>BMAV01002819.1:293682-347281 GCA_019973955.1 Trichonephila inaurata madagascariensis
ATATATATATATATATATATATATATATATATATATATATATATATAATTTACTTAAAATATATATTACTTAAGAGTAACATATATAAAAAATTTAATACTTATCTTATTAATACTGAATTAAGAACAAGTTTAATAAGTATTAGCGACTTCCATGGGCTTGTCTTGCAGAGCAAAGTTTTTTAGAAATTGACCCTCTGAATTCTTTTTCTATATTTAGCTGATATCTATATTTTGTCTTCTAAGCAGCCACCGCATTTTGCAATATGTTCCAATTTAAAAATTAGAGAAAGGAAAAATAACATAATAATTATGCTATTACTTAATTTTTTTTGCTTAAAAGTAACATATACAAAATTTAATACTTATGTTATTAATTTGTACGGTTTATAATTAAGATCGTGTATTGTAGCTTTAGCGTCAAAAAGTGCATTATTATTGCATTCAGTAATTTATTAATGTATAAGTATATTGTAATGTATAAGTATATTGTAATGTATAAGTATATATGTATATTGTAATGTATAATGTGATTGAAAAGGGGGGCGCCAGTATTGAAAGTTTGAGAAGCACTGACATACAGGAATAACTCACCACCGCCACGCCCTATCCTTTGGTTTGCTACAGTAATAACATCCACTCACTCGCCACGTCTTACAATTATTTTTATCACTCAACAGAATTATTACAGAAGTATTTCTCATATATATATATATATATATATGTATATATATATATATATATATAACAAATCAAAAAAGTGTATATAGTATTAAATATCCTTCAAATCAGGGGAGCTTAAATTTTGAGATTTAGAGCCAAAACATGTTAACTATTATAAGGAAAATTTAATGGATCTAAACTTTTAAATTCTCTAAATCTATCAAGGCATTGAAGGTGGATTAAGTTTACTTTATGAGATCAAACTTTCCTCTTTCAGCAGAAAATTTTTATATAAAATTGCAAGTAAATAAGCTTTTGAAAACAACAGCTTTCCATTTTGGTTTATTGCCGTTTAAGTACAATCGGCCTCATATTATGTTTTCTAAACTTCGGAATAGAAGCTTCTTTTGATTTGTAGGATATTTATAACACTATAAACAATCAATCTTTTAATTTATCTATATAAAGAAAAAAATCGACTCACTCCTCTTGATATCTCCAGAACTATTAGACCTAAGGGCCTGAAATTTAATTGGCATGTTCATTTCATGGAGAAGAAATCCGCTAAGAACGAATTTTGAGTAAACTCACCCCCAAAAGGGGTTGCGAGGGCTTAAGAAAGTGTTATGGATAAATGCTCCCTTTTTTGAACTATTAGATCTACAGACCTGAGATTTAATAAGAGATGTAGTTTGAGTTGAGGGCGAAGAGATAAATATTTCTATTTCTGGAACAATTTGACTTACAGACTTGTTGAATTTTATTAGGAACGTTCACTTCACGGAGTAGAGATCCACTATACAAATTACTAAAAATCGTCCTCCAAGGAACGCTTCACATAAATATTCCTGCTTTGGAACTATTTGGTAAACAGACTTGAAAGTTGGTATGCACATTCCTTTTATGGAGTGTTGATCCGCTACATAATGGGTTTTAGAGTCTTGAGGACTTAAGAGGCTTTAAAGACAAAAATTCTCGTTTTGGATCTAATAGACGCACAGAGTTGAAATTGTGTAGGCACGTTATTTTCATGGAGTACAGTTCCTCTAAGAACGGGTTTTGCGAAAATTGACCCATAATGGGGGTTTCGAGGTGTTAAGAGGAGCAAAAAATTCATGATTTGGAGCTGTTAGAACCATATACTTCAAATTTGGTAAGATGTTTCTTAGTTGAATAGATATGGGCTAAGAATGGATGTTACGGAAAACGACTCGTATAAGGGATCTGGGAGTTACTGGAACTTATTGATAAAAAAAATTCCTTTTTCAAACTACTAGAACACATAAGTAAAATTTGTATGAATGTTTCTATTGCTGAGTTTAAATCTACTTAGAACCAAGTCTTCTAGAAATGACTCTCTCACACACACACACACAATGGGAGTTACTAAGCTTATGGGTAAAATGTTTTCCGTTTTCAAACTATTAGATATTTACTTTGAATTTGACAGGCATTTGCAGTGTTTGCGAAGAATTTAGTTATTTCAGAGAATTTCTTATTTTTTCCTTTTCTTCCCCCTTCCCTCCTCCCAATACATCACTTATACATGCTTAAGTGGAAAACAATGGCATTGGGGAATGAATCATGTAACTTTAAATCGGCAGTGTGAAGTAATTAATTTTAAACCGTACAAATTATCAAGATAAGTGTTAATTTAGCAAGCCCACATGGGGTTACCGATAATTATAAAACTTGTTCTTATCTTAATGTTGTTATATAAATAGTAACTTACATTGTGCAGTACTAATATATTGGTAAGTGTATTATGTCAGAGTAAATGAGTATTTTATTTTTTATTATGTCAGAATGTATTTTGCTTGTTTAATTTCAGTAGATAAATATTTTTTTTTAGAATAATCTTTTGTTTTCGACTTTTCAACATGCTCGTGCCCCCCTCGTAGGGTCATCACGCCCCCCCTAGGGGGAGCGTGCCCCAAAGTTTGAGAAACATTGCTGTACGCCTTAAATAAAGATAAAAAAAATTAATCCAAGAACAGAAATAAATAGCTTAGAATAGATCATTAAGAAATAAATAGAATTTTAACATCAAGAATTTCACAGGAACAAAGTTTCAAAATACACCTAACTTTATAATATGTATACTATAATTATATTATATTATATTATATAAGAAAGTATCGCAAATATTAAAAAAAAATCTATATTAACAAATATTTACATGAATAAACCCTCGTGACAAATAAAAATAATAAAACAAGTTGGAGCAGCTTCTCACAGTTCATGAGTCAACATACAAAATTAGTAATAAAGTGTGAAAGCAGTATATTTATTTTACTAATCCATAGATGGGTTTTATCATGGGTAAAAACTTTTTCATATAGCACCATTCATTTTATAATATAAAAACGCTTGTAAATTATGTTGCGCATACGTTTTACTAAGTGAATACGTTTATTGAGATACTCTAGATATTGGTAGTGAATGATAAATGATATGATGTGCTACTCATATTGTGCTCCCAACTTAGCAACAGGAATTAATTAATTGTCTCATTATTAATCAAACGAATGACGACGAGCTGGGTTATTAATTATAAATGACACATGTATAACATATTATACAAGTTAGATAGTCGGAGACCACACATGCGAGCATCACATATGTATTATACTAAAAGTATTATGTTTTGTATAATGTATCATATATAAAATATCAACTTCCATTAAAGAGAATGAAATAATTAGTTGTCTGCCATATATTTAATTAATTCATGTACATCTCTAACTTTTTTTACACAATATTGAAATAACACAATACACGAATTTAACAAAAAAAATTTTTATGCAATATTTTTGTTTTAGCATGATTTTTAAAAGAATTCGGGGATTCTTGTTTGGATGAGGACGATTTGATTGAATTTATGACAGTTTATGATGATACAGAAGTCGAAACTGGTGAAGTTGAAGGTGAAGTTCAGCTATTGGCAGCTGGTTTAATTCGCGAGGGCTTGAAATGTGCTACAATTATGAAGCCTTTTCTTACTCATGATCCTGACATGGAGCGTAGATTAAAATTTCAACTTAATCATAAGTTTTGTTTAGCAGAATATTAAGAAATATATAAGCAACTTGAAAAACAAAACAAAAACAGCCGCTTATAAGAGATTTTGCAACAACAAAAAGAAAACCAACTGAGGTCGTTAATAACGAACGAAATATTTCCTTTGAAATAAACCGACTGTTATACTAAACATATCTGATATATCTATTGATGATAAAATTTTTGGTCCAGTTAGTAAAAAACGTGTACGTTTGCTTACGTGTTGTCAAATAGCGATGAGTAGTTGTTAATAGTTTAATTCCTAATTTCAATTTGAATTTTTGTATGATGTATGTACTTATGGACTGTGAATTTTCACTGTACACTAATTTAAAATTTTCTTGTAATAACAATTAATTGTTTTTGTTTCATAAAAAGATAAAATGGATTTTGTAATTACTTTTCTGTTCGGTTTTATGGTCACTAAAATATTTAGAGTTTTTCATCTTACACGATTTTTTAAAGTTATGGAACTTATCTTCAAAATTACCATAAGTCGCACTTTTTTTTTTACACAATTTTTTTGTTCGGTTTTCTGAGGAACGTTTCTATGGTGTAAAAAAATTAGGGTGTACATATAGACAGTTTATAAAATTATTGCAAGAGAAATTAATGTTAGTGTATTCATTAGACATTCTATTAGACATTTAGTTTTGTGTATAGTATTTTCCTCCAATTGTTACGATAAAAAATATTTTAAATATTTTTTTTTCTGTCTTGACTTTTTAGTTATTTTTCCCCTACTGTGAGAATAAAGCATCGCATTTCATTGCTAATAATTTTACTGATATCTTCAAAACCTTTTCACATTTTAATATACTAAAAAACTCTGTTTTAAAAATTTGTAATATATAAAAATGTTATCTAACTTTAACTTACATAGAACCCAAATTCATCATACATTATTTTAGATACAAAACAATTGCAATATTAATATAAGCTCGTCGCTTAAAATTTAGAAACATTCAAAACAAATTGTTTTGTTTTGTAAATCCTCTATATTTTGTATTAAATTGAGTACAGAAGGACAAAATGTAAAATATATTGAATTTTTAAAAGAAAAGGTTAAAATATTTGAAAAGATATTTAATGTATCAGAATTCAATACATAAAAAAGTTTACTTTCTATGCTACCTAGGAGAAAATACGTTGAAATTCTTTTTATCTTTAAAAATACTTCAATTCAGGTTTTATTTATTAGGTTTAATGTAAAAGCAGTTTTTAATGCGAATATGAAGAATTCCATTTGAAAGAATAAATAAAATAAAAAATAAGAATAATAATAATTCTGTAATTATTAATTTCAAGAAAAAAGAAGATCAGAGTTAGCTTAGAGAAGTTAGATAATTATGATCTATTCAACTTTTACATTATAAATGCAATGGTAAATTTTATTATCAATTTTAGTATACAACTCAGAAACAAATGAAATCAATAATTAAATGTGTGAGGTTCTCTCAACTACACCTAGAGATGTAGGGGGAAGGGAAGGAAGACTAGCCATATCTAAAATTATTCAATTTATTTATCACACAATCAACAACACAAGTTCAATCAATCTAAAATAAGAGATGCGCCCAATTGAAGCAATACGTAGATAAATAACGAGGTACACGAAGTACGAGAAGACTTTGAATAACATTACACTTACTTTAGGTTTGAATCTAGTTTCCTAGTTATCTAATCTCTAGTGACCAATCGTCACTTTAATAATTAGAATTATGAAATATCTGCGTAACACTATCAATTTGATTAATATCTGATCCGCTAGTAATCTATGCTATCTCTCTCACTTCTCTCTCTTTAGCTTGAAAGCCTAGACCGGGGTGGGCAGACTTTTCCAGGGTACGGGCTACTTTTAATTTTTTCAAGTTTTTGCGGTGCACCCAGTCTTAGTGGCGCACGCAAGGGAGGGGGGAGGAATCCACGAGGATGGACCCGCCCTCATAGCCCTTGATTTTTTTCCAAATTTATTATAATGCCACGTAAAAAGAACGTAAAATGTAACTAAGCGTTTGTTATTAGTATTTTTTTATTAATTAATATTAATTATTTATTCAGTAATTTAATTTTGCTACCTTTTGTTCCCGACAATCGACAAAATCAAAAGGAAATATGTTTGGCTACATATTGGGGTATGATACAAGAATGGTAGACCTTCAACATCCCCCCCTTCTTGAAAAATTCTTGTGTGCGCCACTGCCCAATGTTGTAGGTGTGATGAGGTAAGGAAAAGATTATTATTATAACTTACTAATAGATACGGAATATGTACTTACATTTTGTAACAACTCTTTTAAAACCGCGTTTAAGCCAAAACGCAAGATACAAACATAATAATAATAGCCACAAATATAATAATATCAAATGATGCACTTATTATGAAACAATTCAAAGTACATAAAAAAATAATAACATTTTTATTTAAAGTTAGTTTTCGTTGTTATAGTCAGTAGAAGACTTATATAGTCTGCATACTCTGTCAGCCACTCTTGAATTTTCCGTATAAAATTACTACTTGCTAAAATCTTCAGGCGGTCACCCCAAAAGGTCTTGGCAGTACACCGTTCGATCGCGATCGACGTAATGCAGACCCCGGGTCTTGACTATATATGGCAGACCTAATTTAAACAATCACGTTCTCTTCTTCAGAAGGTTCGTTGCAAATAAAATAGTTTTAAAAGACCAAAGATATCCCAAGAGGACTTGTTATTAGGAAGGAAGTGGATAGAGCGGTCAGACATTCTATTTCTCTAATTCAACATATAAATATGTCATTTGCACTAGATTTTCTACAAGAAATGTAAGTATAACAATGTGCAATTCTTTAAAATATACTGAAATGTTAAACTTAGAATTACTGAGCGAATTTATAGGCATGTTTTAACATAATCTAAGTCAGAGATCAACAATCCTTTTGTAACTAAGGGTGCAATAAAGATTTCCCAAATCATCGAGATAGAAGGTTATTTTTTTTAAAGCCCAAATTGCTATTTTTTTAATCGTAATGTTAAAATAAATATACAAATTCATGTTTTAAAATAAATGTATTTATTCGAAATAAAAATTTTAGTGGTTCAAATTTCTGGAATGTATATTGTACCAAATACAAAGAGAAAAGATTTTCTATTTTCTTAACTTAAATCAGTGCTTCTCAAAGTTTTAATACTCATGACCCAATATTTAATCATAATTTTCATCACCCCCACCCTCATGCAATAACAATGTATCAATAATACTATACTTTAAAGCTAAAACTACGACACTACTTTAACCTCTTAAGTACCATCGGAGTATATAAATGTTTCACTCAGCCAAAGCGTTAATTTCTCCTGACGTATATATACGCCTTCCCGAAGTACGATATTTTCTGTGCACTGCTATCCATAAAATTATTCCGAAGGATTTGGAATGCAATAAAAAGACCTTGATAATGTTTGTAAAGGATTCATTTATTTCAGATTATTTTTGCTTCTTTATTCCTCTCCCTCCCCCCAATACATCCCATTCGTGGGCCTACGTGGAAAAAGGTTGGCATTGGGTTGCGAATCGCGTAACTTTTAATCGTCACAAATAAGGGATTTATTATAAACCATACAAATTATCAAGATAAATATAATTTTTTATATAACTTTATATATAAGACCATGGAGTCACTGGTAGTTATTAAACTTGTTCTTAACTTAGAACTGTTAACTTATTTATAAAACACATTGTGTAGCACTGATATGTTTATAAGTGTAATATATCAGTGTAAACGTGTATTTTATTTTTTATTATGTCAGAATGTATTTTGTTTGCTTACTTTAATAATTTTTTTAATAATCATTTGGTTTCGACTTTTCAATATGCTCACGCCCCTCGTAGAGTTCTCACGCCCCCAAGAGGGGCGCGCCTCACAGTTTGAGAAACGCTGACTTTAAGCATATGAAGGATCAAACTATAAGTGTAATCCACTGAAAAAATCTGTTTCTTCCATAAAGTTAAGTATATGGGGAAGGTTAATGCCACATTAGAATATTTGTGGTAGGGATCTTCCACAAACATGCCAATTAAAGAAGAAGAACACGACTTAAATGTTTAAAATGAGCAGAATTAAAATTGGAACATTCAGTCAAAATGTATCTTGCAATCAAAAAATAAATACATTGATTACACATAGGAGATTTTGCTTCAGAAAAAAAATTGTCTGATGAAAAATTCGGAAGCATGAATGAAATTTAAAATCAAAGGTGCAGAGATAAAATTATAGATTTAATTACAAAACTCAATATCGTCTGTTGATTCGTTTTAATCAAGAATTTATTTCAAATTAACAATTTTTAAACAATTATCTAAATACCCATTTATATCAAAAATTAAATCTTTATATAAAAGTACTTGTTAATATTTACCATTTCTTTGGCATTTGTTTTTTTTAAAACAATCAGATGTTAAAAAAAAATTTAAGACTGTAACTCCAACAAAAAAAGGGTGAAAACAACAGAGTAATCCTAATAACCATAAAAATCGGAATGTCTACTATATCGAATGAGTATCATCTTTTTTTTTTTTTTGAGGTGTTTGTTTCATAGTTAAAAACAAATGATATAAAAGTCCTTTTATTAAACCATAACAACAAACATATACAATATCAGATCTATGTCTAAGGAATTTGTTTGTTTCATTGTTAAAAACAAATAATAAAAAAGTCCATTTATATTAAACCATAGCTACAAACATATACAACACCAAATCTAAGTCTAATATTTTACCCTCCAATAATAATAGAAGAAATATTTGAAGAATGATGAAGGATTAAAAATTTACGGAACATTAATTTACTTACGAACCTTTGTCAAACGAACACCTGCAATAACTAAATAAAAAAAAACTATCCAAAAATATTGCAGCTATTGAGTAAATTTAAATTCCAAATGGTGCACCTACGTCGTTCCATACTGCAGTTCAATTTGAGTATAAAAACAAGTAATATAGAAAAAAAATTAAGTCCATTCCTATTTAGATCAACAAAGTAAAATTTTACCTTAGCTGCTTTCTATTAAATAGTTACAATTAATAGAAATATGTATATGCATATGATAGAACCCCAACATTAAGTGGTCATTAATTTTTATTAATTATCATTAAAGTGTCATATTGTCCTCCAAAACAATCGTGTCTATAAAATTTCAGTTCAACTGAATGTTTTAAAACGTGACAAAAAAACATTTTCAAGTGTTGACACAAATCGGCCAAAGGGCCGCTAAATCGCCAAAAATTATGCCAACGTGGTTGTATTTGTAATTCTTTAAATACTTAGTTTTAATCAATTAATTTTTATTAATTATAATTAAATTACTGTATTGCTATCCAAAATAATCGTTTACATAAAATTTCAGCTCAATTGAGCACTTTAAAATGTATTTTATTAACGATTGAAAATTCCACCAAGATAGATAAATAAATATAGAGAGAGTGTGAGAGTTAATAGTAGGAATTGAATAATTTCAATTTTAAAGAAATCATTCAGTCTTCTTTTATGGATATTTTAACATAAATATTTTTTAACTACTTGCAAATATCATTCTATTACATAACATTTTCTAAGGAATGTCTGTGTTTTTATTAGTTAATGATGTACACATTCACATACTTAAGGAAATACTGTGCATTCTAATAAGAATACACAGGGTGTTTGTTACTTTGGCAACTTTTGATTTAAGAAGTAATATTTCATTTGTATATATTTCTTGCACAATATAAATATTAATTTGGCTGTGTGTGAGAAGTGTCTGGCTCCAAAAAATATATAACCAGTTATCAATCTAGACCAGTGATCCGCAACCCCCGGTCAATGGTGCCAGGCAGCCTAAAGAACATTAAACTATTGCCATTTAAAAGTGGTCCTTTTCCCTGGATTTACGCAATTTTCTGGAAATCATTTTTGTTCCACGAAATCATTTTTATTCATTTTGGTGTAACTATTTTATTCTGAATGCATATTTAAATGTAACTAAATTAAAATTGTTAAATCAAAACAATCAACGTGTCCACCGTCAGCAAGCCGCGGTAAAATTATCAAACGTTGACCGGTCTGCAGCGATAAAAAGGTTGCGGCGCACTGAGATGATGACCAGTGACTCCCTTTTTTTGAGCCGCGGTACTTTTTTCACCAAATTTTTACGGGATACCGCTATTTTTCAATTCCTACTATTAGCTCACACTGTTAGCACACTTTATTTATTTTATATTTCTATATTTATTTATTTATCTTTGTGGAATTTTCAATCGTTTTAATTTTTTAATGAATTTAGGAAAAAATACAGGATCATTTTAGACAATAAAAAATTTTAATTGTAATAATTAAAAAAATTGATTAAAAAATTTAAAGAATTACAAATACGCCATGTTTTGACTTTTTGACCATTTTGACAAAGTGTCAAAACTAGGGTTTTTTTTAGGTTTAAAAATATTGTTGGACGAAATTAAAAGGACAATAGATACTTTAATGATAAAAAAAAATTAAATTTCCACTTAATGTTATGATTCTGTATATGTATATATTTTTTATATTAATTGTAACTATTAAAACAAAAAAAATACAAAATAAAAATTTTTTTTTTTGATCCAAGTAGGAATTACTTAAAACTATTAATATTATAAATATATAAAACTATTAATATTTAAATTTTAATATTTTTTGTTTAAAATTTGTCTGGGGCGCAATTTTAAACCCAGTTTTGATGTAAACAATTTTTTTCAAAATACAGCGTAAAAAAATTTTATTTTTTTAAACTTCTATCTAACTTTTTCCAAAAAAGAGAAATTGAAAATGTTCAGCTTTTAAGAGATAAGACGAATATTTTACATTATGTGAAACATGATATTATCTGACATTATGTACACGATTGTTTTGGGTGACAACCGATACCTTAAGATAATTAAAAAAATGAATTCCACTTAATGTTGTAATTTGTCTTGTGTATATAAAATATTTATATTAATTGTAACTATTTAATAAAAAATAACTAAAAAAAAAAAATTTTTTTTTATTTGTGGTGACTTAAAAAATTTATATTACTTTTTTCAATTCCCACTATTAACTCACCTCTTTTATTTTTTTATTTATCTTGGTGGAATTTTCAATCGTTAATAAAATACATTTTAAAGCGGTCAATTGAGCTGAAACTTTATATACATGATTATTTTGGATGACAATACAATAATTTAATTATAATTAATAAAAATTAATTGACTAAAATTAATTATTGAAAGAATTACAAATACAGCCACTTTGGCATCATTTTTGGAGACTTAGCGACCATTTTGGTAAATTGTGTCAAATCTTGAAAAAGTTTTTTTCTCACATTTTAAAGCGATCATTTGAGCTGAAATTTTCTATACACTATTGTTTTAGGTAAAAATACGATAATTGAATTATAATTTATTAAAATTAATTGACTGAAACTAATTATTCAAAGAATTACAGATACAGCCATGTTGGTTTCATTTTTACCGGTTTTTCTAACACCATCCTCGATTCGTCTGTATTGTTGTAACAATGTAACCGTTAAAACAAAGACAAAAGTTGGCGTTAAAAACCTGTTTTTCAGCCAAACCGGGTTTGCATTTTTACAACAATGCAGACAAGTCATGCTATTTTTTCAATTCCTCTCTACTATTAGTTCACTCTTTTCCTATATATATATATATATATATATATATATATATATATATCTTATTCAAATTTTCAAACGTTAGTAAAATACTTTCTATTCATCCATTCAAAGTAGGAATTGACTTTAAAAAGTTGTTTTATATTAGTTGTTTTTAATTTGTTAATTATACTCTGGGCAAAAAAATAAAACTTGGGAATCATTTGGCCAGTTTATAAAAATATTCTAAGGATTATTGGTAGTACATTTAACTTACCCGTTCGTGTGTAGATGTATTTAAAAAAATTTTATTCGATTCATAATCCATTTGTGTACTGATACATCTGCATATGAATCAACTTTGAAAGAAGAGAAAAAAAACTAATTTCGCTCTGTAATAACCACAATATTTGGTTTCAAACCATTCGGAGAAATCAATTAATTAATTTTGGATTAAAAATTGGGGTGATTATCTTACAATAGCCAAAGAAGCTTTAAAAAAAACGTTACAATTTTTCACATCTTATTTGAGTAGATTCTTAAATTTTCTACTACAATAAATATAAAGAAAGAAAGTACGATACCGAGATCTCTTAAAATGATGACGAAATGAGAGTGGCATTATCATTTTTACGACCCAATATAAACGAAATGATCAAAAATTATCAAGCTCAAATTTCACATTCTTATTATTAATTAATCGATAAAAAAAATTTTGTCATGTTTATCGTACATGTTATTTTATTTAACATTGAACATTATTATCGTTAATTATTTTACACAACGGATTGCAGATAGGTCAAATTCTTTTAAACTTCGGTTTTTAGCAGCTTGCCGCCGAATTTGAAATTATTAAAAGTGTAAAATGCAACAACAACAACAAAAAGCTTGAGAACCATCTTTTCTAGACAATAAATGGGCGGAATTTTGATTGAATATAAACTCCTGGCCATCTCAGTGAAGGCGATCTCACGCCCACCCCACTTCGATCCAGTTCATTTATATCCTTTTCAGCTGTTTTAGTGCCATCAAAACGCGCGGAGTAAGGGTAAATTAAGTAGACTCAATAAATATAACTTTAGCACTGTCTTCAAGCCCAACACCCCCAGGATGATTATAGGAGAGCTCCAAAATCCAATACAATTATGACGGGATCACCCAAATGGGGGTGGGTGGATGGGGTCGCCCTGATAGATGAAAAAGAGAGGGTAGGGGTGAAGAGGAGGAAGGAACATTGCCCGCAGCAAAGTTTACTGCAGTGGAAGTAGGGGAGAGTGTTAGGCTTAGCCATCTTCCCTTAGAACCTCCCATACCTCTAAAGGATTGTAGCGAAGAATAGCCGCTTGAAGGGGTGCGTTGCCACCACATAATCGATGTAATGCTAGATGAGCACGCCACCTGGGGTTGAGATTGCAGCTTATCAAAGGCTGGCTGAGATGGGGAGGAGCAATTTTGAATATTCATTACAAAAGCTGATTTTGTAGTAAATGCCCTTTATGCGCTCGAAACGTATCGTGTACCTCTAGGAAATAGCTAAATGCCGTGGACTGTTATGAACTGTGTATGTCCCGTGTTGGGATAAAGAACTTCTTGAATCGTTATCTTGAGATTTAGTTAGTTCAGACATTCGTTTGATTGATTTAGTGAGGCATGAATTCAGTGAGTAGTTTTTGATTAAATTCGTTGTTTCCCTCTGTTGATAAATTAGGTTTTGATATAAGTGAATTTTATTTGATATTTTTATTGATTCTTTGCAGAAATATTAATGATTTGAGAGTGAGAAAACTACTTGTAACTTAGAATGGGTGTTTAAAACATTTAGTGCTGTAAGATATTATTGTTTAAAAAGTTAATAAAATTTGTTAATTAAGGCTACACAATACCCCAAAAAATTTAACTTTTGCCGTTTTTTCTGCATTTTGGTGGCTTTATATCATTGAGAACCCTGACACGAAATTTCATGTCTGTAGTACAAGCAAATTAGTTTTCTAAGATATTTGTAGTTTATAAAGTTATGTTTTTTGGTTTCTAGTTTCCGTTTTAAAGCATTTCCTTTCCACCTCCTGAATTGAATTACTCAAAACATACTTTTTGAGTTTAGTCTTGAAATAGTTGTTAATTCCAATTTTCATTACTTCAAAACCATTTCTGCTCGATTATGTTTCGAGTGTTTGCTCTCATAATTAATTGAACAATTTGGCTTAATCAGTTTTTGTTTAAAAATAGTTTATATAAAATTAAAAGTTTATTATTAATTTTTTCCTGTAAGAAAATGCTACGCAAATACGTTCCCCTGAAGTTGCTGTGGAGAAACAATACTTGAAGAGAAGGAATACTATTAGAAAAATGATGTATCTAAAAATCAACATTCCACGATTCTGCAATTAGACCTCCTGAAATAGAGTATTCTGAATTCAAATTCTTTGCAGATATTTACCAATATTTCTTTGACAAAAATCGTAAACTGCCATTATACCAAACATACAGAAAGTACTATATTTTTAGTTATTTTTAAAGTCAAAATGAATAAATAGCTAAAACTTCCTAAACCTCCCCACCAAAACCAAAAAAAATTTAGCCCTTATGAGCAAACCCTTTACTATTTTTAGCTTAAGTTAGTATCAATATTATTTTTTACAACGTTTTTCTGTGTTTCAAAACTCTTGGGGAAATATAGGGTTAGAATTATCATGTTGGAAACGTGATTTTGCAAAAAGGTAGTAAGGGGATATTTATGATATTATGTCATTTCTTAGAATACATACAGAGTGTAATTGTTTACATTATGAAAATTATTTTGAAGATGCAGACCCTTAATAACTTTTTCCAAATGCAGTTCTTTTGTAATGTTTATTTGTTAATATTGTTTGTATTCAGCTCTGATCTCGTGTACAGAGGCTCAACTAGGAATCTTTTGAAATATATGACTAAAGGCTTATCCATATTTACTGTACAGAGGGCAATTTCTGGCAAAACGTCGATAATTACTTCTCAATAAGTTGTAATTCTGTACAATGTATTTTCAAAATCGTAGTTGAGCCTCTTTGTACGAAGTCTGAGCTATATACATGCAAAATATTAATTTAGCCAGAAGCTTTCATTTTTTACAAGAGGAGAAACATTCAAGTCGGTTATTCTAAGTTAATTTTTTAAGCAAATAGTGTATTTAAATAAATTTTTTATTCATAATATCCTTAAAATAATGTTATACATATGTATTCTAATCTAAGTGACACTAAATATCATGAAAAATTACCATATTTATGCGCTTTTAAAATCATGGTTCCGAACGTAGTCGGATACCTTAAGAATAAGCTTCGAATAAACTTTCCCAACAACAAGTATCAATATTAAAAATATATTTTAATTAAAAATATTACACTGGTGTGCAAAAACTTAAGCAAATGTGCGGGTTTTATTGCCATATCTTCACGAAAATCATCTGAGAGACATGAAATTCTTGAAATGGGAGAGTATTATGTACGTAAACGATGACGAGCTATCGGCGCTGAAAAAGGAATAAACGAATACAGTATGGGAATCAAACAAAACAAGCTTTATTGAACGCATATCGAAATTTGGCGATTGTCTATCCAAACAGAAAAGAACAACAAGCAGATGTTCCTTAATATGGTATATGCCCCTCCTCTTATTACAAATTGTTGCTTCGCACCATCTCCCACATACTCAGAACCAGCTGGTGCAACATTTTGTAGAAAGTGCCTATCTCAACTCCAACATCTGTTTGAGTTGTTGGTTGTTCTCCGGATGATGTAAGCGTGTGGAAATACGTCTTCCAAAGCATCCCACACTTTGTTCGATGGGATGTTTAAATCTGGGAGCACGCTACTAATCCATTCGAGTGATATCTTCTACTTCCAGCAGCTCCTCAACAGCAAGAGTGTGATGTGTCGCATTAATATCCATAAAAATGAAGTTCAGCCAATGGCACCTAGGAAAAGACGCACATGGGGAAGAAGTGTACCTCCTGGCTAATAGTGAACTCGGTTACAGACATCTGTCGAAAATGTGAAGCCTACCCGCCCGTTCAGTATAATGCCTCCCCAGTAAAGAACTACAGGAGCACCGCAGGGTGTTCTTTTCCTTGATGTTACTGGATAAAACCTCAACCCGATCTCTCTCCAATCAAAAAATGTTGAGAATCGCTTCTGGTAACCTCGAACAGATACCATCCCGTAAAGAGGACACACCTACTGATCAGTTGTCCAGTTTTTGTGCTCTCTGGCCCACTGTAACGCGGCTTCGGTACAACTTTCAACGGGTGCTTTTGGCCAGATGGTGGGGCGCAACAGGCCCCCTTTGCAGGTGTCTGGCCACAGTAAAACCGCGACACTTGCTCAACTGCCGTTGCATGCCAGAGTTTCTGGTTAACAGCTCTTGCTGACTGATGTCGACCTCTTTTTCGCCGCGTTTGATGGCACGGTCACTTCTCCCTTCTGCAGTTGTCGTCCCAGCGGCCGCCGCACCAACCTAACAGCCGCACCTGGGTTTGGAACGATTTTCAAAAGTGCGCGGAAACGACACTTTGTTGATTCCGAACTCTGCAGCCACACTGGAAAAGTCGGCACGCCCCTCCCTCCAGCTTCCTGATCATTCTTCCACGTGTGAAGTCGTTCAGGTGATTTCTTCTAGCCATATTTTCACGAACTGACCAATTGGCCCTGCAGCGAATATGTTGAATTGCGGCCTCCGTCCTCATTTTATTCCCGCCGAAAGCGAGCAGCGCGCGCCAACATCAATGCGTTTGCGTACGCTCACATCGCCTCTGGACGTTTTGTTCCTGATATTTGCATACCGCATGACGTTTCCTCACTTTGACTCATGTGTTCTCTAACATCTCCCAGACCTCCCTTCTGCAATTTCATGGCTATCTGCTAAATTTTTATGAGCTTGTTGCCAAGCTTTTAACACCAGTGTATTTTCAGCCCGCTTTTAATTAAAATAGTAAGTTTTAATGTGTGAGAACATACCATTGGAAAATAACGTATTAAAAAAATTAGAGATTTACGGGATTATAAATTGCCTTTATGACTCTACAAACTTTAAATGCGTTTTTCAGATCCTCAATTTTAGGCTGTATAGCGTTTCACCTCTAGCGCTTTTTTCCTGTTCAAGATAGAGCCTTGAATTTTTTTGTATATACTCAAACGTATGCTCTATAAAAGTTAAGTATGGATTTAGGGCTGTGAGGAGATATCTAGTTATTTTTCTAAAATGCCAAAGTTGGTTATTTTAAAAACTTTTCTGTGTTTTTTTCAGGCTTAGAAAAAATAATTATTAAAAAAATCGTAACAAAGTAAATAGATTTTCAAATCCATACTAACTTTTGTTTGCAATAACCTAAGAAACATAAATAACCTAAAAGTGATCTAAAAATTTAAAAATCGTGAATTTTATTAGAGTTTGAAAATACTTCAAAATCCGAACTTTTTAAAATTGTAAAATAATGGCTGGGATCAAACTGACTTTACTTCTAGATAGTAAATCGCTTAATACTATAATCTAAATTAAAATATCAATTATTTTACTGTAACTGTCTCTTTGAAAATTTTTTGAAAAGCACCGTGTAGATTTAAAGATGAAAATTAAGAAAAATTTCTAATTATATTAAAAATACGTATAGCATATAACTTCAAAGGCATTTTAAAATACTTCTACTAATTTTAAATAACTGAAAAAAATAAGAAAGGAATAATCAGAGGATTTAAAATTCGATGAAAAGAGGGCTCTTCTGGTAATCCTATTTTAATTTCCCGTGATTGAAAATATTTGGTAAAGGTATTGAGAAGTACATGCGTTTAACTGAATTTAAAACCTATATATCGAAACCATCAAAAATATTATACAATGTAAAACATAAGTAGTAAAGATAGATTTTCCAAGTTTTTTTTCTTGTTTCAAATGTTTACTAAAAACTTGGTACACGCAGTGTGTATGGCACCTCAATATGAATTAGTTCATTCCGGGGAGTATTTTTGTAGCATCGCTCTATGAATGGTTTGTACCCAGTTCAAATGCTATTTTTCTTGCCTATTTGTTATTTCTGTTAGGCCACATACAGATACGGTTTGAAATTTTAATCTATTTTTGTAATTTTCCTCTGTTTTGTGAATATTCCACAGACGTCAATCCAGTTGACTTAAAGGAATTTGTAAAACTCTGGTTCACCTTCCTCACCGTGCCCCTTCAGAAACCTTCTCGTAGGGCGGATAATTTTCTTTTGCCAATACACCTTTCTGTACCGCATTTATACCCATCAGAACCTTTCGCTGATCCGCTTAATGGCGACCGCCAGTTAAATGCCCAAGCTGCACCGAAAAGTCCTAAAACCGCGTTACTCTGACGTCAAAGCGTACCGCTGGAATTTGAAGATTCTGAATGCGACATCAGTTGAGCAGCGTACTCTGGGGATATCTTATATTCTGTGCAGTAGTCATTCTCTTCTTAATTGGTTGATGTAACCATCACCAGTAAAAAGTCGGCTAACGTATGAGATTACCCTGATGATGCCAGTAGCTGATTCAGGCTGATTCAATATTTTACGCCCAAAGCCCGATTTCCGCAGGTCGCGCTGGTCAAGGCTCTTTTCCCGTTTATCTAGTGAAGCGAAACAGCGTATCACAACCTCATCAATAACTTTAAGGCCAATTTAGCCGCATGCGCCTTCCTGTCTGCAATGCTAAAATGCACGTAAGTTTCTTAGCGAAACATTTTTGGCACCGCAGGCTTGCGCGACGAGGTATTCATTTTTGTATTGTTTTAGCTTTATTTAATAAGCATTTTTTCGGGCACTTCATTAAAAATCATATGCGGAGGCAACACGTCAGCCCTTTAAAATGCTGTGAAGGAAATTCGCACATTTAACCATAAACAGTTTTTGAATAATTTTTTGACAAAACTCATTGCCGATTTATTTGTATAGTTACACACGTACAAAAGTTTTACATTATGTAAAATAAAGGCTTTTTTTCTGCTGTTCCTTTGTGGGCGTTGAAATGTTAATTTTGGTAAAATAGAGATTTAAAGTAAAAACTTATCATTAAATAACGCACTATAAACTATAACTTGAAGTTGTTGTGTCATCTTTACAAAATTACCCTTCTTGGTTTGCAGCATTTAATTTGCTTGTTTTTGCAATTCTAAGTTTCTTTTGGTTTCGTTGTGGAATTCTGTATCTTGCTTTCCTCGAATACAATGTATTATACTGAATTGCAAACTCGGGGACATTAGTAAAAATCCAGGGGTTGAATGCTTCTAACACATCTAAACTTCTTTAATTTGGCCCTTGATTATACAATATATATAGCTTTTACAAAAATTTCATAGTTTTAATATTCCCAATCCGTGCACAAAATGCAGTTTTAATTAAGTACAACCACTATTTCAGTTGCCACTTAATATTTTGAGTTTTATGAAGCAAGCATTTAGATGTAAATTTAAGACTAGAGACCTCAAATAATTTATTTATTTGTTCCCTAACAGTAGCTTAGGTAAGTTGTGTTTTTATGCTAGTGTGTGTAACCCTTCAGTTTGGACACATATATATACACCACAGTCACTTCCCCATGTAAGATAAAACCCCAGTGTCATAGATTCAAATCTGCGGAGATTGGCTCAAAATATAGCCTAAATAGTTTGCCTAGAAGGACAGCTTCTGGCTTGTTTTGTTCAGCCAAAACATAAAGTATCTAAAATTGCTCCGCTTCTACCCATCAAGCCATTATGGCATCCTAGAGTTTTTATATCTCTTTCAATTTGATTTAGAACGCTCAAGTCATATGTCCCTACTATTTTCTCACACAATAATAATACGTAAATATATATTCAAATATTATTCCTAATCTTCAATATTACATGTCTTGGGTACTTAGTGATTCTAAACTGCTTTGTATTTCCCTTAGAGTCCCCATAGAAGTCCTCAGTTTATTGTGTGTATATCGTAAATTGTGTAATGCCTGCTAAAGGATGGAAGACAAAATAAAGTTAAAGCACCTTCTTCAATCCATTCCCTACTAGTATGTACAATGTAACTTGTCACAATTAATCATCACTATTAAAATATTTCAGTAATCTTAAAATTAAAGATGGGAGTATCGTTGAATAATGAGCCGCATTTCCAACGAACTTTCCAGTGTCCAAACCAACGGTTGCAAAAATGTTCATTATATGCAGAATTTTTAGCTGAAAAATCACATCGATACAGCCACAGGTACATTCTATCTATTATTATTAAACAGATATTTAAGTTTTGACAGCAGTTAATGCCAGGATACCTTTAGTTAGCCTTTCTCGTTATTTTGAAGCAAAGGGCATGGAATTCAAAACCAAATTTTGTAAGGTGATGAATTCATAACCCCTGCAAAATATTTTTTAACTTTCTTTTTTTAGTTTGACCCTATAGTATATGAAAGCCGTTCACCATATAATTTCCTGTACTTTTTTGATACAAATCAGTATTAGTAAAACCTATTAAGAAAACGCCTGAATTAAGACCAATAAAAAGTTCATGTAACAACAATTAAAGCCGTGTACTAGGTGGAATAATTTTAGTTTTTATATTTATTTATGTTATGTTATAAGAGCCTAAAATGGAAATAGGCACAGCTGGAAAGTCATTGGAATAAACATTCAAAACAGAAGAAAAAAAGAAACATTCCTTTATTAAACTGACGAATCCTGAAGCGTAAAGTTTAACATGCTGTTAAATTGCCTGACTGGCGAGGCAACATTTCAATTTATCGAAAGTTTTATGTTTTGCGCATTTTTCAAACCTTTGGCGCAAATCAAGCTTTATTATTTAGCCAAGTTTTAAAAATCAGTTTTAAAACATTTGGCTCATTATTGTTTTTGATGGAAAACATTTATCTCCGGCGCGGAGGAAGGTTAAATGCCGAAATTAATGAGAGAGGTAAAAATATAGTATGCGGCTGCTCAAAGGCAAACATTCATAACTATCGCACTTCTAATTTCTTTTCAATAAGTAAATGGTAATCAATTTCAAACGTTATTTGTGCGGCTGGAAAAGCGGCGCACGTATTCGTTAGATCAGAGGGGCATGCAAAGATCCGTTTTAGGGTTTAATAGTAAAGTATCAACAACTTTTTAAAATATACCTTTCAATTCAGTTGTGGAACCAAATTTAAATTGTACTAGTATAGTGTATTTTATTTTTCTAACAGCACTTAGAAAACGATTTTTCCTGATTTTTTAAGTGACCCCCAATTCAGATATTCCTTACCACATCGGCAGTTTAGTCGAAAATGTACCAACCAAATGTACTGGCTCAATGTTACTTGGGGTATCACACACAGAACATCTGAATTTTCAAGCCCCACAAAACTTTGACTATCCCATCTGTGAATTAGAGGTGCAGAGTATATTTAATTTTACATTGGCTTTTGATTTATAGCAATTAAAACCAGAATTCATCCGGTATTATGCTTCTCGGAATTTCAGAGAGATTTCGTAAAAATATTTAATTTATACGATGGCCCACAGATAAGGTGTCCAACTCCAGACTTGTACAATTTCTGGAAACATTATAATTCTCAATATGCAAGTGATGAATTGACTGGAAAACAAAAATGATGATATAAAATTAAAACAAAGAATTGTTTATGAGTTTTTCATTATTTTCATGAGACATAGAGCAAGATAATAATATATGTTAATATATTATAATAAATAATTTAAATAATGCTTAAATATAGTCTCTTTCGAAATAAGTGAGTTCTTGAATGATATCAATGGCCTTGTTGTTTGAAATTTTATAAGGCTATTGGCTCTTCTATCTAAATCATCCGAATACTTTAAACTAAAAAACATCTCTGACTGACTTCGCTTTGACAAACAGTGAGGAGAAAATGTCAAAATAGAGAATCCGTGTACTAGTCCAAATTCATAGTAAAGCAGATATATATGCAATTCTTCGGAATTTATTGTAAAAGTGACTATTAGGTAAAATCAAATGCAAATCATTTGATAAAATATAAATTTATTTATTCTTAAAAGATATTTCATTACGGGGTATATATTTGTTTTAAACAGAAATAGGAAAATATATTAGATTTTATATATATATATATATTATCTTTCCCCAAATAAATTTTCAAACGAAAATTTTTAAAAACCGAAGGATAAAAAAATTTGGGAAGCTCTGGCAGCTGTAAATATGTCAAAAATTCTGCTGACAGGTTATCACCGATGGTAAAAAGATGTTTATCTCCGCACAAAATACCAGTAATGAGCTGATCCGATGAAAGTATAGAGCTATTAATAGAGCCACAATGGATTAGGAATCTTTTAACATTTTTTTTTTAAATCTAAAGTAGTATATATGCAGCAAACAAGTTTATCTAATATTTTAAAAAACCATATTAGAAGGAGTTTTGGAAAAAATTAAAGTAGCCCAACAAAAATAAATATTCTCTCATCTCTAAAATGTACTCATCAGATTTAATTTCATCTTGGTGTGGAAAAGGCAAAAGATTAAATAATGTTATAAAACTCTTGAAAAAAAGAAAATGAGTTCTGAGGTATTTATTTTCAGCTATTTAATTTTTTGAGTCATTTTTCAACAGCTTTTTTAATTTCATCATCCTAACACGGCTTCAATATAAAAACAAATTTTGAAAAATTACATGCAATACTTATGAAATGTTCTGCATTCAAACTTATGTTATTTAGAATTTAATTTAGAAAACATTCCATTCACATAAAACATAAAATAATTTAAAAGTCCATAAAATAATAGAATATATTGGTTTAATGTGTATTTTTTCCTCACATAAACCTCCTACCCTGATGCAATAAGAAATGTTAAATCATTACGTTAAAGTTGAGTTCTGCAAAATAAAATTTATCAACAGAAAATTCTTCATGCATAATTCTACATATAATTCTGTCATTGCATATCAAGATAAAGAATTTATGAAAGCATTCAAACAAATAAGAAAACTGTTCACGTTTCTACTGAAAATGAATGCTATTTAAATTTCTGAAAATTGTACATGAATAAGTTTCATTTCTTTTCAAAAATGTAGATGAAAAAATTTCTTAGAAGAAGTTTTTTATATCTCTATCAAACTATAACTTCACAAATACGTTGGAGCATCAAATTATAACTTCAAAATAGTATTCATATAAAAATTAGTCATTGAAAAACTTACAAAACAAAAATAAAAAAAAAATAAACGCCGATTCCTACTTTGTTAGAAAACGTATTTTGGCGCCATCTGTTGCAGCTACTCAGGAACTAAGGAAATGTAAATCTATACGCAAATTTAAAATTAAAAATAAAATTAATTGAATTAAATTAATAAATGAAAACTATGCCAGTATATCGGCGTGTAATCCAATTAGAACTTTGAAAAAACTTATTGAAACTTAATTAGATCAGTGTTTCTCAATCCAGGCTCAGCCCCAAACGGATAACCTTTGGTAAGTAAAAGTGAGCATTATTGAAAAAGTCGAAAACAAAGACTATTTAAAATATATATTAATTCTACTGGAAAGCAAACAAAATAAAAAAAATAAAATACTACTATTTTACACCCGGATATAATACATATATATCAGTACCGCAAAATGAATTTTATAATTAATTTTGTTGTGTTACCGGGTTAAATAACAAAGCATGTGAATTACCCAGTTCCATAAGCTTTCTAAACAACGGTATATAAAATTGAAAACAAAAAATTAACAATTTATCTTGATAATTTATACGGTTTATAATTAAATCCCCGTAAAAGCCGATTAAAAACTTACGCTATTCGTTCTGTAAATGTCACCCGTTTAACAAGTGAGTGGTCAGTGCATTGAGATGAGGGGACAGAAAAGCGAATAAAATTACAAATCCTCTAAAATAAGTAAAATTGTTCACAAACACTGTCAAAGTTCTTTTTTATTGCATTCCTTTCCTGGAATACTTCCTGGTGATAGCAGTGGCAACACAGAAAAATATCGTACTTTGGAAAGACGTGCATATGTACGTCCGGGCAATTAACACACCGGCCGAGCTACACGTTTATATACGCCAGTGGCACTTAAGATAAAGTCGTACTGTAGATTTAGTACTCAAAAAGCAAGGGAATACAGTTATTGAATTCAATACACGTTGTTAATGTATGGAGGGGGGGCGCGAGAAAAATTAATGAGTGAATATTAAATGCAAATATTGAAAGTTTGAGAAGCACTGAATTACTTAATAGAAATTATTTTATTAACTATTGAAAATTCCACAAAGATAAATAAATATATAAACATAAGAGAGAGGTGGTTTTCAATAGTAGTACCGGAAAACCTAATAGACCACTAATACTCCAACGTGCAGGAACAACAAGATAAGTAAAAAATTCCTATTTATTATTCCCGCAAGTATAAGATATTCATATTGCCCACTTAAAACATGGAAATTACAAACATATTATGTGAGAAATTTATTCATGTAACTATAACACGATATTTGTTGATAAAAGTAATTATGATGAACCGGAATTTTTCATGTAATTTTAAAGTACGCATAAAAAATCTAGTATACGCATTTTTAAATACAAATGTAATTTCCTGTTCCTAAATTTCTGGTTAGTGAGTGAGTGTTTTTAATGTAGCACTGCTGTAAGCAAACGCAAGGGCAATAGCGGGTGGACCCTTTGGGTACAGCGCCTAATTGATGAGAACGACTACTTAAATTTAATATCATTCCTCTCCAAACTATCGCACCACACGAACGTGAAGACTTTGAGCCACTACAGATTTAACATTCATCAGCCCCTATGCAGCAGCTTCCCAAGTTTCTGGGGCTCGAACTGGCGAACACGTGCTGGCCACGAGTTTCTGCCATGACCAATACTAGGTTAACGTAATGCGTACACGATTTGAAATACAAATATCTGCAAAAATGTAAAATCATATAAGTGTCCGCCATCGCGATCGCATGTTTTCAACTGTAAACGCCCTAGAGGCGAATTTAATAACCGTAATGAGAGGGCGCGAGTATACTGAAAAGTTGGAAAACAAAAAGATTATTTAAACGAAAAACTATTAATTTACAGAAAAACAAAAAGTTTTAACACATAATAAAAAATATAAAATACATTACTTGTATTCATATATAATACACTAAAGTATCAGTACAAAATGTATCAGATGTATTTTCAAGAATACCAATTCTAAAAATACCACTTAAGAAATAGTTTGATAATTACCAGTGGCCGCTTGGACTTGTAATAAATAATTTTTCACAAAAATCAACACCATTCGGATAATTGTGTTGCAGGATTAACCCGAAACCGTCGATTAAAAAGTAATTACGGAATTCGCTCCCTATTGTCGTCATTTACTATATAGCCGCGCGGCGTGATACATTAGGGAGATTGTTGAAATTAAAATGCGCAAACCTTCTAAGTAGATCCTTAAACATCTGTCAAGATTTCGTTGATCCCAAAGTACCCGGAATAATTTTATGGATAACAGTGCACAAAGAAAATCGTAGCTTGGAATGAAGTATATATACATTCAGGGCATTTAACATTTTGGCTGAGAGAGACGTTTATATACACAGGTGGTCCTTAAGAGGTTAAAGTTGTATTGTAGCTTCAGCGTCAAGGTAAAGTATTATTTAATTCAATACATTATTAGTATATGGAAGGAGAGGGGCAATGAAAATTATATGATTGAATATTTGGTCGTAAATATTGAAAGTTTGAGAAGCACTGGCTTAGATAAAGGGTCAATATCTCTAAAAAAAATTATTAGTAACCGATCTAAACGATATATTTAATATCTAATTTTTTTATAACTACATGCAAAAAAAAATTTTTTTTTTCCTTATAGAAAAAGTCAAAAGTGGAACAAAAGCTTAAGAACATCGAATCTGAAATAATTATTAAAGAAATGCTATGTTTTGGGTCGTAGACAAGCCACGGATGAAAGTACTTTTTAACCCATAAAAGTCAAAAGTGTTCTCCGTAATAGTCTTAAAATGTTTGACCATAAATGAGAGTAACCATTTAAACCAATAATCAAGTCTATTTAACGGTAAAAGGTGAATAAAAAACTACGAATCCCGGAACAAATAAGGAAATGAAACGGCGTGTCTCATCGATTCTGGAGCCCTTTAAACCCCACATAAAAACCCAGAGAAAAGGCGTTGGATGCTGTATATCCATTGATCAGTCAATATCCAGCGAAAGAAGAATCTTCAGTTGCGGTTACGCACTTTTCTTTGGAAAGCTCTAAACTGGAGCTGGATCAATTCCTGGACTGCTCCGAAAGGAACAATGAAACCCGTTCCTTCTTTTTTTATTATGATTATTTGTTCCTTTTTGCTACAACCCCTCCTCCCTTTTATTTACTTCTTCATCCCTATTCGTGCATCAACGGCTACTGTCTTTAGGCTCCAAAAAGCCATTGAAGCGGAAACAGTTCCCTACTCAAGACACTTTGCCCCCTTGCACTGATTCGGGACTTGGTGCAATGTTAAGAAAGGAAAGAAGGCAACAGCTGCTGGTATTTTTCAGCTGCTCATGTTTTCATCGAAGAAATGGTCTATGTTTCAAGTACATGTGCAGTTTGTAAAGGTCCAAGTGGAAGTAAAGAAGTTTCTTTAAATGAAACTGACTCTTGTATGGGGAGTTTATTATTTGGCCATGTACAGTGGGGAAAGGAGTTCGGAAGATAGAAGTTTATAAGTATGGCGTTCGAGAAATACGTTTCTATTTTTACAGATAGAGTATGGTTGGAACTAATTACTATTCCGTTTTGAGTGATCAATATCACAGAATGAAAATTGTTTAAAAAAAAGTCGCTTCTGCGTTTATATGTATTTTTTTATTTCTGTTAATCCTAATGTGTAAGGAATAATACTTCAGTTACAATTTTTCAGGTTTATATTATCTTCATTAAGTTTTTCTCATCTTAAAAGACCGTAAAGTTGTTATATACCGTAAAATCCGACGTATAACGTGCACCGCCGTATAACACTCGTACACTTTCCAGCTGTAATTTTTTTTATTTTTAGGTATATTCGCCGTATAACGCGCACCCCCTTTTTTTAATTAGGAACCTGAAATGTACGTGCGTAATGCTGTTGTTTTGCAGTCATTAATTCGAGGTATTATTTCAAGGCTTAGAAAAAATTATATTTTTCCAGAATTACAACCCTATAAGTTCGTAAATGGAGTTCATTTCTTTTAAATAAACATGGTTTCGATATATGTAGAAATCTAATTTTTTCTATGCTTATCTTTTATTTTTATTTTTAAAGCTCTCACTTTTATACCTGGCGTATAACGTGCACCCTTAAATTTCGATCTCATTTTTTGCGTTAGAAATGCGCGTTATAAGCAGGATTTTACGGTAAGCAAGTGTTTATTTTAGTTTGTTCATAAAGCTAAACTCAATGACGCAACAGCTCCTGAGGGCCAAGACCTACTGTGCTTATGTCAGTATGTATTCTTGGCCTTGGGTACTGAGGTGCATGAGAAGATGTTCCAGTCAGTGGATCACTCTGACACGAAGCCCTAGTGATTAGTTCCCAAGCAATCTTGTTATTCATTTATCAACCCACTGAAGGGATGAAAGGCTGAGTCGACATTGCCCTGTTTTGGGTTTGGTCATGTGGTGTGGAAGCTCGCGATACACTAACACTCAGCCACCTGGTTTCTTAAACTGTCAGACGTAAAACAAATAAAAATCATAACAAAAATACATAAGAATATGTAGGGGGGTTGGAATTTTATGGGATTAGAATATAATGATATTCGCATGGAATTATTTGTCATTATTAGGCCTTTGTTTTGATGTATTGAAGTATACTTAATAATTGCAAAAAATTTACTTGTCAAATAACGTAAAAAATGTGAGAAAATACAGTAATGTATTATTACACACATATAATGAACTAAAATAATAACAAAATACTCCAAAAAATGTTTTTTTTCTTTGGCGCCAATTGATTTGACAGTTCCTTTTTTTCTTTCTAAACTTTCCCATTTAAGTAATTGCTTCGGCATACGCTCTATTTTGACATTATAAATATGCAAATAAGGTTACAAATAAATAATTCAATCACCAATTTTAAAATGAGGAAAAATGTTTTCCTAATATTGAAAGGGATGCACATGTATTCCTTAGCAGTTTGAGTAAAGTTAAGTTTCCACCTTTAACAAGCAGCATAGATTATAACAATAAAGAAAATAAAGCTTACTAACGTTATTAAAAAAAGATGTAGGCTCTGTGTTTTCCTGGAATTTTTTTCTAGGCAACTTTATTAGAGAACTTCTTTCTGTGAAATTCATTAATATACTACAAAGAACAAAGATTTATTTGATTGTTAGTTACTCTAAGTGATTATGCGCACACATGGAATTATTTTTAACTTTGTTTTGAGGCTAATTCTTTAAAAAATTTAACTTAAATTTTTTTCCGCGTTAACAAAATTATTTTTGACTTTTCTGAATGTTTACGTGTTTTTTACTTATTTTCCAATTTTAGTTCATTCAAATATTTTTTGTTTTTCTATAAATTAAAAATATTCTACAACTTTAGAAGGATTCGTAACCTTTATATATTTTTACGTAACACCAAGATATTGTACATGGAAAAAAAATTCAAAAAACAGAAAAAGTCATAATTATTTACATAAAAGACAAATTCACTTAACTTGGATTATTAGAATTAGGTTTTAATGTTTTAAATTTCTTTAAAAACGCACTTATCATAATAATGACTTTTAAAATTAATAATGTGTCTCTAAATGAGAATGGGAAAATCAATAACTCATTTATCCACACATGTTAAAGGTTTTGATCTCTACAAAACTAACCAAATTACTGTTAAAATGAATACCCATATTAAGAATATTGTCTGACATTGTCTCTCCTTATCACAATTATAAGAGAAACGTCATTATTATTCATAAATAAATTCACTTATCAAGTAGTTTCTAAATTAAGCACAACTAAGGATTGTTATTCATTAAATAAATATTTACCAATTTTTAATCTATCCGCAGAGAGAATGTATAACATTATTCCTTTTCATTGTCATCTCTGAAACTGCATAAAGACACAGGGACCAAAATTCTCTTGAAACTTCCTTTGACATGTATACTTATATTGTTCTCTTCATAATCCATAAATAGGTTCGAAATTTCACATTTAATTCCCCAAGCAATGTATCTTTTATAAGCAGTGACAATAGTATCAGTAAGAATAATAATCCATAATTCTTCCATTAAACATTTTCCCAGAAGCATCAATTATTGGGAGACTGCTATTATTCTTATCTAAATGGTGCCCAAAATATTGATTTCGGTGGATTCGGTTCGACTTTTAAATGACAAAATACAGGTTTTTTTGCTTTCTTTGTTAAAAAATTTTTAAAAATTTTTTTGTTGTTGCCTTCTACAAATAAATTTTTTTTTAATACTAGACGTTACCTAACCGCTTTGATGGGTAAATCATGTGTTTGGTATTGGATGAATATATACTATACATTTATATATATATATTATTGAATCTAAGTTTTAGAATTAAGCATTCGATTGTATCGAAAAACCTTCTTATAACCCTCAGGTCTTAATTTTAAAAAAGGCAGAACTTGAAGTCGAATTATCTTTTTCGCTTCCGCAACTCCCTCCCCAAAGTGGATTTCTGCAAAACCCATTTTTAGTGTATCTCTAATCAACAAAATAAACATGCTTGCCAAATTTCAAGTATAAGTCTTATAATTCAAAAACAATCAAAAACTTTTTTATCAATATGCTCCATAACCCCCTTGGGAAACGATTTACGTTTGACCCGTTCTTAAAATATTTTAACTGAACAAAAGAAACATGCATACCAAATTTGATTACTGTAGCGACCGCGGTAGCCTAGTGGTCAAGGTGTAGGATCGTGACTGGTTTGTCACGAGTTCGAGCCTAGTACCACTAAAGACCCACCGTGTAGGGGAGCAATGCTCGTTAAATCTGTTCAGAGCTCAAACGTCATCCCGTGGTGTGGTGTGGTAGTTAGGAGAGGGGGGTGACAGATCAGATATCGTCCTCGTCGCTTTACTATGGTTCAAAATTATCAGGCCCGTCGCCAAAAGCCCTAGAGTAGCTGAACAGTGTGAAGTTAATATTCATTCACTCACTCATTCATTACTGTAGCTCGAAAAGCCGGGAATTTTGTTTATCTATACGACGAAATACCTCCCTACACACGCTATAGAAGTCGATTTCCGTAAAATATGTTTTTAGCAAATCTCTGTTCAAGAAAAGAAACCAATATCTGGTTTAAGTATATATATACTCAAGTATATATAATACTTCAAAAACGGGAATATTTTTCTTTAATGCCTCTTAACCCCTTATAATCCCCATTTGCGAAACCCATTCTTAGCGGATCTCTATTCTATGAAAGAAATATGCATGCCAAATTTGAAGTCCTTCTGGGGAGTCGCTTTTTCTCTTTTATATTAGGTTGGGGAAAAAGAAATCCATTATTTTTGCATGAAATTCAAAACTTTATTTAAAATGTTTCGGATTGTCCGATTTTGGTGAAATATGTACCGTTTTGTTGTATAATTTGTTGCCATTTTAAAGGTAGCTACATATTGCCTCTCTCATAGAAATCTTGGCCTTTATTGGTGAAAAACTCTAGTAATCGAATTTCACAATCTTCTCTTGATCCCAATTTCTTATCACTCAGGAAGTTTTGAAATGCGAGAAAAAGGTGGTAATCATTTGGTGCCAGGTCTGGACTATATGGTGGATGCATTAAAACTTCCAACCAAGCTCCAAGAGTTTCTGGCGAGTCACTACAGACGTGTGTGGCGTGGCGTTGTCTTAATGGAACACAACACCTCTCCTGGCCGTTTCTTGTCAATTGCTAACTTCAAACGTTCCAGTTGTTGACAGTAAAGATCTGAATTTAGTGTTTGGCCCTATGGAAGCCACTCATAATAAATTATTCATTTCCAGTCCCACCAAATACATAGTAGAACCTTCCTGGATGTTAGTCCTGATTTGGCCATCGTTTGGGCTTCTTCACCACGCTTTGGCCACGATCGTTTTCGCACAATATTGTCGTATGTGACCCATTTCTCATCCCCAGTCACCATTCGTTGAAGGAATGGGTCGATTTCATTTCGTTTGGCCTGGGCTTCACAGATGTAAATTCTATCCATGTTTTTTGGTGTTAACTAGTGTGTCACCCAAACATTGAGCTTCTTTTTGAATCCTACTTTGCTCAAATGGCTTAAAACTATTTTATGATCAATCTTTAGCTCCTGGGCGATGCTACGACTACTAATATGCCAGTCAACGATTATTTCTGTGATTTTATCGACATTTTCGATGACGGGCCTGCCTGTGCAAGGGGCAACTTTATCATCGGAACCGACGAAACCAAAATTGCACGTAATTAGCTGTTACAGTATCGGCACCTTAAACACTTTACAATTTCAGCCACCTGGCTTACATTTTCGCCTTTATCAAAGAAAAACTGTGAAATGTGCCGAATTTTCTCTATGTTGACTTCCATTTATAACACCCTGTAACTCATAACTGAATGGAAAAAACAAAAAATAGTAAAATACTTTATTTATAGTGTGAAATGTCACCTTTTCAACGAATCTAAATTTGTTATTGTTTGATCCATACTTTAATAGATATTGATCACTATAGACATCTACCGAAAAAATAATGGATTTCTTTTTCCCAAACCTAATATATATAAAATTTCTATTTAATACTTCAAAGGAATAAAAATAAGTAAAATTTATAATGACGAACTATTATTTTCGGAACATAAATAATTAAGCAGATAAACTGGACATTCAGGGTAACTTGAGTCATAGCTTCGTGTATTAATCAGTAAAAAATGACATTGTCTATTTCAGACGTTAATTAAAAGATAATTTATTCCTGTTTCGGAAGACTCTATTGTGTATTATATATACATTGGATTTAACAAAATCTTCGTATACACACGCTTCAAATAGGAATTTTGGAAAGCAAAGAAGCAAATAAGGGATATTTACATTTTTGAGTTTATTGAAATTATTTTCTTTTCAAGGTGTGTACATAAAAATCTTGATTTAAATTCAAAGAGTAAATTTGTTATGATTGTTGTACCTAAACTATATCAAAACAAATAATATTAAAAAATTAAGTCAATTCCCCTAGTTAACAAAGAAAACTGTTATTTTAGTTAATTTAATTTAATTAATGAACTAATATTTGAAAAAAACTGTATTATTATCAAGTGCCATCCACTACAAGTTTAAAAAAATGTATTTATACTTGAGTGGACGAATAAAAAGTATTTTATTAACGGTTGAAAATTTGAACAAGATATATATAGAGAGAGAGATTATAATTACATATATATATAGAGAGAGAGATGTGATTCTCGACTGAATATATTCCTCAATTTACCTCATCTTTTTTTATTATTTTCCCTATCCCTTTTGGATATGTCGGTTACCGACAGGACTGCAGATATAGTTCTATAATGCATATTTTCTGTTATTTATGAAATTCTTAGATCTTGTAATTAAATTCAGTTTAGAAATTTTTCACTCTTTTATCAGCATAACTACTGAATTCGTTTGAATGTTTTTTTAATGCCACGTGGTCAGAATATTACACTCAGAATGATTAAGTTTGGAATTAGTATAAATAAAAGATAAAATGTTTAAATATTATTTAAAAATATAATATAATGGAATGATTTTATAAATATATAAACAAATGAAATGAATCAATATGTAAACATTAATGCCCTTGTAGGAAAAGTTCAAAGATTTTTTTTTACAAAAATGACTGTGATTATTGTGGGATTAATTTAGGCAATTAAACCGCAGAAGTCCCCATAAAAAACTTGATTATCTGGTTACAAAAGTTTAAAAGCTCCGTTTTTTTTTTTTTTTTTCTTTCTTTTTTTAAAAATTTTTTAAAACAAAATTGTGATTTTTTTTTCTTTCCAAAGAAAAGTGCTCCAAGACTGTTACAAAAAAAGGATACGTGAGCTAGGAGACTTTTCAATTTTATTCGAGAAAATAATGAAAAACGAATGAAGTAAAATTTTGAAAATATGCTGCAAAGAAATAGGGCTTAATTATAAATCTAAAATATATTGTGATGGCCGAACTTGTGTAATTTTTTAATTAATATTATGTTTATATTTTGAATCTCTCTTCCGTTTTTATTCCTATATACAAACAATATATTTAAAATCAAATTTTTCACAAATTATTCATTGTAAAACTATTTTTAGATTACTTCTACTATAAACTGAATTAGAAAAAGAAAATTCACAAAACACATATGTCAAAAACTATTTACTTATAGCACTATTAACAGAAATTTTAATCTTTAACACGAATTTTAAATTCAAGTTTTAAAATTTCTTATCGTTATACTAACATAAATTTATGTATTCTAAATTGTTAACGTTTAAAAGAATAATAAATCAGTGAGTATATGAATATATAAATATACATCATTCCTTATAAAAAATGAAATACAGTATTTGAGAAAAAAACATAAAATGTCATTTTAAGATCTTTTTACATGTTAATTTAAACAGAAATGAAATATAAGATTACATTCACGATTTAAAATTCGAGTGTTATAAATTCTTTGAAAACTGATATTGTAATTTTTTGTTGCCAGAAATAGTCTCGAAACTTTTCAAAAATTTAATTCGAAACTCGGAGGATAAAGTATTAAAACATTCCGAGTTATTCTTAGAACTTATTGCGCCATCTTTTTTTTCTTTCTCTCTCTCTCTCTATGTAAATAAATTTGTCATGTATTGTCGATATACAAAAAGCTTTGAAAAAGTTAACTCTCTAGTTATTCAGTTAAGAAATATTGTGCTTAAGTAAATAAAATGCACATCGAATATTACAAAGCAAAGAATTTTTGTTGATTCAGACATCAGTTGCGAAAGATTGTTGCAACACTCAGATCAATGGAAGGAAAGAATTCCAGCTGGCGGGAAGAAAAAAAGCAGACGAAAAGAAGCTGTAGCCAAAAAGCAAAAGATGAAACGTAAAAGATGGCGTACAAATTATGAGTTGTGAAGCAAAAACGGCAACAGATCGAAGTTATAAGCGTTCCGAACCTCAACATTTTTGGATGAAAATGGCTTGGAAGGAAAAGAGCATTAAAGAAAGTGGATGCCTAGTTTTTTTTCTTCTTTGTCTTTCTTTTTGGAACACTTTTGTTTGTTCGTTTTTATCTTCAACTTAGAGAAAAGGAAACTTTTTTTATCAATGCTTTGTTTCTGTGGAAAGAGTATTATTTGAAAAGACTTTTGATAAAAGGGTTTGAATGTCTCATTTAAGAAAATTCCGCGTTTCAGGTTTGTTCGTTACGTTAGCCATTTTTTTTTTCTTCCTCAAAAAGGTACTCAATGTTCTTAGAGATAAGACTCTTGGTACTAGAGAACATATGCATGTACTTAGAAAGATAAATGACAAGAAATATTTTTTGAAGTGAAATGAAAAGCATTATTCTACTTTAAGCCGATTTTTTCGACTGAAATTTGTAAAAAGGTATTATAGAAAATTAAAAAGTGAATATTTGAAAATATTTTTCATTCAACTTTATCAAAAGGCTTATTCTATTTTCATTATTATTGTTATTTGAGAGCAGTTTTCCTACATGATTTATATAAAAAAAGAATGTATAAAAAAAGATTGAAGTATAGAAAATTATTTGTGTATTACATAGTATTACTCCAATGTCAAAAAGCTTTTTCTAATGTCCTAAATAGTTTTATTAGAAAGGAACTACAGATGAAGTTGCATGTTATTTTTTTCAATAACAGAACAAGGATATTTAAGGATTATACATCTGAAAAAATTTTCCACCCAGATGAAATTTAATTTTCCCAATATGTTTTACAAAAATAAGTAGCAAGTAATTTTTAACGTTTCTAAATAAAGACGGACTATAAATAAAAGAGCAATATCATCCAAATATAAAACACATTCTAAAATAAAATTTTATGATATTACACCGAATTGTTTTCATATTATAGTCATAAAAAAGTTTCTATAGAGTTTATTGCAAGGAAAAAAAAATTTCAGAAACAAATGTTTTCTACAATAAGAAAGCTTGCTGAGTAGGAACAATAATGAATACTATATTAGAAATGAACTGAACAATATCACTGAATTTCATAAAAAAAGTCATTCAAAAATATTTAAATATACTACAAGTAATAGGTGCTTCATATAAATTATTAAAGAAAAGAATTTGGTAATTTATGTAACAAGATAATCAAAATTAAGCGATATGATGGAAGGTACAATAAAACAACAGTTCATTTCCCTCTATCACTAAAACATTTGAGGGTTTTTTATATAGGAAATGAAACAAAATTTGAATTTAATATTAACTGTACTTGCAACCGAGTTGAGTGGGTGGAACAAATGATTGCAATTATCTTGTGACTATAACGCCATCTCTACTTTAATTTATTTTTTCATATATTTTTTTTAATTCTTGATAAAATATAATTTCATGTACGCATATACAGTGTGATTCACTACCATGCTGACAAACTTGCAGCATGTATAGGGGTTACAGAGACGACTCCAAATCACATAGGAACGCATAGTCGCAAATGCCATAGTTACGAGCTACGGTACGAGGGAGAAAAGAAAAAGAAACACACTTATAAAACATAAAACATTTCACTGAAAGTTTTTAAATCGACATATGTTCGAAACTACGACCAAAAATCATCTGGCAGGCTTGACAGCAACGCTGCAGGGAATTCCTTACATCCTGGAATATTCCTGGCATCTCATGTTTCCTCCCGGTTGCTACAGATATTTGAGTTACGTCTTCAACTGAAGAAACGGACGTTCCTTTAGTTCCTCTTACACCAAAAAGAACCGGTTAATTCATTAAAGAACCAGTCTCATGTGACGTTCTGTTCACACTTGTGGTCGTGTGATGTGGAACACACCTGTTCGAGTAACGTTCCTAGTAAAATCGCCGAGGAGTGTGCCTGTTGTAATCCACATTTCCATACAGTATCAGAATGTCGACCAGTTTCTCGTTTGAATAGAAGTTCATTCTATTACCTCGGCAAACGGATTGCAAAAGACGACTTCAGTCAGGATAGGTGTTCACGAAACCTTCCTTTCAGCACCATCTACCACAAGACTGGAAAATGAAATCTTCATGAACATCAGGAGTTTCATGTAGCGTCGCTGTCAGATTTGCCAGACGACTTCTGGTCATGATTTCGAACACCTGTTGCAGTACAACCATTTAATAAACTGCTTTCTGTCCGGTTAATGTGTTACTGTTTCTGTTCTTTTTCTCTTCAACTTTGTTCCATAGCTCGCAACTACGGTATTTGCTACCTTACATTCCTATGGGATTCCGAGTCGTCTTTGTACCCCCTACGCACCCTTCAAGTTTGTCGGTCTGGTAGCGAATCATTCTGTGTATACGTATAATTCACTAAAAGTATAAATTACACTTCCCATTAAAATAAAAAAAGTACATGTTTTAAAACAAAACATATTGAGATATACATTATGTCATCTGTAAAAATCAAACAGCTTTTTATTCTTATCACTTTCAATTAATATCAATTTCTGCAATTGCCAATGGGAACGAGTCATATTCTATAGTAATGATTATTATTAAAGATACTTATCTAATGATAGAGACAACATTTTAGGGTACTTACGTATTATCGCAACAATGCCAACGTTCAAGATAACTCGCCAAGTTTGAAACCCCAATTTTGCCTGAGTTCGTAAGCACTGAATTTGTAATCATGTGTTTCGTTTCATATAATGTCGCCGATATGGTTGCGGTAATACATAAGTACTCATCTCAATTCCTTACACTTGAACCACAAGGCTTCCAATTTTGTTTCTAGGTACACGAAAAATTCAAATATAAATTTTACAGATATGAGATTCAAGCTTATAAAAAGATTCCCAAACTTTTTGTTCCATGGTCCCCTTTTTGTACCAAAAGTCCGTCCAAGAACCCCGACTGAAAGAACTCTTATTTCAATGCATAATAGAAAAATCATAAAGTAAGCTTTTTTGTCCCGAAATTGGAGAGTGAAAATAGTATTGATAAATATATTATGTTAAGCTTATTTTATAAATAATCAATTATATATTTTAATCAAAGCATTAAATTTTGGTTAGTAAATTTATGTAAAGATGTTAATTATATTTAAAAATGTTTACATACCGTACTTTATATCTGAGCAATACAAAAAATAATTCTGCTTTCTGTTCAAAATTACAGATTTTTTTTTTGCCTTCACTTCCCATTTAGAGTTCATGCTCGAAGCAAAATTATACTGTTGACCAGATGTTATCAAATCAGTTAACATTTTAAACAATAGTAATATTTTCTTGTGTTTTTCCTTTTTTTTTTTATTTATTTATTTTGCATAACAGTCAAAAACTGTTGCCAGTTGCTGTAAGACATTATTTTTTTCTAACGTACTATCGCAACCTATTGGTGACATTATATGAAACGAAACACATGATTGCCGATTCAACGCATACGACACATGCAAAATTGAGGTTGTCAACTTGGCGAGTTATCTTGAACGTTGTCAATTGTTGCAATAATGCGTAATTACACCCACCATTATTATAAATATCTGCATGATGACGTCACTATTTGGGATTCTGGTGTGCGGCATTCAGGGATGCGAGGGCTTTCTTTAGACAAGTTATTTCATGTACAAATAAGATGTATGGAAAGATTCCATTCCTATTTAAACATACATAGGTAGTCGCACCCGCGATCGGCTTGACTCACACCAGTATTTTATGTGCCTATCCATATCTTACTTTTTTTAATTGATTTTCTTTTCTAAAATTTTTAAATTCGCGTAAGTCATGGCAAATTTATTTTAACTTTCATAATAATGTGATGAAAAATGAATAATAATGTTGAAAAAATATTTTATACTTTATATATTAAACCTTTCTCAGCCCTCGTAATTTTGTGAACGCACCCCAAAATTAGTTTTAATTTTCCATAAATCTTCTAAGTAGTCAGAAGGACCTCCAGGAGTCGAGCTACTTTGGGAACCAACGATTTAGACTAGCATTAATACATCTTACTGCTATCTTCCTTTTCAGACTTAATTCTCTTCGCTACTTCACTTTAAACAGTAGATATGCTTCGCATATGTCACGGTTCCCTTACAGAAAGAAGATCTCCACAGAATAGAGTAACGCGAAAATATTTAGAAATCTCCCGTTAACCCCTTAACTTCCGATTCAAAATTGCTCGATTCATTCTCCAGTGCCAACGTTTTTCACATAACCACACATATGCAGGATACATTGATGGTTTAAAAAAGGCATAAATTAGCAAATTTTTCTCTGAAATACGTAAATCCATCGCAAAAGTTGTCAAGGGCATTTTATTGCATTCCAATCCTTTGGAATAGTTTTACAGATAGCAACGCAAAGAAAAGAATCGTATTTCGGAAAGACGGATATATACGTCCGGGCTATGCAATGCACCGTTTGAGCGAGACGGATATATACGCCAGAGACAGTTAAGAGGTTAAGGATTAGTAGAAGAACCGAAGAAAATCCGTTGCAACTCTACTTAAATATACGTAGGTCGATAGAAACACACTCAATATTAAACGAAATGGTACTTTTACGTTCATTTTAACTAACATTATAACATTTTATATAGCTTCAATAGTTTTGAATAAGTACGACAGCTTCATCTATATTAAAAAAAAATTATACTTGAACACACAAATTTTATCGCTTTATAAATAAAACTGATGATTCCTGAGAGAGGGGAAAATTCCTTAATTTTACATTTCAAATAAATAGAACGACTGAAAAATTATTCAAATGTTTTCTTTATTATTGTTATTTTGAGAAGCAATGTCAATTCTCTTGACGTATCTCATTTGTATTTATGAATGTTATTATTCGTTATATTCAAATCCAAACACATGTTTACATAAACGCGAAGATATATCATTACATAAAGGAATAAGATATAAAAAAAACCCAATTTGTCAAATAATGATACAGGATACATAAATAAAGAATAAATGCATACAGAACGCTTGAATAATAAAAATGAATAATATGAATACATTGTGTAATATATAAATAAACGACTAAATGATGATGTATGCGAATAAAAATGACAGAAATAGTAAGATATAAATACACATGCAATGAAGGAGGGAAATGAGAAATATTTCAGCCATTATAAGAATATTTTAATGTTCCGCATCATATTCAACAGTATTTTGTTCAGAATATTATACATAATTCATTTCATAATGATATGTTGAAAAAATTAAATTTAAATTAAATTTTAATAAATAAATATTCTTCGCAAAAGTATAATTTCTCCTGGAAGAAAGCATTTCCATTTTTGAAGTGGTAACTTCTTTAGGCGCGTTTTGCCTGAGAGTGAACTTGAAGTATGCGTTTTAAAAAGTCAAACATTGTTACGCTCGGATTTGTAACGATCTTAACAATGGTAACAATACTACTGAATCATTTGGGATGAATGAGTCATGTATCGGAGAAATTTGTGCTGCGAAATGTAGAACAGAAAATGGACAAATAATTCTAATGGTTACTATTTATATTTCACCCAATCAAAGTGTAGAGAAAATTATCGAATTCATTCACAAAAATTTAGTTGCCTACACTGTGAAGCCGGATCAACTCTTCTGAACAAAAATTGCCTATTATTTTATGTGGGGATTTTAATGTAGATTTTTCAATAGATAAATCAAAGCCTTTAGTAGATTTTTTAAAATCAAAATTCAATTTAATTATGTCACATTAATCCAAATGAAAACACGACAAAGTACGGAGCAACGCTTGACAAAAAAAATTTTTAGGTATTTAAATAATTTAAAACTAAAATATTTATAACCTATTTCAGCTAACTTAAACCTATTGTTTCCTTCTTAAAATGGCTATTCTATGTAATTTAAAGTGAGTGGTACTTATAAGTGCCGTCGGTAGATAAAGAATTAACCTCTAGGATAATTAGAAGCCCTTAAAACCTATTTTTAAATAATCGTTGAAACTGAGCCACACCCATTTGAATGGTGAAAAATGTAAAAAAAAGTACTTCGTTTTTGCTTAAAAGTTGAACGTCTCATATAAACCAAAACATGTACCATTTATTGTAAATTGAGACTTTTATTTTTTTTTTTTATTTCCTAGCTTATTACAAATCTCACTGTATACATTAAAATCAATTTATCTCCAAATGTAAATTTTGTTCGATGTGCCTTTTCTGAGAAACTATTGTTCACAGGTATGTAAGTATTATGATATATTTATAATGTGGCTAATATATATACTAAAATGAGCTTTTTGTAAAAAAACTCAAAAATTTATTTTTTACAAATTTTTTTTATGTAAAAAATGGGTCAAATTCCACTATGTTTGATAAAATGTTTTATAAATTATGAAAAAATTCAAAATTAGCTAAATGCGTATCTTAGTGTAATGAGAAAGGTGTACTCTCTTTAATTGTGTGAAAAATTTCAAATATGTACATATAACAGATTTTGAGAAAAGGCACATCAAAACATCCAGTTTAACATTGTCGGTATAGAGGTTTCCTACTCCCCTTAATAAAACAAATTTGTCCTATCACATTCGTTCACATTTTTCTTTAAACAGGGGTGAGATTGCTTGTTGAAATTCTCATCACATCCTGCAAGTTAATGTCAGCCAACATACATCTACATTTACTCTGGTTGAACTTCATACAAGAATGCTAAGACATATATATGTTGACCCAAATACACATTTTCTGTCTGTTTAGTTTTCTGACTGTCTTGAAGGAGTACAAAAAATTTCTTTATGGGCCGTTATTTTCCCACCTCAAATGTATTTTAATATCAAAATTAATCATGCAATAATCTTACCAAAACCATGCCCAGCATCATGCATTGATTCTTATGTGAACAAAGCTATATTTATAATCAAAGAAACATAGCTAATCGTAATAGTGAAATGAAAATAAAATGATTTCATTTATCTAAAAAAATTTTAATTTCATTATAGAAGTTGATTATATAAATATGATTATTTTCAAAAACCGTGCTTGAAACTTCTGTAATGTTTGCAAATTCTTAAAATGATCACTAGCATTAAAAAAAAATTTTAATAGAATACCCTGAAATAAATTTGTTTATATATTATATGAATATATATTTCATGAACTATCATGTGAACTTTACATATTCGTATGAAAATAAACACAGCATAGTTGGCGGATTTTACTAAATCCTCCGATCATTTGCTTGACATATACCAGAAAATAAAACAAACACATTTTCAGAAAATTCAACTATACATGAAATGGAATGGAATATATATAAACCAACCAGAAAGTACTAGAAAATTCTAAAGACTTTAAAATATTTCTAAAAGTATCTTTATAGAATAATCCAAACCCCTAAATGTTTGCTTTTTATAAGTAAACTCTGCATGCTATGAAGAATGTTTCATATATCTTAAAAGTATTTCTATCATACTTATGAAAAAATATCATGTTCGTACTTCTTTTTCTAACAGTTGAGGATTTTGTGTGTGCACACACAATTTGAAGTATGGTGTAACACTAGGTCTTACATTGCAATGGGGACAGAAATAATACCGTTTTCATTATTATTATTATTATTTTCAATTTTCATTTCTTCTCAAGCAACAAATTGCACATTACCTTGCCAATTCCTGTTCTATATCGAATATATCCAAGAATCTAAATTCCTGCCTTCGATGAAAGATTCCCGCCTTCACCACAAAGAAAATCCCAGATGAGAAGTATTTCAGTACCAAGGACAAACTGTGCATCTGTTAAAAACATTAGCATTAATAATCTCACTATAAGAATTAAAAATATATACATATCAAAGATAGTAAGAAGAAAATATTAGCGCCCGCACAGCGTTCGGGCCAATCGGTTGCGATCAGCTTTCGATAGCTCGTACGGTGTACGGGAAAACTAATTAAGACAGTGCTTCTCAAACTCTGAATATTAACGACACAATTTTTAGTCATAATTTTCATCGCGCCCCCTTCCATACAATAACAATGTATTGAATTCAATACTATATTTTTCCGCTAAAACTACAACAACCTCTTACGTGCCATCGACGTATATAAGTGTCTCGCTAACCGAAACGATAATTGCCCTGGACGTATATATACGTTTTTACGAAGTACCATCTTTTCTGTGCACTGCTATCCATAAAATTATTCCGAAGTCTTTAGAATGCAATAAAAGGACCTTGGCAGTGTTTGTGAAGGATTTACTTATTTCATAGTATTTACCTATTCATTCATTCCCCCTACCCCAACCCCATGCATCACATACGCGTGCCGACGTGGAAAACGGTGGCATTGAGGAGAGATTTGCGTTTCTTTTAACCGGTAGTTAAATGATTAATTATAAACCGTACAAATTAAAGATAAATATTAATTTTTGGATACACTTTTTATATGAAAAGCCCATAGGTTCACTGGTAATTTTCAAACTTGTTCTTAACTTAGTACTGTTAAACTAATTATAAAATACATTGTGCAGTACTGATACATTTGTAAGTTTATTATATCAGTGTAAATGTGTATTTTATTTTTTTATCATGTCAGAATGTATTTTGTTTATTTTTCATAAATTAATAATTTTCATAAATAATCTTTCTTTTCGACTTTTCAACATGCTCGCGCCCCCCTAGCAGAGTTGCCATGGCTCCCTAGGGAGAGGCGCCTCACAGTTTGAGAAACGCTGAGTTAAGAGGTTAAAATTAACTCAACAAATTTCCAGTCTCTATGTACATGAACGTAAATTTTCTATCTACCAAGTACATTCCTTTTAAATCGGTCAAAGTGGAATCAAAATGGTTAGTATAGAAGTAATTCAAATGATTTAAATTAACACATTTTACCGAAAGCCTTTAACAATTCAGAATGATTAGAACATTCAACAAATACATCATAGTTGATTAGAAGGATTCAACAAACACATCATATAAATTAATCTTTTTTATTCTATGTTACATCATTACCTTTTAAGTAGAAATCACAAAAATGTGCTTTTCGAGAGCGAATGCTATTTGCAGAAAATCCAAGCATCAGAGCTGTTCTCAACAAACTTTACCCCTCAAATATTTGGCTGGGAGTTTCCTGTGTAATTCAGCCAACCAACACATTTACTAACAGCTTTTATCTTTGATTTGAAAGGGCTCGGCAAATATTAATTCAACTGTGTAGTTTATCTTCTGGCAAACCTGTAAATAAAGCTTAGTTTCTATTTAATCTGGATCACTCTGCTTGTGAACAAATGTTGTCTTGTCTGATAATCTGGTTAAGAGTCTGTTTTTGTTGTCTTTTGTGCATCTTGCCTAAGGTCTTAGATTGTCAATGTTCCATCAAATACTTTTTCAAAAAAAGAAAATTATCTGTTAATAAATATATTAGAAATTTAAATATAGAAGCATTATTCAACTTGAGTGCGATATGAAGAATTTTTCCCTCTTTAGATTTTTTTCTACAAAATTGGATAAATCTTTCATATTTTTTTAAAATTTCTTTTAATGCAACTGTTGTCTTTTAGCAGTAACGCTGTTTTGACTTAATATACATATTTGCACATAGAAAGTATTTTACAGAAAAGTAATCAAAATAAAAAATGTAAAATTCTTCACAATTTGTATGTTTTATTAAAAAACTGAATTCGTAAGTTTTTGTTTACATTTTAAATTATCGTGCACTTGCGTTTGTGTGTTTACATTACATTAGGCTAGTTTTCAAAGATAATTTTCTCCCAAATTTTTTAAAGAACTGATTGATAATTCGTTTTACAAAAACAAACATCAAAGAAATGTAGTCTTTCATTTATTTAATAAATCATACAGAAAACTTTATCTTATGTATGTTTTTGTTTGATTTTCCTCTTTTGGATAAAATCTTACTTTTTTTAAAAAATGTTTTTAAAAACCTTTTCTTAAGTTTTATCTAATAAATAGCTTTCTTGAAAAGGATTTAAATAATTTTGTATATTTCTAAGGAATGCAAGTGGATATTCAATCGATTTAGTAAAATTTAGGGAATATTACATAAATAACTTACTTAGTCTGCATTTCCTTAAAAATGTCTAAATTAAGAAACTGTACAAGATTATATGCATTTCGAAATTTCAAGACATTGATAGTACGCGCGTCTGTCTTCTTATTTATCAATGTCTTATCTTACTTAAAAGGAATATGCAGAGTGAAAAAATTATGAATATATTTTTCTCTCAAGCTAAATCAAATATCTTTGTTTATAAATCAATGCTCTTTAAAAATGTATGTATAACAGAATGGTCGATATTTAAGAATGTTCATGCGATGAATCACGCGGCACCTTATTTTGCTATGATTAAAGGCGTCGAATTTGGCAAGAACCCTATGAGCGAATAAATCCATCTTGCCTTACTCGCACTATGCATGGGTCTAGATGGAGAATCATGATATGGTGCATATAGTGCTGGTATGGATGTAAATACCCATGAGATATCTAGATATACTGGCAAACCAAATGTAGCCTGCAATGTTGCATTTTCCCCTGATGGCTACGGATACTTCAACTAGCCATCGTGCCAGAAGTGTTCAAAATTTGTTCCGCTGAGACTCTGTCTGACTTCCAACAAATTCTATGTCCACCGTATAGCCCAGATCTTTACCCTATAAAAATGTGTGGGATGTATATTTTAGAAAGACGCTTCCAACAGCACTTTCCAATTCCGTCCAACTTACAGGATCTAAAAAGCTATATAGCCAATGTATGGTATTCTCTGGACCAACAATGCACTCCAGAAGCATATAGATTCGATTCCCAAACGAATCAGAGCAGTTATACGTGCAAAAGGAGGTCCAATAAAATATTGATCTTGGGTTTATAATTCATTGGCTAGTGTGTGTAGTTCACCATATCTCTCAAGATACTCGAGATATTTTTCAAAACAAATGCCTTTGAAGTAATAATTATATAAACAATGTAAATATATGCATGGCATTCTCATTCATAACACAATCATTATTTCATGTATAAGACTAAAAATCCTTATTAAAACTCGTACTGCAGAGCTAAAAAAACAGTCCTCACAATTTTCACTATAGGAATCAATATACCTTCCAAAGTATTTCTCATAGCAAACGGCTGTTAAACAATAACAAAAGAAAAATAATTAACACAATCCCTACATTATAAATTCATTTGAAATGTTTTGGATTGGAATAACTATAAAAAGTTTTTTTTTTTTAAAGTTAATGTTTTAGTAGTTAAAGGGATGTAGCTAGATTTTCATTAATGCTATAAAATCTGTTCTAACAAGTGAAAATACTGATACCGGTTGACCCAATAGAGTTAATTGATCAAGTCATTGATTGAATATTGTAGATATATACACCCAACTCTTTTTACACGGTAGATACAATCCTTAGAAAACCACGCAAAAAAAATCGTGCAATAAAATACTATATAATGCATTTAGTGATATGTTCCGCAACATTAAAAATACGTTTAAGATGAAAAATCTGTCAATATTTTCTAAAAAAACCCATGTAAAAAAGAAAGAATCATATCCATGTTACATATATGTATAAAAATAAAATATATAATTCATTTTTACTTACTTATTTTTTTATATCCTGCTACACAAAACTTATGATTACGGTGAAATTTTAATGCTCGCTGTATGTCAGGATCACGAGTAAGAAAATGTTGTTCCATATTTGTAGCGAATTTCAAACTCTCGCGAATTAAATCAGCTGTCAGTAGCTGCACATAATTTTCGACTTCTTTCTTATCCATAAATTCGATCAAATCGTCTTCATCCAATGGAAATGAAACCCCATACATTTTTGGAATTCGTGATTGAGCAAAAATTAGTGTAACAAAAAATTCGTTAAATTCGTGTACCCTGTTATTTCAAAATCGTGTAAAAAAAGAGTTTTGTGCATATTTTATGAGTAAATATATCATTAGTTTAAAGTTACAATGATAGTTTTCACAACAAGTTTATCTTTCTATTGAATATTTCGTGACTCTGAAACTTAGGTCAATTTAAAGACATCAATTTTAAGTGTTATGCAGCAATAAGAGCTTGAAACAAATGAATATTTGTTCAGATAAACAAAATATCGAAAGTACCAGATACATTTCCAAAAAGGAATGTTCCAAAGTATAAAGGAACTAAACTTGCATTCAAACCATGTGTAGTTTCGCAAGTGAAAATAATAAAAGCGTGCCTGAAGGAAGCAATAGTTCCATATAGAATACATGAGAAGAATTTTAAAAGGACATTTATTTTTCCCTAGGGAATGCACATTTATAAAAGAACAATAGCAAGTACTTAGAAAGTAATTTAAATTTTCCAGGAGAGGTTATACAGAAAATAAATTAAAGCTAATGAGATATGGCTAAGAAATTTTCAAACTGCAATAGCAACAACTAAGAATTTACGAGAAAAGTAATTATTGCTTCCAAATATTGATGGGGTTTGCTATTAACGTTTTTCAAAAAAGTTTGTAATAAAAGATATATTAATGAAGATTACTATTAGTGAAGATTTAATCATTCGTTTAAATTTCGATACATTCTTATATAGTGTCACACCTAAAAGAATGTAATTTTATTGAACAATAAAGTCACTTTCTAGTTTTTAGGTTAATGTATCACTCGGTTCTACATAATCATCTATAATACAGGAGTTCTAGTGTATTAATAGAATAATAGGATCTTAATACACGACATGCGTTAAAAAAGGGTTGGCTCTAAAAATGTGATTTTTCTTTCATTTACGCTTTGCTTAATGAAAAATTACTTATAGCTACAAAGTCATTTTACTATTAAATTATATGCAGTGTTGTTAATTATAAAAATATGTAGTTAATGTTACAAAAAAGAGTATCATATTTCCGATAAAAATTCCTAATTTACTAAAAAATTCAGTATTAGTTCATACATTTTTATATTGATTATAATCATTATTGTAATCAATCCGTGGACCTGTCTTTCTCTCTTTCTGCCATTCTCTCTCTATATTAATCTCTCACTTTATCTGTTCCTCTCTCTATTTATCTCTCTCTTTCATTGTCTCTCTCTATTTTTCTTTGCCCCTCTGTCTATTTATTTCCCTCTCTCTCTCTCTCTATTCTCTCTATCCTTATTTCTCTCTGTCCCTCTATATTTATCTCTCTCATTCTCTCTGTTTATCTCTCTCTCTCTCTCTCCCTGTATTTGTCTCAGTCCTTCTCTCTCTGTCTCTCCCTTTCTATATATATCTCAGTCTCTATCTCCCTCTCTGTTTGTCTATATACCTTTCTATTTGTCTCCCTCTCTGTATCTCCCTTTCTCCCTCTCTTTTTGTTTCTATATCCCCATCTTTCTTTCTGACTTTCTCCCCCAGTTTCTCTTTCTCTGTGTTGTGACGTTTTCTAGCCACACAGCTGAAAATCGGTTTCTTTTTTTTAGAATAGGATTACCACGTTCAATGAACACCTGCACTCTTAAAATATTGCTTGGGAATCACCCCGAAAAACCTTGACACCTCGAGGAATCCCCCTCCCCTACTCCGCCCATGTACCGGATGTAACTCGAGGATAAAGAGACCGACCGCTACAATCCCGAAGACCCTAGAAAGGGCAGAGAAAGGAGACGGTTTGAAAACTTCACTGAGACGGATGCAACCTCCTCCCTCACAAACAACATAATTTGAACTCTAATGGTCCAAACAATGTTTTTAATAACTTCAATTTATACACTATGATTAATAGTTGTGACGTAAATAAACTAAATATTTGAATTAATAAATATCACGCTACCCTTATTTATCTCAAAAGTCACAATTCTTTTGTCTGTCTTTCTCTATATGTCTTTCTCTTTTACTCTCTTTGTATCTCTGTCTCTTTCTCTTTGTGTGTGTGTCTCTGCCGTTCTCTCTTTATCTCTGTCTCTCTCTTTCTCTCTATCACTTTCTTCCTCTGTCTCTTTCTCTCTATCTCTTTCTCTCTCTCAGTCACTTACTCTCTTTTTTTCCTCTCTTTCTCTCTTCCTCTCTCTCACTATCTCTTTCTTTCTCCGTCTCTTTCTCTCTCTTTGTCCCTTTCTCTCTGTCTCATTTTCTCTCTCTATCTCTTTCTCCCTGTCTCTTTCTCTTTCTCTATCTCTATCTCTCTCCCTGTCTCCTTCTACCTATCTATCAATCTCTTTCTCTATTTCTATCTCTATCTCTTTCTCTCTCTATCTCTCTCTCTCTCTGTTGTTCGTTTTCCCTCCCATCGAATCCTAGTTATTTAATTCAGATTTTACTATTATTTTACGACATATTGTCTCTCATTTTAATATAAATTAATTCTATTTGTAACTTTATAATAATTACTTTCCGTTAGAACCGAGTAGGCTATCTAACCGTGTTTGTTAGCATCAATTCTGTAATCAAATTAATCAAATTTTCATTATCAAATTTCTTTTCTTATAAATATTTCATCACGTACAGGTATCCTGAATTTTTAGTTCCATAAATATTTCAAAATGAATGCAAAATGTAATACAAATATACCATCAAAACTTTAGTCAAATCAATCGCTATTCGAAAAGAATCTCTCTTCGCTGAAGTATAAAAATCAACAAAAGATACATTTTTAAAAAATGTAGTCCAAAAATTTCAACGAACGAATATTTACATTCATATCAGGTTTGGTTTCACATGCAAAAGTAGGAAAAAATATGTTTGAAAGAAGACAAAATTTTTGAATACTGAGTACGTGCCTCTGTAAATTGAAAATGTTTGCGTTTTACATCTGTGAAATATATTTCGTCTAAATCTAATGTAACAAATGTTTGCCAAAATATTTTTGAGTAAATATTAAGATATGTTCCTGTGACACAAGACTATATTGCTGAAAATATAAATGTTAACAAACTAAAGCAACACACAATATTCCAAAAAAATAGTCATTTTTAATGAACTCGTTCATTAAAATAGAGTGAAAGATTTGAAATTTCTAATTTTTTTTTTTTTTTTTTTCTTTTTAATTTAAAAAATTTAGAATTACTAAAAATCATAAACAGTACCTGGAAGCTTTTAACAGTAAGATAAATTCTGTAAAACAAGCACGACAAAACAGCTTTGAAATTTTTAAATTCATTTCTGCGTATAAATGTAAGTTCCCATGAGCATAAATTTCAAAAACTATTTTAAAAATATTTTCGATTTAATCGGGAAAAGGACAAAAAAATTATAAGGATAAAAAATTGGGATACAAAAAATGAGAATGTAATAATCACATGTTTTCACACACAAGTGAAAGGAAATAATTTCTATTTCATAAACTAAATGATTTTTATAGAAGTACTTCTGCGCCTGGCTGCTACTGGAAAAGTTCATACGTAAGTAATTTCGCTATTTTTTTTTTACATGAATTTGTAAAATCTCAAAACAGATTGCTTTGAATAATCCTTTTAACGTGAAAACAAAATGAAACATATTACAAATGTTTTAAAAAATGGTACTTGCAATTAGAACACAGAGAAAAATTAAGATTAGAATTTAAATGAATATTTAGCTAAGAAAAAATTGAATTAACATTCAATTGGTACATGTATAGTAAAATAAGTTTAACGCGAAAACGCTTAAGACGAAATATCAGTTCACACGAAATAATATACGTATACAACGGTTTCGACAAACTACTATACAATGGTGGCCAAAATTGTGGACACTTTTTTAAATTGTTATGTTTTTTAAATTTGTATATGACTATAGAAAATGTTACGTTGCGCAAAATGCAAAGTGTTTTATATAATTTTGAAGAGAATTTAATACTGAATTCAATACAAAAAAAAGAAAATTCAAATATTTACAACGCAAAAAAGTTATGCTTTAATAACTGTCGATATACATTAGATACCTTTATTCTTTATTACAGCTTTACATCGATGTTTCATTGAGCTGAAAATAGTTTTAAGCTCTTCCTTCGTTAGTACATGATGCCAGGAAACAATTTTATCCTCAATTAGTTCTTTTTTATTTTATGAGTACCTCATTAGGACAAGAGTTTTCAAACGCTGCCATTCGCAATGTGAAGCTGTAACAAAGAATAAAGGCAATCTCACTAAGCTCTGATAACTCACTGCAATCATCAGTATTTTATGTATATCGACAATTATTGCAGCATAACTTTTTCTGCGTTACAAATATTTGAATTGTCTTTTTTGTATTGAATTCAGTATTAAATTTTCTTCAAAATGATATAAATTACTTTGCATTTTGGGCAACGTAAAATTTTCTATAAACATACAAACGTAAAAAAAAACATAATTTAAAAAAGTGTCCCCAATTTTGGCCACCGCTGTATATAATCATGCATTTTTTCTCTTAACACAAAATGAAAATCGCTTAACACAAAAAGACTTCCTTCTAGGAATGAACAAAATTCGGAAAACAACAGCTGGATTGAACTGACTTACAGTACTGACAGAAGAATTCGTCGCAGTAGATGATGATAATGTTTACGCAACCCCAATTATGGCAGACAAAGACATTTTGGAGTTTGTTCAAAGCTCAAAAAATATCATTGATGCAGATTCCGATGACGCAAATTAAATGATTCATGTTCCCACGTTATTCGAAATGAGGAATATCATGGAAAGTATGTTCAGTTTCTTAGACTCATATTCCAATGGTGACATGAGTAACAAAATGAACGATATCAAACAATTGGTGGATTATTTCATGCTGAAAAAGACAATGCAAAGGAAGATATAACATTACTTACCAAAAGTTCAACAAAGCTTTTTTAATTTTACAAAATCTTGAAAATTTTGTGTATTAAACTTCATTAACATCTAGTGAATATTTTTGCCTTTTTAATTTTTTTAAATACATGCATATATGCATATCTATGCAAATAAAATGTGCTCTAATAAGCTTAATTTTGTTGAAATATCCTTTTTCTGCAATATCGTTTGACACGAAATTCCTTTAACACGAAAAAATATTTCAGTCCCCTCAATCTCATGTTAAGTAATTTTCAATGTACATAAATTTTATGTATTATTGCATGTATACAAAGAGAATATCCAAATGTGTGTTTCTTATTTGCTTCTTTAAGACAAACGAACTTTTTTACCTCATTTTAAAGTATATTTTAGATATAAAAGTAAAATGTTTCACCGTTTTTCTCGTCGTTCAAAACAAAAGGAAGCATTATTTTTAAAAACCCACACTGTTTTTGTAGGAATTAACTTCACTGAACATTGAAAACTTGATATTCTGACATTTTATATTTTAAGTGCATGAAGAAAATCTGATACTTGTAAAATTTGTCGTAAAAATCCTCATATTGTCGTGGTTTGTGGAAGCTTGGAGAGAGTGGGCTGCCAGATCAGATTTCGTCCTCGTCATTTAACCATGGTCTAAAATTACGAGGTTAGTCGCCAAATGCTCTCGTATAGTTTCAGGCTACGATGTTAATAAATTATCATTCCATTTAAAAAGCAGTCTGGAAACCACACACATAAATTTTAAATGCATTTAGTTTTTAAGGAGGAAATAATTTTACATAAATTATTATCTTCTGATACGTTGATAGTATATTATATTTGTGGTACCCATAAAACTATATTTATCATGTTTATCTTAATTCCTTATCCATGTTTATTGATATCTTATAGGAATGAAATTTTTATATAAAAGTATATTGAGAATAAATATCGGTAAATCAGCTTTTAGCATTATTTTTCAGTATTAATTGAATTGAAGTACTGTATTTGAAATAATTAGCATAAAAGAATTCATTCTGTGTAAACAATTGTTATTTTTGAAAGAGAATTTTATTGCTGTGTAAAAAAAATTTATTTTAAAATAGTGACAAAAAATCAAATTAATACTTCTTTTTCTAAATTTATAGGCTGAAAGGTAATCAATGAAAGCACAGTGGTCGAATGGTAACGTATCGCGCTTCTCCACCACAGGTCCGGGTTCTTTTTCCGGGCTGGGCAAGTTCAACTCAACCTTTCATCCCTACTTCAGTGGATCGATAAATGAGTACCTAGATTGCTTGGGGACTTAAACACTGAGGATCTCGCTTCAGAGTAACCACCTGATCGGGACATCTGCTCATGCACCTCAGCGTCCACTGATCACGTATACTGGGATGGGCACAGTAGACCCTGTCCCTCATGGGCTGTTGTGCCACTGAGTTTGAGTTAAGGTAAAAAAATATCATGGTAGATCGAAAAACTTTTTTTTTCAGATTTTGAAATCCTACCTATGCGGAAAAGATGTTCTCCGGTACATAGATGAAGTGAAAAATAAAATAAGAAATTAATTTTAATGTTAAATGCTGCCGTAAGAGAAATGAAGTTTAGGTATTTCAGCTTGAAAATGAAGGGACACCTACTAAATAGTTACAAGAAAAATACACATTAGGTACATTTAAAAGCTTCTTTAAAATTTTTTAAAAATCTGTATCGAAATGACTATGCACAATAAAGCGGAAGACAGAACATAGCTTGGAGTTATGAAATGGTGCAATTCGATTGTATTATTCACTACACCAGTGTTTTTAATATACGTGACCCACTATTCGATCAGCATTTTCATCGCGTCCCCCTCCATACAATAACAATGTGTTGAATTCAGTAATACTATACTTTGACACTAAAGCTACAATACGAATTTAACCTCTTATGTGCCACCGACGTATATACATGTCTCTCTCAGTCGAAGTATTAATTTTCTGGACATATATATATACGTCTTTCCGAAGTACGATCTTTTCTGTGCAGTGATATTCATGAAATTATTCCGAAGGCTTTGGAATGCAATAAAAGGATTTTGACAGTGTTTGCGAAAGTATTACTTATTACAGAGGATTTGCTTATTTATTCCTTTTCTCCTCCCCCTCTCCCTAAAAAAACATCAAAAGACGCTCGTCTACCTGGAAAACGGTGGCATTGGGGAGCGAATCACGTAACTATTAATCGACAGTTAAGGAATTAATTATAAACTGTACAAATTATCAAGATAAATGTTTATAGAAGCCCATAGGGTCACTGATAATTATTTAATTTATTATAAAATACATTTTACAGTACTGATACATTTATAAGTGTATTATATCAGTGTAAATGTGTAATTTATATTTTATTATATCAGAAAGTATTTTGTTTGTTTACTTTCAGTAAACTAATTTTTTAAAAATATTTTGTTTTCGATTTTTCAATATGCTCGAGCCCCCCTCTTAGAGTTATCACGCCCCTCAAGGGGTTCGTGCCCCACAGTTTGAGTAACTCTTCTTTACACAATACTACCCATTTTACAATTATCATCTCTTTTAAGTTATTTATATTGAAGAAAAATAATTTTATTTTGAGTCTATAAAATCACCAAACCAAAATTAAGTCCGCTTCCATTTTTTAGAAAATTCAACCACACATTGGGGCAATGTTAAATTTTGAAATAATTTTTAATTATAAGGATTGTCTAAATTAAAAGTGGACGTTGAATACGAAGAATACATTTATTGGAATTTAAAATTAATCTCTTTGACCGTTGTACTTCAAGTCCCATTGTTTCGACAGTAGGTATATATCTTCGCTGTAGAAAGATTGTGGCTCATTATCTAGGAAGTCCTACATAGCTTCGTTTACATCATTGTCCGAATGGAAACGTAATGCCCTCTTAAGTGGAAAAAGTGCAGATGGTTTAAGGGAGACAAATACTTTTCCAATACTTTTCAACGAAATTTTTTCAGGTTGTCTGGGTTTCACGAGAAACGTTTGAGCAGGCATTGTCATGGCGATCTGGTATCGTTTGCCACCCTTCACGAAAACTTTTTGCATCAATTGTTCTAACTAAGCAGTGCTCGCCATAGACTGACCCCATTTGCTGATATTTGCCCGCATTCAGCTCACCTTCCGCAATCAGAAGCCTTACTACCACACATTGTTCCAATATGGATGCGATGACTTTACTTTTGATCTATTTCCTTTACCAATAACAGGTTTCTTCATTGCACGTGGTATGCGGTGTACACCTGCTGGCTCCCTTTACATCCATGTCCAGTTTAGCATAAAATAAGAGTAATAACAATGTTGTTAGATATATTCTGTTCAATTTTCCATTAAGCTTTAATGTTCTAAGCTAAGGTTCCA
>BMAV01002819.1:352281-369046 GCA_019973955.1 Trichonephila inaurata madagascariensis
GAAAAGATGTTATTTAGCGTTACTTTTAGCATAATTACCGGATTGAGACAGTTTGAGCATAAGAGATTTTTTTTTCGGCAGTTTTGTGAATATTGCATTAAAACAAACAAGTTTGCCTGTTAAAGGTGAGGATGACTTCTCATAATGGTTTAGGCAATTTTTTTGAAATGGAGAGCCGTTTACAGGCCTTAAGCTGGACAATCTCAAGAGAAAGTAGCTCGATCGTTACAAGTGGGCCGAAAAAGGTCCCCCAGCTGTGGAATCAATTCAAACAAGTGGTACTGTCACCAGGAAGGTCAGCCAAGGTCACCACAGAGCATGAACATCTGGAAAAGATCGCTACTTGGCCTTAAGTGCTCGACGACATGGATGGATAAGGACTCTTCAGCTTGCTCGTGACCATGCTGCTGTGTCTGGAAGAATTTCCAGGCAAATTCTCTACAGCTGTCTTGCGGAGACTATCCTTTATGCCCGATGTCCTGTCTTGTGTGTGCCTTTGACCACATCCTACAGGAAAGACCAATTATCGTGGAGCTGAAAAATTCAGTCGTGGATACCACAATAATGGTTACGTGTTCCTTTCAGTGATGAGTTGAAATGTTGCAGACAAAATGATTCTCGTCAATTCTTCATTTGAAAGAAAGCGGGGTTCACTTTTATTCCTCTTACATAAAAAAATCGGGCAAAGGAATCCTTGTGTGTGGCAGCATTATGTTGGACAGTCGTACACCCCTGTACGTTTTCGATACGAGTACTGTCAACTCACGGCGCTCTATGGATTAGATCCTGGAAGCCTCTGTACGATTTTTCTGGGTGCTGTAACCCCGGACAATATTTTTATAGACGAAAATGAGTGGCCACACCGAACTCACAATGATGATGAATCTCATTAGGGAGGAGATATTCGCTAAATGGATTGACCCTCAAAATCACCGGATCTAAATCATTTTGAACATATCTGGAAATGTCTAAGAAAAACCATTTCTCCGAGTAGCCCCCACCTCCCAGGAACCCCTGGAACTCAAAAGTCGTGCTTTTAGAAGAATGAGCTTTGTTACCACAAATATTTATTGACACCATCATGGCCAGAATGACAGCTCGTTATGAAGCTTGCATACTGGTGCACGGTGGTCATACTTCAAATAAGACAGACTTTAACAAGTTAAATTTTTTCTCTCTGTGATTCATGATTTCACACTTTTTTATATATCCTGTATCTTAATTCAAAATTAAAATCGTTTTAGCATGGTTATGTTGCTATTTTTTTTTCTCACACTATAATACGTCTCTGTGCCGAATTTCTGGACAACACAGCGAATAGTTCTTTAGTTTTCATAGATTATGCGTTTGTAACCTTAATTTTGGACATGAGTATAGAAACAGGCCACAATTGCATGCCTATTTCGACTCAATTACCACTCTCGCTACTTCATACAAGTAGTGTTATAGATTTTTTAGAATTTAATTAAGATTCTAAGTATTCAAATTAAAAAGAGATTTGTGAATATAAAAATAAATTATTTTTACACTGCAAATATGGCTAAATATATTAAGTATTTAATATTCTCATAAGACATAAAACTTATTTTAAAAGAATAGAGAAATATTTATATTTGTCTGCAGTTTTAATATGAAAAACATCTAACAAAAGGAGATTTGCTTCAAAAAACAAATTTCCCAGACCAATTACACAGCTAACTATATTCAATAAATATTTCTACTTCCAATTCCCCTTTTTGTTTCAATAGCATTCATTTTGTGCAAAACATTTCCCTTTTTATTCCACATCCACGTTTCTATCATACCCCCACTCTTCCAATTCAAAAAGAAACCTGTCAAAAGAACGCTATAAATAATAATAAAAAATGCGCCAATGAAAATCAATAACTCAATTCCCAATTCTCAACACGTCTCAACATGTTATGAGAAATCTTTCCCGTGCCAAACCCAATCATCGTGCAATATCGTATCTCGAGCAAAAAATAAAAAATGTTAAAAAACGATGAAATAAAGTAACAGAAGCACAGAATAACATTCCTAAAACAGTTATTAGGTTTCTTACTTCACTGAGAAAGATTTCCTCTAAAAAGGCGAAGCTGGGCAGCATTTGGCGCGTTTTCTGTCGATATATGTATTTTTTACGCCTTTATTCATCGATATATGCTCCAGATAGAACTGGGTTCTTTCACTTAAACTAGTTAACTGTGGATGTACGATTGTGCATAAAAAAACAAGTTTCTTTTTTATTAGGAGAAAAGTATCCATAAAGAAGGGCTCGTTTTGAATGCGAAGTAGTGTAAATAAATATAGATGTGAGATTTGTCAATCTTAAGGCTGTGGAAAAAGTCAATTTTCGTGGAATGGTCGAACGTGAAATTGGTTTTAGGACTACGTACAATAAAATGAGAGGTTTGGAAAAGGGTGATTGTTGTTTGATGTGAGACTTTTAAAGTTCAAGCAAAAGAAAGAAAAAAATCTTATAGATTTATCGTTCACAATGAATTTGGTTGCCGAAATGAGTTATTTTGCAAGGATTGCACAGTGAAATTTTCTTAACAAGAAATTGAAGGGACTGAAATATTTTTTTCGTGTTAAAGGATGTTGCAAGAAACCCTCACCCGTCAACAAAATTAAGTTTATTTTATTAAGTTTAAGCAATTTATTTTATTTACACAGATGTTATAGTTGATGTTGGTTCGTTAGCTAGTTATGACTAAAAGCTAACAAACAAAACTGTTTATTTTAGCAGTAACAATAAGGTGACCAGTTTTTTTTTACAATGAAAAAAAAGGACGCTCGCGCGTGAAAATTTTAAGAAAAAGTTACAACGTATACATATGAATCGATTTATTAACTGAAACAAAAATACACTTGCATTCCTTTCAATTATTTACTTAAACGAGTATTTTTTTTTTTTTGTCAATATATCATTTTCTAATACATCGGAAATTTCGGAGCAAATAATATTCTTAGTACTAAATTTTACGGTAAGTACGGCAGCTAAAATATCAACATTCAATCTTGATTTCTCCCTTGCCCAAAAATCATTACCAACTGAAAAAACTCTTTCAACTGCTGCATTAGTTCCAGGACAGCACAATGAAAACTCAACAAGAATAAATAGATTCATAGAATAAATTGTTCATTTTTGAAATGTGGTAAAGTACTTCCTTCCAACTTTTATCAATTCTAGCATGCTGATTTTATATTGTACCAATTTATTAAAATTTTAATATACATTCAGTCTTCCAATTTCTTCAAACAGACAATTGCCATCGATTTTAATATCAGGCATTTCTTTCGATTAAAACTCAACACAATTTTCCATATCGTCCCAATTTACTTGCGGTTAAGTCAAAAAACACTTTTGGAGACTGTTATTTTCTGTGATATTTGCTTCAGACCATTCTTCGACATATTGGAAACATGTTTGGTTCATCTCTGAATAGAGATTAACAGATCAGTTTTAAAATATTGAAAAGGAGGACATTTTGGAGGACACTTTTCAAGGAAGAACAGAACCTATAACAGGAGGACTGTCCTCCCTATAGAAGGACGGTTGGTCTAAGTTAACACAGAACTAAGTTAAACATTTTAACGCGCGTAGTTGCCAAGTAGCTAAAGTTCCTCTTTTAGACAGTTCGTCGTTACTTTTTGTCTCCGTCTCTCTTTTTTCTCTTCCTATCCGTTCGTTTTCTCTCTGCTGGGTCTCTTTAGATCGCCGCTCGCCTCCCTGCAAAGCGAGCTGAGTCACGTGTCAGGGTGCATGCATTGGCACCCTTCCTGAGCCATTCACATAGATATGTATGTATGCATATATATTCAGTACAAATATACAACATTCACAAGAACTCAAAAAGATTTAATACAAAATTTTCAAATTTTTTTAAAAACAAAATATTTATTGAGTTTTTGGAAAATAATCTGATGTTTTTTTCTTTGCTTTTTCTTTTTCAATATCAGGTTGTTATATGTCATCCATTTTGTTATTTATTTCAACATTAAAATGCGCGTCTAATTAACTGAGCATACTTTCATAACGCTCCTCATTTCGGATGATGTGGGAACAGGAGCTGCATCATTCATATCATTTTCATCTTCAGAATCAGCATCAATGCTATTTTTTGAGCTTTGAAACAAACTCCAAAATGCAAGCTTAGCTAGTTCTGAGTGGGTCCTAAATCAAAATTATTTCGGGGCCCTTTTTTAAATATGAAAACCCTGTTAGTGGGACTGTAGTTACAAAAATTGGGGCACCTGCAGCTCAAGGCCCCGTATCATTGACAGGGGCAGCTACGCCCCTGCCAAAATGCCTTTGTCTGCCATAATTGAGACTGTATGCACATTTTCATCTTCTACTGCAATGAATTCTTCATATAATACAATAAGACTGTCCAATCCGGATGATGTTTTTCGTATTTTGTTCATTCCCCAAAGGGAAATCGTTTCGTTTCGTGTTTAGGGAAAAAAAAGCATGAAAATATATAATAGTTTGTCGGGACCATTGTATTATTTCGTGTTAACCAATTTATCACCTTAGGCGTTTTCGCGCTAAACATATTTCACTATAGTAGCAATTTACGAATATATTTCAATTTTGTAGTGTTTAATATTTTATATTTATCATTTTTTTAATTTTTTTAATTTAAAAAGAGCATTAATAGGGAATAAAATCAAAAAAAAAAAAAATGGAGGAAAAAATTGATTAAAGGTAGAGCAATTCCTTAGAAATATTATATATATAATAGGGATTGTTAATTCAACTACCAAGAGCAAAGTATACAGGATTATAGGATTCATTTAGTTTCGATTTTTTTTCTCTTATATTGATTCCTGTGTTGTGATTGAATTATATATATTTAATATTTAAATATATATATATTAATTTCCTATTTCTACTAAAATCCAAGAAAATGTTTTATTTTTTCAAAAAAAATTTCTCAAGCAGCTCTTCTTTCAAATTACGTATTCGTAAAATGGATTGGATTGGTTTGAATAATAACTATTTAGAGAGAGAGAGAGAATTTCGAAGGTGGCAAAAGAAGGTTCCCAATTTGCACCAAATGTGGCATCAGTCCTTTTTCTCCTCAGCAAATTCTGCAATGTCTGGGTTTTTCCTGTCAGTAGGCTGTTGCTTCCCCCTTCTGTTCTTGGACTGTATCCCCTCAGGGGGCTCACCTTCTTAAGGTGAGTACGGGTGTCACAATCCCGAGGTACCCTAGGGATCTTTTCCTTTTCCCAAGGGGTTTACTATCTTTGGTAAACACGGGTGTCATGACCCCGAGGTACCTTAATGATCCTTCTCTATTTTCGACCCTCCATCTTGTCATCCAATTTCTCCTTTTCTTCTTTGCCCGTCCAGACCACAGACCTATGAATGTTTGGCGCAGCAGTATAGCCAAAACTGGCTCTTGCGACTTAAAACACCAAACTCAGTCACTCACTCAAACTCACTCGAGTAATTCAAGGTTTCCTGAACCACTGTCGATCAGTACAAGAACGCGGCCAACAATCCTTCGTCCATCGGGTGTCAGCTGAGCTATGAACTACGGAACCATAACTTCGAGCCATTCCTGTGGCAATCAGTTGTATTTCTGATGTCGAGCTGTGATGCACTGTTCGTATTGTAAACATGTTTTATGTCGAATAAATGTATTTCATACCTCTTATTGCCTCTTTTCATTCCACTCGACATCACACCATTCATGATTATTTTTACGAATTGCTCCAACTGCACATAGTTTGCGACTCAATGTTCTATGGTAATTTTTCTTCCCCATGCTACCTACAATCCCCCCTCTGAATTTCTCGGTCGAATTCAGCAACACCCTGTATACAGAGTTTGCCCGTAAAATGTTTTTAAAGACCTTGAATCATCTATAAGCATTTTTTTTATCATTACTTATCTCCTGTTTTAATTATTACAAGTTATCTATAGGATATTTATTGTGCGCAGATCAATTATTAAAAAATACCAAAAACTAATTAAATAAACAACTTGAGAAAAAAAATATTTCTTAGAAGTGAAATAACATATTCAAAATGGAAATATGCGTTTCTACTAACAAATCTAGACTTAGAGCTGAACTGTGGGGTTAAACATGTTTTACAGAGAACTCCAGCTCTCTTTTATATTTTTGCAATTGTTTTTAAAACTTAGATTCATTTTTTCTGACATTTATGCTTGCTGGTAAAGCATTAAAGTCTCCTCTTTTATCTAAAGAGTATAATCCTGTAGAACAGCAAAAGTTCATGGTAAACAAGTTAAGTGAACTCGATAGGAATCTGAAATTCTATAAAAATAACTCAGGAGGAGAAGAGTCAACAAGCGTGAGAAAGCACATTGTACTGATTCATTAAGAAAACAAACAATAAAGGAAGGTTATTTCTCATGAGTTTTAAGGTATCCGACTATGTTCGGAATCGTGATATTGCAAAAGCGTATAAATGAATAATATTTATGACATTTAGTGTCACTTAGATTAGAAAATGTATATAAAACTGTTTTAAGAATAGTATTACAATAAAAAATTATTTAAGTAGGATATTTTGACAAAAAATGAACATAGAATGACCCATTTTCAAAATATTCTCCTCTTGAGAAAAATGCTTCTATTATAATAATATTTTGCTTGTATATAGCTCAGACCTCTGCACAGAGGCTCAACTCGAATTTTTGAAATGTATAACTTAGAAGTGAGTTTATCCATGTTTTACGACAACAGAGGGGAGAAATTTTAAGAAAAAAACGCCGATAATTATTTCAATGGGTTGTAACTCTGAAAATAATGTGAATTTTTCAAAATTTATAGTTGAGCCTCTGTACAGAGGTCTGAGCTATATACAGACAAAGTATTAATATAATAGACGCATTTTTGACAAAAGGAGAATATTTTGACAAAAGGTTATTCTAAGTTAATTTTTTGCAGAAATGTTGTATTTAAGTAATTTTTTTTTGTCAAAATATCCTTAAAACAATTTTATACATGTATTCTAATCTAAGTGACACTAAATATCATAAAATTATCCATTTATGCGCTTTTTTTAAATCACGGTTCCGAACGTAGTTGGATACCTTAACATTACTAATATTATTCCTTAGTGCAAATATTAAAAAATATTAGTGCTCATTAGACTTGACTGCCATTTTAAGAAAAAGTATGTATCCAATATTTGAAAATTTGATCATCTATATCAGAGGCTCCTCATAGACCCGTTGCCATGTTTTTCGGTTTTAATTAGATCCCTACTTACCTAATATTTAATTTTTACCAATTTATCAACTTAAATGTCTTTCAAAGCTGACATAGAGCTATTTAAAAGATTTAAATTTCTAACTTAGTGTTGAAACTTAAGAAACACAGGATAGCTGAATTAAAATTTAATTAATACATAAAATAAAGGAGCAACAAACAAATGCTTTTAATGGGATGGATGAATCTGGTGTTTCAATAACAAATTTTCATCATTTGGCATCAATCTTGTCAGATTTACCCTAAATCTCAGTTTTTTTTAGTAGTATCTAGTCCTTTTTTTCTTTCTTTCTTTTTTTGTTTTGAAGTTTGGCAACCACGCTGAAACTCCTCACTTGAAAAAGCAATTAAAAATTCTCTCAAGATATTCCATAACTTGGGATAAATAGCAGGAATATCTTTTCAAAGCCAAAATTGCTGACATCCGTTTCTAAACTTTACTTCAAGATCTTTGTTAGTGCCGTTTCCTATTTCAGTTCCACTTGTAATCTGACTTTTTTTTCCCGATGTGACCATATGAATTCATTGCCTACTGTGGTATCACCATAGTCAAAGCATTCTCAAAGCTAGTTTCAAAATCTGAATAAAGGGCATTTAAATGATGAACGTAGGTTAAAACGTCATTTCCAGGCAGATTGTCTGTATCAAACTAAAAACACTGGGAAAACTCACGACATCCAATATTATACTCCTTTGACTTAACTCTGGCAAGAAACGCTGTAAATCCGATTTCCACTTGATTACATTTTCGTTTAAAATTAATGTCACAAAGTGGTTTAATTAAAGCTACTCTCGTAGACTCCAATTTACACCTCTTAGACTCTCCACCACCGCCCCCAATTGTCTTTTTGCTGACGGGGACCCCTTACAAATCGTCGTAGGCCCCTGGGGATCAATATAGACCATTTTGGGAATCACTGATTTATATAAATAACAATACAATTAATGTAAAAATGTAAACGTCAAACAATTCCTTCAGATGATATTCGAGAATTAAATACAATAAGACAAAAGCTTCAACTATTGGACTTGATCCCTTTCAAAACATTCCCCAAAGTAAAAATTTAACGATTTCGTATCTTCATCTAAAAGCAGATGACACAATAGTATTGTTTTCCGTGAAAGATCGGAAGTCAAGAGATAAAAGGAAAAGGAACGTCAGACAAGTGTTCTATAAAAAGGAAACACCAACAAGACTTGAAGAAGAATTCAATTTTAAGCCATGAGCGACAGCAGCAACAATTTTTCCCCCGTGTCGCAACAGTGACTCGCAAGGGAAAAAAAAAGAAACACAAGTTCATTGTTTTTGCTTCTGCTCCCTTCCCTTTATATATATACATTTTTTCCCTATTTCTCCTTTTTTTTTCCCTTGGAGTTTGCCCTTTTTATCTCGAAAGGCGAAAGAAAGTTCTGAAGGGGAAAGATAGAACGGAAAGTTTGAATTGAAACAAAATCGCTGAGAGAAGAAGGATTTGTTCTGTTTTTTCCCAGAGTAAAATAAACGCCGTGGGATTGTTTGTGTGTTCGTTCGTGCTCCTTCCAGAAATCCTACGAATTTTTTTTGGGGTCCATGCATAGGCATTTTCATGTGAATCGCCACCGATTGTGTGAAAGCCAAAAAAGATCCGTAAGTAATGGTTCTAAACGTGTTCCGTGTGTTGTGTTTCGTTCGAATGTTACCAAAGTACTTGATGAGGAACATTTTCATCTTTTGCAGCTAATATTCTTGAATAAGTGTGATTTTTTTTGGGAGGGGAGGAAAAAAGAAGTCGGGCACATGCGATTTCAGAAAAGAATTACATATCACACACACAGCAAGATTTCCTAATCTGTCTAAAAAATATTCGATCATATTTATCAGCCATCACCGTTTAAGGCAGTGGTCTCAAACCCTCGGTCCATGGATCAAATATTACCGGTCCGCACAAGAAACATTAAATTATTTCCAATTTTTTTTCCAGTATATTTTTTATTCCAGTATATTTTTCATGGGTTTGCGATACTTTTTATGAAAATCACTTTATATTAATTTTTTTGGTGTAGTTATATTTTATTTTGAAAGCGCGTTTATATATAAATACAAGTAAATTAAAATTATTAAGTCAAAACAATCTAAAACATAAAAAATGAACGTCCTCCCCCCTCAACGGGCCGAAGTAAAATTATCCAACTTCGACCGGTGATAAAAAAAATTAGGGAGCACTGGTTTAAGGTATCCGACTACGTTCGGAACCACGATTTGGCAAAAGCCTGCAAGCAAATGTTTTTTTTTTTAATATTTAGTGCCACTTTGATTAGAATACACGTTTAAAATTGTCTTAAAACTATATATATTTTTACAATAAAAAATTATTTAAATGTAACATTTTGTCAAAAATGAACATAGAATTACCTATTTTCAAAACATTCTCCTTTTAAGGAAAATGCTTCTATAATGCTATTATTTTGCCTATATCTAGCGCATACACCTTTGTACAGAGCCAGAACTAGGAGTTTTGAATTATATAACGTAGAAGTGGATTTGTCCATATTTTAGTACATCAGAGTGGAGAAATTTTAACAAAAAAACACCGGTAAGTATTTCTATTGGTAATAACTCTGAAAATAATGTGAATCTTTCATAAATCTTAGTTCAGGCTCTCTGGAGTAGTCGTAGCTATATATAAGTAAAATATTATTATAGAAGCATTTTACATAAATGTAGAATGTTCCGAAAATATGTAGTTCTAAGTTCAATTTGTGCCAAAATATTGCATTTAATTAATTTTTTGAAGTAATAATATTCTTAAAACAATTTTATGCATGTATTCTAAAATAAATGACACTAAATATTAAAAGAAATATTCGTTTGTACGCTTTTGGAAAATCCTGGTTTCGAACGTAGTTGAATGGACTTTGGGTTGTTAGGAACTTCTATAGAATAAGTTACATGCTGAAAGACAATTAAAGTTAATGCATTTATTAATTTCCTGCTTTAATCCTGTTTTTTCCAAGAAAACATTCAATTTTCGTTGCTTTTCCTTTTATTTATTATAATTTATTTGCATTTTTAATACATATTTTATTTGATCAGGCATTTTAAAACACTATTAGATGCATTGCATTTTAACTTCGAAGCAATAAATTTAATACAAGCCAAAATCATTTTAAGTTTTCCTTTTTCATTTTTAGTTGTACTTATTTTTATCAGCTGTTGAAACAATTTAAGGTATCTGCCTACTTTTATAAACCAATGTTTGACTGAAATTCAAAAAAAATTTTATCCCTGCCATTTAGTGAAGATAAAAAATCGAGCTGCCAGAAAGAAAAAAAAATTGATAATATAAAGAAGAGGAAGGTCTACGCTATAAAAGTAGTTTATTTTAAGTATATGGTAGTTTATTTTAAGTATACAAGCATTATTTAGTAAAATAAGAAAACTTTCATGAAAATTGTATTTTTTTGTCGAAGTTGTATTACTTAAATTCCGATACGTCAAAAATTTATGAACGTACTTCTTTCATATTTTGTATTAATGTTATTTAAAGTATGGCAAAGGCAATGTACTAAGGATTTATAGCTCTAACATCAATAGCTTTATTTAAACACTTTATTGTAAGAACACCACGCATTTTATAAAATTTTCAATAAAAAAAATGTGCAATGAGCCATAACTTTTTGATAAAATCCATTGCTTTATAACTCTGCTAAGCATATTGTGTAAGAAAATAATTTAAATATGTGGCTTTGAATTCTATGTGAAATGTTTTGAAATTCGGTATAATTTTCATCAAATTGTACCTAAAATGGGTCATTTTAATAAATTTAACTTGCCATATGATCTCCTGATTGGTGTTTTTCATTAATTTAAATCATGAGCACCAATAAAATTACTAATAGCATGGCATTCTAAAGAATTTGTCTCCGAACGTAAGCAGATACCTTAAGTAAATTGTTCCTATTAACATTTTTTTAAAAAAAATAATAGCACAAGCTTTAATTTATTCAACTTATTCTAAATGTGGAAACAAATAATTCAAGAAGATTCATAAAAAAAGAATACAACTACACTAAAAGAAACATATTCGATCAAGTTATGTAGCTTACTTGAATATCATTTTAATATTTTATAATAAATCAATATGGGTATTTTATTGAATAAAATACCCATGGGTATCACTTACAGAAGTAGTCAGTTCTCACTTACTTGAAAACGTTCGCGAAACTAAGCATTTGATAATACGTCTACAGTAACCGTGATCGTATATTTTCAAACCGTTTGATTTATTTCTGTATTTGCTGAGACGATTAGAGCTATTATTACGACAAAAAAAATTAATTCAGATTTTGGAGAACAATTCCATGTTTAAAAATACTCCGTCAGCGATATAATTGGTGAGCCCAAAATGAACAGAAATACTCTTTTGCACTAATAAACAAACCTATAAGACGTTTGTTAACTGTGAGCAAAATTATCTAGTGTTTACCTTTCATCAGTCAGCTTCACCACAAACAAAAACAACGCACAAACTATTAAATTATAGATTTACGAGTAACAAATATTACTATCTGCTTTCATTTAAAGTTCATAGAAAAGTCATTTTGTCACTATCGAATTACGGAGACTAAGTACAAATTGAATACTTCCAGTAGAGAGAGAGAGATGTATTCCAACAATTCTTAATTTTTAAATTTTGTGATTTATTAAACGAACTGTTTCAAACTATCATTAATTTTTCCACTTTGTTACCAATTTACTCTCTCTCTCGTGGCAATCCCTCCCCCTTCCTTCAAACACAAAGAATGCTTCAAGAACAACAAACAGAACGAAACAGCGCTTTTCCCCTCTCCACAAACAAACCCACCCGAAATCTAGAGTGAAACAGATAATACATTAATGAACAAGTAACCGAAAGCAATCAGAGGTCTCTTCACTCTAACGGAAATGGAGACCTTTCATTGTTTGCTCAATTTCAACCGAGTACGACGCCAGAGAATCGCTCTATTAATCCCATTGTCGCAAATTGACGCATTTCTAAATACAATCTCATTTATCGCCAACAGCGACTTCTAGGAGGTTCCGCCATTCATCATCGTGATTTTATACAAAAATTTCCTTTAAAGTCTTGCTGAATAGAATCGAAAGTGCATCTCTCGGATCCCAAAGAAACAAATGGTTTGCTGGAGAAAGATAAAGACTTTTTCTTCCCAAGCCCTGGAGGACAATGACAAAGAAATACTGTACACATATTGAGGATTAATGGGCCAGAAAGAACTTCTCCTTTGTACTCGGGGTTTTTGGATGTAATTCATGCTTCATTATGTCTAACGGAGCTATCCAAAACATAATGGGAAGAGTCTAGCTTTTTTTTTTATTTGTTTGTTGTCTGTCTGTCTTTGCTGCCCCGAATGATGTGTTCTGGATTTGAGAAAGCTCAAAAATAATTAAGTGGTTGAAAAAGGAGTTGAGCATTAGATTTATGTTGTTGAGGTTGTGATAAAGAAAGCATGGATAATTTCTCTTAAGGAGCATAAAAAAAGTATTTAATGATGAAGTAAGAATCTATCCTATTGTACGGAAGGGTTGCTTTTTAAACTCCTCTTGTTTCACTACTACTTTAAAGTAAAACCATTTGGATCGGTAAAACATAAAAAAATTTTTCTAATTAACTTCACTATCTTATAATGCAAAAATTGGATTAAGGGCTTTGTAATGTTATATCTTTTTTTAAAGCGAATACTTATATTAAACAATGTTCAAAACATTTCGGGTTTCAAAAATAAGTATAAATATATTAAGGGGAGTTAAAAACCTCTCTCTATATATATATACTGACAATGTTAAATTGGCTGTTTTCGATGTACCTTTTCTCAAAATCTGTTATATGTACATGCTTGAAATGTGTGTGCGTTTCATACAATTAAAGTACACCTTTCTCATTATACTAAAATGATCTTTTAGCTAATTTTGAATTTGCTTATAATTTATAAAATATTTTATCAAGCATATTGAAATTTGACCCGTTTTCACATAAAAAAATTAGTAAAAAATGAATTTTTAAGTTTTTTTTTAAAAAAAAGCTCATTTTAGTATATATTAGCCATAATTAGAAATATATCATAAAAAGTTTGCATACCTCAGAAAAGGTACATCGAACATCAAAATTTACATTTTGAGATAAATTGATTTTTATGTATACAGTGAGACTTCTAATCGGCTAGAAAATAAAAAAAATAAAAGGCTCAGTTTAAAATAAAAGATACATGTTTTGTATATCATCACATGTTATATCAGAAATTCAACATGTAAGCAAAAACGAAGGACTTTGTTTACATATTTCGCCATTCAAATGGGCGTGGCCTAGTTTCAATGAAAATTTGGAAATAGGTTTTAAGGACTTCTAAATACCCTAGAGGTTAAAGTAAGGTATTTTTAGAAAGGTTAAAATCTATACAATTTGAAAATGCAAAAGTCTCAAATTGTCTTAAAAATAAGATTTTGGCTTTCCAACACCCCTTAAGTAAATTCTTTTTTATGTACATTTTTAGAGTTATCTATGAAGATTAAAAACCCCCCATACATTTTCTTTTAAAGAAAGAAGATACATTTTTTAGGACTCACAAACCTTTTCAGTGCAGAAATTAAACTAAATCACTAACTATAAAGGCTGATATATAAAGAAAATCACTTTATAAGGTACTATGAAAACGTGTTTTTAATTAAATTTAATAAATAATATTTACTATCAAATTTTTAGTGTTAAAAAACTGTGGTATATCAGGGAACACATGTTACTTATTCCTTTTTAAATAAAAGTTTCGATTAACTGTTTCGTCTCACTTTAGTGCATAGTCAACTGACTAGTTTTTGCACCTGATATGTCATTCTATACTCTTCATTCTAAACGGGGACGCTTTTAACATGGTTCTCTTGATTCGTAGAATCATTTATAACTATGAGCATTGAGCTTCTTTCTACCTATTAAGAAGATATCTCGGCTCCTGAAATCTTTGTTCCCTTTAAAATTAAATAAAATTTTGAAACTGAAAAAAATACAAAATAAGCAAAAATAAATCTGAAATTCAAATTACTTAAGATGTTTGAAAACATTTATTTTCAAACTTAAGACATTTTCTTTTATTTGAAACGTTTTTTTCAACACCTTAAAATTACACAGCACATCATTACTTATAATAAAAATTCTCGATTAAATTTAAGTATCAGTTCGAATTGAAGCCCGATAAATATTCCAACTGAAGCTGAATTAAATATGGATGTCCGCATTTTGAAAATTTTCTCCTCTTCATTTTGTGTGTGTGTGTGTATTTAGCTTATCAAAAGGCTTATTCGACATAACCAAGTTAAAGTACAATGTTCTGCATTCAAATAAATTGCAAGATTTTTATTTTTGCTTACTTTTATCAGTTTTTATAAGAAACACTTGGTTACAAAGAGATACCATGAAAATGTCAGAAAAAGGAGAGGAACTGTTATATTTTTGTGGTGAAGTTATTTATACTCTCTGTTCGTTCAAGTTATTAATTTTTATTCGATTCAAAGAACCATCCAACTCCATTTTGTCTCTCAATTCGATATCACAACCAAATGGCAAGATCTTGAATTCCAATGGCATCCTATTATTATACAACTCGAGTACCTTTATTGTCTCAGTAAAAAAACTGTATCACAATGTTTAATGTTTCATTTGAGACAGTCTTTATTAAAAGACTTTTTTTTATTATTTATTTATTGAACTCTTATTAGAGGTCTGTGGTAGCCTAATGAGAGAGTAATGGATTTGTGTGCCATAGTTCTAAATGAAGATCTTCATACAAGAAGAGAGATGATGCAAATAAGTTGATTGAGATTCTAATACGTTGGTGTAAATGTGGGTTTCCAACCTAAACATCGACTTCGTCTTCCAACCATCATTCAAAATTGCAAGGTTGATTGGCTGTGTTTTGTGGACTTGTATAAGAGTCATCCCCGAAATTAACTTACATTTATCGGACAGTCAGTCCTTAGCCTCCATACGACTGTTTATTGTACCTTCTCTTTGTATATTGTACCTTGCCGGTTGACTCAAAGACAGATGTAAGGAGTAAGGTATAGAAGAGTAGGTACTTACGTATTACCCCTTCGTCCAATTTCGTCAAATCAAAACATAACTCCAAATGTATCAATATGCAGCCAATAATGGGAAATTATATCTGCTCACATACTCGACCATAATAATAACGATGACAGCATTTGGTGGCATTTTTTTTAATTGGTTATATCTCTTGATGTGGCCAAATTGGTCAACAGTGTAATACATAAATACCGAAAATGCACCCAGACACGTTGACCATAAGATTCCCACTTATCCTTATGGATTTATGTCCGAAAGGACGTTGGAGGGTAATTTTTTTGAAAAATAAGATCCACACTCAGTATAAGCTCTTGTCTCGTAATTTTACATCTTGCGTAGAAGATGAGCTCTTCAGTTACATATATACAAAATTTAAAACAAATTAAAATTTAAAAATCAACAAATGATGTAGCAAATACCATAAACTAATGTCAATTTTTCAACATTTGCTAAGTTCTTCAATAATTTGAAAGGGAAAAAACCGCTGAAAACTTAATTAGATAATCAGTATTGCTTAGGCAACACAGCGATAAATATAGTCTGACAGACTTAAAAGAATTGAAATATTTTGGAAACACTCCCAAATTGTGTTCGATATTTATCATTCTTGTTTTTCGACATTTCAAATTCGAATTAATCGTACAAATCAACAAACAACGTTTTAACATGGGCTCTACTGGTCAGGATATTTTCCCAGTATTTCCAACGCCAATGCACCATCAACTTATGAAAGTGAAGCTGAAAATCGCTCAAAAAGGCCACGACATTTTAAAAAGGAAATCTGAAGTCCTGGAAATGAGATTCCGAAAAGTTGGTAAAGAAATAATCAAAATAAAACGTCTCATGGGTGATATTTTCAAAGAAGCTTCGTTTCTATTGGCTGAAGCAAGATTCATTATAGGAGACTTCAATCAAATGGTCCTGAGTGCAGTCGACAAGGCAAAATTAAAAGTTAAGCACAGAACTGAAAACGTTGCTGGTGTCAATCTGAGAATCTTCGAATCTTACAAAGAAGGCGGCGACGCTCATGATTTGGCTGGCTTAGCAAAAGGTGGAGCCAAATTGACGTCAATCAAACAAACCTACACAAACGCGGTTGAGATATTGGTAGAGCTGGCCACGCTTCAAACAACATTTTATATGCTGGATGAGGTTATCAAAAGCCTGAACAGAAGAGTGAATTCGCTGGAGCAAATGTATATTCCAAAAGTCGAGAGGACCATCAGTTATATAGAGAATGAAATGGATGAGAGAGAAAGGCAAGATTTTTTTAGATTGAAAAAGATTCAAGAAATCAAAAAGAAAGATATGAATAGAAGAGCCGAAGCGATAGATAAATGGAATAAAGAAAAAGAAAGCGAAAAGGAAAAATAAACTGTTTCAGGATTGTGGAAAGTGTTG
>BMAV01002819.1:371153-393031 GCA_019973955.1 Trichonephila inaurata madagascariensis
GAAAAATGCTTCTATTATAATATTTTGCCTGTATATAGTTCAGACCTCTGTACAGAGGCTCAACTATGAATTTTGAAAAATTCACGTTATTTTCAGAGTTACAACCATTTGAAATAATTATCGGCGTTTTTTTTCTTAAAATTTCTCCCCTCTGTTGTCGTAAAACATGGATAAACCCACGTCTAAGTTATATATTTCAGAAATTCTAGGCATTCTATATACAGGCAAAATATTATTATAATAGAAGCATTTTTCACAAAAAAAGAACATTTTGAAAAACGGTTATTCTAAGTTAATTTTTAGACGAAATATTTTTAAATAATTTTTTATTGTAATACCATTCTTAAAACAATTTTATATACATTTCCTAATCTTAGTTACACTAAATATCATAAATATTATCCATTTATATACGCTTTTGAAAAATCACGGTTCTGAATGTAGTCGGATACCTTAATGGCCAAGGCTGTCTCAGTCAGCTTACACCATCTTGATCTATTTGATGCTATATTCTTCCATCCGTTAACTGCCAAGTCTTTCAACCACTTTTCTATGTTATTCATCCTTCTTGTTCTCAGTCTTCCTCTTTCCCTTTCCCCCCTGGAGTTTGGAAAATTATTTTCTTAACAGGATTTCCATTACCATATCGAAACACATGTCCCAGCCACCTTATTTGGGAAGCCTTGATCAACTGTGACAGTGTTAGGTTCTTTGTATTTCTATTGAAGTTCGTATCGTATTTTTCAGATTCGGTTTTCTCTAGCTGCACTAAAAATTTCTCTTAAGGTATCCGACTATGTTCGGAACCATTATTTTGCAAAAGCGTATAAATGGATAATATTTATGATATTTTGTGTCACTTAAATTAGAAAATGTGTATAAAATTGTTTTAAGAACAGTATTATAATAAAAAATTATTTAAGTACAATATTTTGACAAAAAATGAACATAGAATGACCCATTTTAAAAAAAAATATTCTCCTTTAGTGAAAAATGCTTCTTTTATATAATAATATTTTGCCTGTATATAACACAGACCTCTCTACAGAGACTCAGCTAGAATTTTTGAAATATATAACTTAGATGTGGGTTTATCCATATTTTACGACAACAGAGCGGAGCAATTTTAAGAAAAAAACGCCGATAATTATTCAAAATGGTGGTAACTCTGAAAATAACTTGAATTTTTCAAAAATCCTAGTTCAGACTCTCTGGAGAAGTCTTTACTTTATATAAGCGCGCGCGCGAAATATTATTATTTTAGAAGCATTTTTTATAAAACGAGAACATTTTGAAAAAAAATTATTCTAAATTAATTTTTTGCCAAAATATTGTATTTAAATAAAATTTTTGTCAAAATATCCTTAAAACTATTTTATACATGTATTCTAATCTAAGTGACACTGAATATCATGAACGTTATCCACTTATGAGCTTTTTAAAATCACGGTTCCTAACGTAGTCGGATACCTTAAGATTTTTCTCAGGAAAGTCATCAATTCATCTTCGTCTTCTTTCTTCATTGTACTTCTTTGTTTGCATTCGCTGACGTATAAAACACTTATCTTGTATAACTGTCTTTTTTTTGTTTTGCTACTTATGTAGATCCTTAGATTTGTGGCGGTGTGATATCTATATGAACTAGTACCAACATCACGCGTTGACGATCGTTTTGGCGTGATTGGTTACGTACTTGCGTTCGGAACGGATGGTACCCAGAACGAACCTTCCTCCTTCATTGGTGACCCTGGCCGTGCAAAGGAATCGCACCCTTCACACGCCACAATCGTGGCGCCATCTATCCACCGCACAAGCAACTAAGCCGTCAAACATTGACGCAATTCTCAAAAGTCGTCTCACACAAATGACGCAATTCTCAAAGCCGTCTCCCACGAATGACGCAACCCACCAAGTGACGCAACTGCTTACATACTCGCCACGAATATGGTATCGTTGTTCGCCTATTCACCGAAACACTGGCGAGGGAGTATGTGGCGGTGTGATATCTATATGAACTATATAGTACCAACATCATGCGTTGACGATCGTTTTGGCGCGATGTGTTACGTACTTGCGTTCGGAACGGAAGGTACCCAGAACGAACCTTCCTCCTTCAGATTTAAATTGGTTTCACAATCCGTGATAACATGTGTGAGCCGTTTTGATTCTATTGTGTCTAAGTATTTAAATTGAGTCACTTGTTCACAAACTCATATTCCTTAAATTTCAGCAATTGTAAATTTGAGATTCTGTTTGTTATTGCCATGCAGTGGCGCACACAGAAATTTTTTAAGAGGGGGAGGGGATCCAGGGGTGAAAGTCCACCATTCTCGTACCATACTCCAATATGCCGCCTAAAATTTTCGATTGATTTTGTCGATATTGTGGAACAAAAAAAGGAGCAAACTAATTACTCAATAAATAGTTAGCATTAATTAATAAAATCAATTATTTATAACAAATAATTAAATTTTGCGTACTGTTCACACAGAATTATAATCAACTGAAAAAAAATCAGGGGTTTGTTGGGAGAGATCCGGACCAGGGGACCCCACACACACACACACACACACTTGTGAGCGTCACTGTTGAAATGAATTTAGTTTTTAATTCGTTGAGGGTCACCAACCAAAATAAAATATTATGAGTGGGAAGTACAATTTTTTATGTTCCGGATGAAAAAATATATCATTCTGCTATAAAAAAAAATTACACCTTCAATAAGTAGAAAAAAATGAACTTATCTATTTAAAATTAAATAAAACAAGAAGTAAAAAATAGAGAATTATTCATAATTTCCTCCAAGAATACGGAGCATTGTAGTAAAAAAACTAAGGCGAATACAACAAAGTTTTATTCATATACAAAGTGTCCGGGTTTAAACTATCCAAAAGTAATGGTTTACTATTACGGAACTACCCATCAGAATTTAATCAACTGTTCATCCAGGGATTGGAAAATTTGCCGAGATTTTTTGGGTCTAGTCCGATCGACCACACGTTCACGCATTATTTGGCAATCGCAGAAGATAAACTTTTTATACTGACTTCCTTAATAAACATATGGACGCCACAATAAAAGGTGTAGTGCGTACTTTGGTTAACGGAATTTAAATCAGTCACGCGTGTGCTGCGAAGTGTTCGAACAGAATGGAATGTTGATTCTCCGACATCAAAATCTATCCACCAATGGGAAAGAACTTAAAAAGAGACTAAAACTTTGGTACCTCAAGCTGGCAAGTATCCTGAAGTTTTCGTGACAGAAGACACTGTTGATCATGCGCGTGATTCATTTTGTAGGAGTCCTGATAAGTCAATTAGGCAGGCCAGTAACAACATTCCATTCTGTTCAAACGCGTCACTGTACACGCGTTACTGATTTAAATTTTGATAACCAAAGTACGCACTGTACTTTTTATTGTGCGCGTGCGGCCGATCGGACGAGACCTAAAAATTCTCGGTGAGTTTTCCAATCCATGGAGGAACAGTTTATTACATTCTGATGGGGAGTTCCGTAATAGTAAGCCATTACTTTTGGATACTTTAAGCCCGAACACCCTGTATTTTACAGATGTTCTGCATGTGAACGTAAAAATGGCATACAACAATGTGATACTGCATTTATGCCACGTTCTACTCAACAAGGTACCATCAACGTTATTCGCAGCATGTGCTGTCCTTTCTTTGTTTTTTGTGTTATTCTTTTCAAACTTGTTCCTTTTCTTAATACCCAAGATTTCGCACCTCCTTTGCCGTGTGATGTTGCAGAAATGCTCGAAAGGATAAAACGTGCTGTCTGTAACGTTAATAGTACCTTGTTGACTAGAGTGTGGTAGGAATTCAATTATTGCAATTATCTATGCCATGTGATGAAGGGTTCACATATAGAGAATCTGTAAAATATGTAAATTAAATTTTTCTGTATTCTTTCATATATCACAAAATCCGACGGATAACGCGCACTTTTAACTCAAAATATAACATCGAAATTAACGAATGTTCCGGGTATAAAAGTGATAGCGACGTGAGAGTAAAATGAAAAAAAGATGAGCATTGATTACAATTAGACTTCTATATGTATGGAAATAATGTTTTTTTGATAGAAATAACATTCCTTATAAACTTGAATGTGTAGATGCGCGTTGTACGGCGGTGAGTGTTATACGCCGGGTTTTACTATATTCTTTTGTTGCCGTATTAGTTTGTTTTCAACAGGGCTCCAAAACCTTGAAGAGAATCATTAATAACCCTGAATTAGTCATGGGCAGCATAAATTCTTCAAGTTTGTTTTTCAATCAGTTATGGAGTGAGTGAGTTTATATTGACTTCAGAATGTTCGGCTTCTCGAGGGCTTTTGGCGACGGAACCTAGTAATTTTGGACCATAGTCAAGTGATAAGGATGACACCTGAGCTAGCACCTCCCTCTCTTAACTTCCACACCAAAGAGAAAGCATTTGAGTATTAAAATATTTAACATGCATCTCATTCCTCTACACGGCAGATCTTCAGTGGTACTAAGCTCGAACTCATAACACTCAGACCGTTACCTTAACCACTAGAATACAGCGGCTACCAATCATCCATGGATCCCCTTAACATAGATATTAATTCATCACTATTGCGTTAAATACAAAAGACAAGGTAATTTCGATTTTTCGGTAATTACGCATTATACCATCAACAGGTTTCCTCAATTCAGAAAATGTCGCCAAATGCCTTTTATTTTTGCGTTCGAGTGATTTCCACTAATTGCTGCATATCGCAGCATTTAATGGCGTTTTTTGATTTGATAAAATTGGGCAACGGTATAATACGTAAGTTCATATTTTTCTCCTTATTTCCTCACAACATCAAAATCAGGATTTTGAGGTTTATGTGCATCATTTCCTCTTTTTTACGGAAAGCTTTGATTTTCTTCGAAGTTACTTAAACAGAAAAGTATCTATACAACTCTTTTTTTTTTATGCATGGCTCAAAAATTATAAATTTCAAAAAATTGAAGAAGCTATTGGTCAGACAAAAGAAGTTTTACGTGATATCGAAGTTAATTTAGTTTATTAATAAATAAATAAGCAAGATAATTTAGGAATGATAAGCTAATATGGTATCAATAAAAATACAAACGATTGATATTTATTTTTTTTAATAACGTCCCCAGACTAGGAACCTTGATTTATTCATCGATGGACTATATCATTTCCTAAAGTACTGTGATGTTTTTTCTTTCCTCAAATATTTTCTTAATTAACAAACAGATTATAAATAATATAATACAATAGATTTACGCAACAAATTTGATAAATTTAACTAATTATTTCTTAATTTATTAATATGCTTTGAAGAAAGCATTTTTTTTCCAATTTGATGTAAAAGTTTTTAATTAAAATCTGAAAAAAAAATTTCAATTACATTCTTTTCGAGTGAATAAATTTTTATCGTCTGTTCCTAATCCAATTGAATTCATTTTTATCGTCTGATTGCTATTCTGATTGGTTAAATCTATGAGAAGAGTTTTTAATGTCGTCTCGAGTTTTTGCTAATCAATTTTCTGTTGTTTTTTTTTGTTTTTTTCTAAAGTTAAAAAACTGCTTCTTTTAAATTGTTTGATTTTGAGGTGACAAACTCTTGTCATTTAAAAAAATTATAATTTCTCGTAAAAAATTATTATTATTTAAATGGTTTTCACTTCAAAAATTAAAAAGTACTCATTCTCTTGGTTTATTTTATCAATTCCTACTATTAGCTCACACAATCTCTATATATTTATTTATTTATTTGTTTATTTATTAGTTTTGGTGGAATTTTCAATCGCTAATAAAATACATTTTAAAGCCCTCAGTTGAGCAGAAATTTTATATACATGTTTATTTTGGATGACAATATAGTAATTTAATTATAATTAATAAGAATTAATTGATTTAAACTAATTATTCGAATAATTACAAATACAGCCAAGTTGGCATCATTTTTGGCCACTTAGCGACCCTTTTCGCCACTTGTGTTAAAACTTGAAAAAAAATTTCTCAAGTTTTAAAGCATTCAGTTGAACTGAAATTTTATATACACGATTGTTTTGGATGACAATACGATACTTTAATGATAATAAAAATGAATTACCACTTAATGCTGTGTATTATACCGTGTATGTATATACATATTTATATTAATTGTAACTACTTAATAAAAAGTAGCTAAAATAAAATTTTTCTTAGTTGACCTAAGTAAGAATTGACTTAAAAAAATAAATTTTTATATTACTTGTTCATACTCATTTTTAATAATAACTTCTTCAATCGGCTAAATTCAGAACTTTTTTCTAATATTTAGAATCTTAGCCATCGTTATGAGAAAGAGTGTGTCTGCTATCAATATTTCAATTCACTCAGTATAAACTGATAATTAACATCGTTACAATCAAATTAACTCCGTTATCATTTATTACATATAGTTTAAAAACATTTTATATGCCTTTTATTTTTTTAACAAGATGCATATTTTATTTTTCAGTTCCATATTCTTGAAAGATTTATTAAAATTGTTTCTTTCCCGAAGAAAAAAAAAAGGTTAAAGGTAAACAGAGGAACTCCCAAATCAGAGGGCAATCCACGCAACAACATTCTTGAATGTAAGAAGAAAGCTAATAAAGAAAACCAAAAACATGCATTTTTATATCACACCAAAATTTCTAATAAATTTCTTATTAATATCTAAATTTACCACCCTGCAGCAGGCTACTTTTTTCGAAACCTTGAAAAAATCACGGTGTTTTAGCAGCATTTGTTAACAGAAATAGATTATAACATGGCCAAATCTTAATATTTAATTTCAGTGAGCTGTGAGATTTCGCAAAATATTCAGAATAAGTCATAGAATGTTTAGAAAATTTTATTCAGTTTATTTTCAAACTACTGAAGGACAACTTATAAAAATTAAGATTCAAAATACACATAATTACATCACCTCCCCCCCCCCTTTCCTTAAGCAACTTTGAATGAAAAAATTTTCTGTATCATTTTTTTTTTATCTCTTATGTCTTTTACACAAGTATGTTTTACAACAAAGTATTTTTACACATTTTTTCATTAATTTTGTTGATCATCTAAGGATTTTAAGTGGCTATTCAAAAATTGCTAAATTCACGTGACATCATTGTGTCATGATAAATGCAATCACCTGTTTCCATTTAGTCAGTTCATGTGCTTCGCTGTTGCCAACTTTTGTTTTTGCGGAAACTTTCTTTTAAAAAGTGTATATTTGTTATAGCAATTATTACACAAATAAGTAAATAAAATGCACTTGATTTAAAAATACATGTACAATGTAAGAATTTTTTTTTCTTTTAAATGTTGAAAATTTTTTGAAGAATCTTAATACTAGAAAATGTTTTTCCAATTATCAGAACAAAAATTTTACTCAAATTCTATAAGTAGAACAACAAGAACAAATCTAGTGTCAGTTTCGAATTCAATGGAAAACACGTGGCCGTCATGAATTAAACCCATTCTCCATGTTTTTGAACAGAAAGTATTAGAAGCATACCCACAACTTTTTTACAACTCTTAAATGTTTCGAACAAATTTTATATAAACATTTGTTTACTTATTTTTATTTATTTTTTTTCATAACTCTCCTCAACTTTAACGTGAGCTGTCATACACTTGTAACCATTTACAGTGAATTCCTCATCATCTATACCAATTTTCAGTACCCCAAACAAGAAACATCACCTCTATTACCGTCCATTATTTATTCCAACATTCCCATCTCGCAGAGACCTCAAATCACCTGCAAACGATAAGAATCACGAATACGAAAAGGGGTTGAGCTCATTCCTTTTCCACCCCCTCTCCATTCCATTTCTGCAAACCACGCAATTAACATCCTTGCTGCCTAAGAAAGATCGTCAACAGAACGCAATCAATATGGCAAAGCGAAAAGACCTCATTTAAACTCATACCTTGCAGCCAATTGTAAGACGAGATAGGAAGGAGGGTTGGGAAAAGTTTTGTGGCTTTAAACTCGTTTGGGCCTTTGCTTGTCGTCTGCAACTCCCTTCCTCCACCCCTGTGGAAGTCCCTGAAATTATCATTCATTACAATCTTTCTCTCCACCACAGTAAGCAATCACTTTTAATGAAAGGCGCTTTTTCGAGATTGTGGGGTTTCGGTGGACGAGAAAATGGGGATGTTCAAACGATATTTACTGCTTCGTTCCTATATCAAATTAAGGAAGGATCGTTGGCTGAATCGAATGTTCGCTTTCGTGCAGATTATTATGGAGTTATTGGAAGGAATGGCTGTCGTTTTTCTCTGCCCTCAAGCAGTATCCGCTTTTAAAGATATCTTGAATGTTGGGAATGGAGTTAAACATATTTTGTGTTTCATATTTTCTTTAATTGAAATATTTAAAATTGAATATATGCAGCAATTTTTCATAATCAACTGTTCCAAAAATAGCTACGTAATAACAGCGTCATGGATGAAAGTAATAAATGTCATATGAATTGAAAGAGTTTCCAAAGCGGAAAAAAAATCTTTGTTTTTATTGATTTGTGTTAAGGTATAAGTTTTGTTTTAAATAGGACTGTGATAGACTTATGGTTATTCCATCAAATAATATTGCCAATTCTTACAAACTGAGATGCTATAGCAGGGATAACGAACCATTGGCACGCGTGCCATTGATGGCACGTGGCACAATATTTTGGGCACGCCACTGATCAAAATGGTTTGTGTGCATTTTAGTTTAGAAAGTATATTATTACAAGGAATCCTAAAATTAAAAAACTATTTCAAAGATTAAGATGCACATGAGAAACCAGGCACAAAGAAATAGTTATTGAAAAATTTATTTCAATAATTGATTCTTCAATCAAGGAATTTTCAGTGAGATTTTCTCAGTTCAAAGAATTTATCAGAAACGCTCAAGTTTATTATGTACCCTGATGAGACATCATTTGATAAACTGAACTTGCCCCAATTTGATTGGTTGAAAATTGAAGAATTTTTTAAATGCAACTTATAGTGATTTCTTGTCTAGTTCAATATGGATTCAAAAACGTATTGAAACAAGGAAAAAGTGCAATTGATTGAAACAGAAATATTAGCAAGCAATATAAGTAAAAATGCCAAAAACGAAATTTTTCAAACATTAAACTCGATTACAGATATATTTAACTGTTTGAAGAAGCAGGCTCATGCTATTTTAACCCTATTTTCATCGGCCTATGCCTACGAGTCATTATTTTCAGAGATGAATTATATTAAAGACTCGTTTAGAAACCGTTTGACAGATGACTCCAATTCAGCATGCATTCTGCTAAAAGTAACATCTTATAATCCTAATATAAGTTATTTGTCATCTATATATATAATCTGCAACAACAGATGTCACTCTAATGTTACTTAAGTTTAATTACACGTATAAAACATTTACTATTATGCATTGCAAAATGTATTTTTTAGTAGTAAATAAAGAGTTCTGTGTTGTTAGTATTTTGCTTTATTATTTTCCCAATAATCACACAAGTCAAAATTATTTTAAGGCATGTGTATACCTTATTAAACATTTTTTTAGAAAAAATGGCACGTTGATCCATAAAGGTTTACCACCCCTGTGCTATAGAATTCTTATTGACACAAGACCTCAAAAATATGATTATTTTGTTTATACAGGTTCACTCATAATTTCCTCCAAGATTTCGAAACGATATAGTAAAAAAACTAAGAGCGATATGGCAACAAAAAAAATTTTTTTTAAGGAATACAGAAATAATTTAAATTTTATTTACATCAGCGTTTCAAAAACTATGGGGCGCACCCCTTAGGGGGCATGACAACTCTGCAAGGGGGGGGTGAGCATACCGAAAAGTCCAAAACAAAGATTATTTAAGAAAGTTGCTAATTTACTGAAAGTATAAGCAAACAATATACATTCTGACATAATAAAAATTAAAATACACATTTATACTGATATAATACACTTATAAAAATGCATTAGTAATGCACAATGTATTTGATAATTAATTTAACAATGCTAAGTTAAGAACAACATTAATAATTACCAATGAGACCATGTGAGCTTGTCATATATAAAATTACTTACAAATATTAACACTTATCTTGTTAATTTGTCCGATATATAATTAGTCCCTTAACTGCTGATAAGTTACTCGATTCGCTTCCCAATGCCACTGTTTTCCACGTAGGTGAGCATATGTAATATACTGGGGGAGAAGGGATGAAAAGAAATACATAAATAAAACGTTCCCTGAAATAAGTAAATCCTTCGTTAACACTGTCAAGGTCCTGCTATTGCATCCCAAAGCCTTCGGAATAATTTTATGAATAGCAGTGCACAGAAAAGATCGTATATATATGTACGGGACGATTAACGCTTTGGCTAGAGAGACGTTTATATACTCCGGTTGTACTTAAGAGCTTAAAGTCGTATTGTAGCCTTAGCGTCAAAGTATAGCATTGTTGAATGCAATACATTGTTATACTGAAGGAGGGGGTGCGAGGAAAATTATGATTGAATATTGGGTTGCAAATATTGAAACTTTGAGAGGCACTGATTTACATACTTTACATATATTCTAAGTGAGAAATTTTGGTCACATGGCATACATCAATGCGGTAATCCAGCTCCTGCCACACTAATAAACATGGTACTATCAAATTTATTGACAACTTATGTTATCCTTTCATGAAGTTCTACTTTATGATACGGTAAAGGAATTATGAAACCCCTTGGTCGTATATAAAATACTAAATAAACATGTGCCATGAATAACGTTGATAGTACCATGTTGAGTGGAGTATGGCAGGAATTGGACTATCGCATTGATGTACCATGTAAGTTTTACATATATAGTACCTGTAAAGTATGTAACTTGAATTATTTCTATTTTTTTTTTTCAAATGCTCTTTTTTTTTACTACATCCCTGTTAATTTTTTTTTACTATAGCGCTATGAAATTTGGAGGGAAATATGAATAACCCTGTATTTAGTAAACAAATTCATCCATTTAGTGCTGATCCATTCATCCAGTTATAAGCTGATATTTTTAATTTAATAAAAAAGATAACACTAAAAGCACAAATTTATAACAATACGTATATGATATTTTACTTTTTGATATACACAGATATGAATATTGGTCAACAGCAAAATTCAGTTTGATGATGTATAATATAAATAGCTATTTTTCTCACAATTATTCATAAATTTCACAGTGTCGAATATTTTAGCTTCAAAGAAGTTAAGTTACCTTTATTTATCAAGGACTGGAATGACAAAAGTCATGAGATAGCAACATGCAAATATACAGATAACAGTAGTAGTACTTACAAATGTTTAAATGGACAGGTCCTTGGCAGGGATTTCATTTTAACTCAAGGGATTCGTGTGAAGAGGTCTCTGACGTGATCGCAAAATGGGAATTAACAGACTTTGAATGGAATGGTTGTTGGATCAAGAAGCACGCAAAAATTCATTTCGGAAATCGTTTGGGGATCCATCATGCCGAGATTCATAATGTCAAGAATGAAATGAGAGCACCTAATTTCAGGCATAACTTCCCACCGCGGACAACTTAGTATCCGACCGCGTGCACTTAAGAACCGAAACCAGCGATGTGTGTGTTAGTCTTAACAGATAAACAACCCGCAACACTGCGTGAAATAACACCAAGAATCAATGTGGGGTGTACAATTGACGTGTCTGTCAGAACAGAGAGGCGAAATTTGGCTTTAATGGGCTATGTCAGCGGAAGACCTTTACTAACAGCACGTTATCGCTTACAACGCCTCTCCTGGGCTATTGGCCATATCAAATGGGCCCCTAGACGACTTAAAATAGTGGCTTCGTCATGTTCCGATTCCAATTAGTAAGAACTAATGGTAGGATTCGAGTGTGGTGCAGACCCCACGAAATCATGGCTCCAAGTTGTCAACAAGGACTGCACTGTGCAAGATGTAGGTGGCTCCATAATACAGTTTTCTTTTCTGTTATGTGAAATGGACTGAGTATCATGGTCCAATTAAACCAATTATTGACTGGAAATGGTTATGTTCAGCTACTTGGAAACTATTTGCAGCCATTTATCTACTTCATGCATTTAAACAATAGAATTTGAATGGATGACAATACACCGTGTCACTGGGCCAGAATTTTTTTCAATTGGTCTGAAGAACATTCTAGACTATTCTAGTGAAGGATTTGATCTCCTAGATCATCCAATTGAATACCATAGAACTTTTATGGGATATAACCAAGAGGTGAGTTCGTGCAAAGAAAACAAACACCAGCAAATTTTGGACGACTGTAGAGACAATATTTATGCAATTTTTTTCCAAAGACTCATTGAGTACTCTCCAATTCGAGTCGCTGCACTTCGTTGGGCAAAAAGAGGTCCGACATGATATTCGGAGCTATCCCAAGACTTTTGTCACCTCAGTGTATACTGCAATGTAAAGTAAACCTATTCTTAAGATAAGCTGCAAACGAAAGTAAATTGAATGTGTAACTCTTTTCTTTCCTTAAAAAGTTCAGTTACTGATCATAAAACATTTCTCTTCAAGTTTATATTGTACTAAAGTAAAATTCGCCTAATTTTTTTTTTTAATGATTTTTCTATATTGACTAATTTTTGACTAATTCTAGTTCTAATTAACTTTTTTGCCATATTTTTAGAGCACATTTTGAAATTAGTATTTTGGCGTTAAACACATTCTTCATGGGGTATTTTTATTATTCTTTCTCTGCCAACGCACAAAATCGTTGCAAAATAATAAATTGGTGAAAAGGTCTAGCTTTTACAGATTTTTATCCTGAAGAAAATTTTATATGATTAAATATGATTAATTTTATTTTAATTGAGCATATAAAAGGATTAAACTTATATTTACAATATCTCGAGTGAATTAAACAATCTTGTATACAGGGACACAATAGCCCTTGTTGCTCTATATCCCACACACACACACAAACATTAGCGGTAATTGAAAAGAGATAATCTGTAGCAAATAAATAAACGTTATATTAACAGAGATTTCGGCTTACGAATGTGATTCCAAACGAATACTCCTTAATAGGCATGAGAATCAAACCAATTACTACAAGGTCTGTTCAAAAAGTATCCGACCTTGAATTTTCCCGCGCACTGTAGTGACTCTAAAACGACGCCACTGTGCACAGTGGGAGGTGACATCTTAATGCGCTTGCTTGTGAATTTTTTTCCCTTTGTTCCGGTGTACCAGTAGTTTCCTGCAAACAGTCGAGTGAGGTGCTGTTATATGCGTTCGTCGGATTTTTATTTCTCTAAAGATGACTGAAAAACTTGAACAGAGGTACTGCATGAAATTTTTCATCAAACGCTAGGCGGTTTTCTAAGTGAAGTAATTCGTAAGATGCAGCAAGTGTTTAGAGACGATGTCATCTGGATCACATAAATTAAGAAAGGTTTTAATCTATTCAAAAATGGCCGCACGTCAATAGAGTGTGACCAGCGTGCTGGGAGGCTACAAACCACTCAAAATGTAGCTGTTGTAGAAAAGGTGAAAAATCCGGTAATGAAAGACCGTCGTTTAACCGCACAGCAGACTGCTAAACAAGTAGAGATCAGTACAACTTCTCCACATGTAATTTTGTGTAAACATGCTCAGAGTGGTTGCACTCGGTGCAACAAAAAAACTCCATTTTGGAGTTGAACAGGACCTATTGGACACTGTCAATGCTGAACCTGACTTCTTGCGACTTCTGGATATTTCCAAAAGTGGAAATGGCATTGAAAGAACCTCGTATTAAGAGTAGAGATGAGATAATGCAGAAAGCGACGGTGGAGTTGAAAACCATTCCTAAAGAAGCTTTCTAGAAGAGTTTTCAACAGTGAAAGGAATGCTGGGCTATGTGTATGAAGTTGCAAGGGACTTATTTTGAGTTTTAGAGTTTTATTAGAGTCCCAATCCCGTATAAAGCAGGAGTTAGCGGACTTTTCCAGTGTATGGGCTACTTCTAAAGTTTTCAAGATATTGCGGTCTACCAAGAGGCGCAAATGTGATCATTCTGTTTAAATTATATGTTTTTTTTTTCTTAACACTTTTTCCGACATTGTATCTCCCTTTTAAAATTTGGCAGATTACTATTTTTCTTCAAAAACAGAAGTAACACAAAATTGTCAAATTGAATGCTTGAGAAACTATGACCGACTGCCATACCGTTTAGTGGGGAAGTATTCAATGCACCGAGCACAGAATATACCGATGATTATAAAACCGACTTAAGTCAGTGCTTCTCAAACTTTCAATATACGTGACCCACTATTCAATCATCATATTCATCGCGCCCCACTTCATACAATAACAATGTATTGAATTCAATAATACTATACTTTGACACTGAAGATACAATATAACTTTAACATCTTATGTGCCACCGACGTATATAAACGTCTCGCTCAGTCAAAGCATTAATTTTCTGGACGTATATATACGTCTTTCCGCGAAGTACGATATTTTTTGTGCACTGCTATCTATAAAATTATTCCGAAGGCTTTGGAATGCAATAAAAGGACTTTCGCAGTGTTTGCGAAGGACTTATTATTTCAGACGATTTTCTTATTTATTCCTTTTCTCCTCCCCTAAAAAAACATCAAAATACGCTCGTCTACATGGAAAATGGTGACAATGAGGAGCAAATCGCGTAACTTTTAATCGGCAGTTAAGGAATTAATTATAAACCGTACACAAATTATCAAGATAAGCGTTAATACAAACCCATGGGGTCACAAATAATTATCAAATTTGTTCTTAACTTAGTATTGTTAAATTAATAATAAAATACATTGTACAGTACTGATACATTTGTAAGTGTATTATATCTGTGAAAATGTGTATTTTATATTTTATTATATCAGAAAGTATTTTGTTTGTTTACTTTCAGTAAATTAATTTTTTAAATAATCTTTTGTTTTCGACCTTTAAATATGCTCGCGCCCCCACGTAGAGTTATCATGCCCCCCAAGGGGGGCGCGCCCCACAGTTTGAGAAACGCTGACTTAAATCCTTAATTTGTTAGCTACTGAGTCCCACGCCATGGAAAGACATAAATCAACACAAGAACCAAATCTCGTGGAAGCGCAGGGTGTGGGATGTCCCGATAGCCATTCCTACTCTACAGCGGGAAGAGCTGTTAATCAACATTTATTTTCTCCTTCAGTCGGCGTGTGGGGAAAAATTAATTAAGGTATCCGACTACTTGCGACAACTTTTTTTTGAAAAAATGGAAATATGGGGATTTTTTTCTGATTTTTAGATTTATTTAGTATATATTTTAAGGAAAAAATCCCAAAATTGAAAGGAGAAAAAAAATTATTATTATTAAAATGGGAAAAAACTGGTAAAAATGTACAAAAAATAACAAACGGGGCCCGCTCCGTACAAAAATTTTATGAGGAAATTCTCAATTTTTCAATTTTGATGTGTTATTTTATTATTCATGTTTAAAATGACCTTCAGGATAAGAGATATTTTAATTTTTACGAAAACTATAGAGCACTTTATCTTAGTGATTATATGAAATTGCTTAAAAAGACAGTGATTTTGTTCACATAAAGGGCCGTAAATTTTGAAATAAAACAGTGATTGATAAATCTGAAACTCATAACACTTCTACTGTTGTACAGATCATACACAAAAAATTTCAGCAAATTATTTTCAAAACTTTTTGAGCAACCGCTGTCCCCGTTTGAACTTTTCGCGAAAAACACATTTCGAGTAAAACGAATTTTAAAGTTTGATATTTTGTGTAAAGTTATGGCATCTGCTTTTACTGAAACACTTGTAATTTTTGTTCTAGTGAATGGAAAATAAAAAAAAACTTGGTATTTTTACTAAGCTAATATGATGGCCTATAAAATAAAATCATAAACAAAATTGGTCGATTTTTGAAAAAAAATCATGATTTTAGGGTAGTTGGATACCTTAAGACAGATGGCATTGCAGTGAGCGCATTTTAAACCGACAGGTGCAGTGAACGTGTTAAGCATCGTCGTGCCCTTCCAATTAAGGTACATGTGACCTCCACACACTTATCGAATACTTTGCTTAAGTAAACATAGTTGCGTCGATTATGAAAAGCTGATTCTCCAGTTTAGCTGGTGTCGATGTTTCATAAACGTTTCTTTTAGTATGCGCATCTTAAATCTTAATAAAGGTGGTCAATCCAAAATATGTTGCGGTCAACTAGTGGATCGCAATCGACTTAATGCCCGTTCCTGCCGTGAATTAACTAAGATATTTTTTTGAACAAAGTTTGGATGCTTTTTGAACAGACCTCGTATATCTTCTACTTTTCTAATTATTTTTTTAAAAAATTCAACCCTCCAGAGTAATTTTGGTTTCTTCAGCTAGTATTATATAAATATCAAAATGCAGGCTATATAATTGGCAGATGAAGTTGACATTTTAAGCTGGTATTTTTTTATACTCATCGAAAAGAGTTTATAAATAAAGTTTTATAATTTTTTTTTCATTATTCATTTATTTTATTCTGTATTTGTTCTCGAACTTTCAATCAAATCCTTTAATTACCTTTGCTCGATCAAATACTGCGTTTAACAAATCAAGAAAATTCTACGTTTCTATCCAGACTTAATGAAAGACAGATACAAGCTTGTGATATAAAAAAATCACAGCCTACATATGGAATGTGTAGATAACTGCAATATCTGTGAATTGTATATTTCCACATTATTACTTAGAAATTACAAAATTCCATACTTCATTAACTGGAAAATACCTGAAATTGTTGTCATTTAAAGAATACTTCCGTTCTCTTATTCCCTATCCATTTTACTGGCGTACTGAATACTTTATTAAACGCCCACACAGTAATAGTGACAGTCTTGCGCATCAAGATCGTAAGAAATAACAATACGTCTTAGCAATTGCTCAGTAAAAAAAAAGATATATTTATACGAATTAGCTCTGAATTCTTCTATAAGTTCAAAATGATTAGTAAGATAGATCTACTTCATATTTTTTTGTCTTTTTAATTATATATTATATCTGCCTTTGGATATCATAACTATAAACTGAAAGTATTCGAATTTTTTGTTCTATATTAAATAAAATTCCTCTCGAACATTCAAGTCATTAAAATCTTTCTTGGTCTACTGACGTCTACATCATTATACATCAGGGGTGTCAAACTCAAAGACTGACTTGGGCCAGATAAACAAGGTGAGCCAATCAACTTAAGGTGAGCCACAAAGAAAATAAATATTCATAGAAACATAGGGTTGTTTTTTTTTTTTTTTTTTGAAAAATGAATTATAGTAAACATATTATTACGAATTTTGTGTAAATAGTGTGAATAATTTGTACTTGAGTGTTTAATGCATTTATATTACTCTATGTTATATTTATTTCATGTTAAAATTGTGCTACTCAAAAGCAATGCCGCCCCTTACGTTATAATGGCGATTCAATGAGAACTTGGCGAAATCTTGGCAGTAGAGCCAAGTTAGCATCATTTTCGGCGGCCAATTTGGTGACTGGCGAAAATTTTGGCATCATTGGCGACCATGTTGGTGATTCGGAACCCTCGGGAATTTTCTAGAAAGTAGTGGATCTCTCCACTAGTGTCACGTTCAATGACACGAGCGGTTATATTTCTGGAAGTTTCTGCCATGCCTATAAATAAAGATGCTCGCCGGTACGGCGATCAGTCTGATTTCAACCAGCGATGAGTGAACATTGTTTTGTCTAGCGATTAGCTCGGCTGTTATTGTGAATAATCTTTTACTTACGTGTATTTTTAAACACTGAAGATTGTGTTTGATTGCTGTTGAAGGTGTGAATACCTTCGGAGATTTACTCTATGAATATCACTGCTGAATCCTGTATTTAAAGGATTGGATTTTTGATAATAAATTTGCATCGCTCTTAAAGAACTTTTTATTTTCTTTGTGATTGTTTTGCATAAAATCCTCGGATCTACGTAACAATATATAAAAGAACAAGAAAAATGTAATATTTACTTCCTGACACTTGACATCTCTTCTTTGTTACTATATTTCCTGTTTCGGGAGAAATTGTGCTACTTCATTATATATTATTGTGTGCCAGTATACTGGATGAGCCACAAAATTGCTCGTTGCAGGCCGCGCGTTTGACACCACTGTTCTACATGATGATTTTTGAAATCGGATGAATTTTAAATGAATAAACTCTTATAATTCTTCAGGGCAATCATTTTGTAAATATAAGATTCAGAGCTTAGTCAGAGATGGATTGGAATGACCACTAAAGTGACAGCCGTTCCGTATTAGAACTAGATATATTTCTTATCAGCACATTACATATGATCATAACCATTCGTGGTACTTACATGTTATACCATTATCCATTTTCTTTAAATCAAATGACGTCGCCAAATGCCGTAGTGTGCAGCCAAGAGGGAAAAACGTTCCCGTGCATGTTCGAAGACAATATCAATAATGATGACGACGGCATTTGGCGACATTTTTTTATTTGGCAACGTCTTTTAATTTAGTGAATTTGGGCGATAATATTATTAATAAACATACCTTATTTCTAAATATTATTTTTAATTTTTAGACTATTTCTGTATTTATAAGTACATTATCCTAAAAATTTATAAATTTAATGAATAGTGAAGGTTATCAAAGATAAATTATATTAAATATTTTAATTCCATCGGATTCTCATAGAAGCCCATCATTTCTTTACAAAACAAAATCAGATAAAAAAAAATCAGCATTTTTTCAGTGGACAACAATAATTGCCCCCTTAGGAAGCCTTAACAAGAAACAAATTATAGATTGAGGGTATTGAGCAAATTAGATGGACTAAAGTATTCCCCAGATCTCAGTTCGATTAGAACAAATTAGGGTAACCCCTAGAGAACAAACATTAACCTGCAAGAAATTGCTCTTGAATGGGAAAGGTATAATAGTCCATTCTCAACAATGATAGTTCAGAGAAAGGTTTTACTTCAGATTTTTGTCACAAATAAATATTCTACGCGGATCCAGGAATTAAATCTTTTCTTTACCTTTCAAGATATTAATCCTCACTTTTAATTCATCAAGTAATAATTAATTAATCATATGAACTCTGAATATATTTCTGAATGTATACCTTATATTATTGAAATTCCTGTGGTTGAAAAAAGGATTCTACTGGCAAATCTCTGTTTTAGCCCACACCTTTGACAAAGAATATAAACAAATTATGCCAAATTGCCCTAACAGCTAATTTCTTTTGTATTAGACTTTAATCCAATATGAAAATAATAATTCGCCAAGTTGGCGACAAATAAAGATGTGTAGTTTAAAATAAGATCCAACCATTTATAAGGTCTGAAAATTCCCAAAAGAATCATTAAAATAAATGTAAAAGTATTCCTCACATCACCTTACTTTTTTTTAATGTTTTTTGACATTATTGCATTAATTACATTCATTCTTAAAAATTTACTTCGGAGTTAGCACAAACTGTTTGATACTGCAGAAAAAACGCCTTAACTTTTTATAAGTTATTCCTTCACGCATAAGTCATATAACTAGTTATATTTATTTTTGTTTATTTAAAATTTACTTGACATTACAGATACAAAATGGAATGTGTCAGAACTATAATTAAAAGATCTGTTTGTGTTTCTAGATTCTAAATCAAATTATTATTATTATTATTTGCTCACAAGTTTTAAAAAATTACAATTCAAAAATACTTTGTTGACATCAAAAATCTTTTAACCAGAAATACATACATAATAAAATTTCCTATTTCTTACGTTGAAATTTGACTCAATTTCTCAAACCAAATAATAAATAATGCAATTGAAATTATTTTTACTCTTATATTTCCAAATAATATATTAAAGATTATATAGTTTTCATTTTAAGCTTGAATATTAATATATTTAGCTAATCTATAACTTTATTTTACTCATATATCATATTTGGTGTCTAAATTTTTTTAACGAAATCATTGTAGTGAAAATAATTAAAATTATCTAATTGCAACTCGGATTCTCATAATATACAATATACGTCATACTTTTCATGATTTTATATTATTATCCTTTTATTAGTGGTCGTTTTTTTTTACTCAAATATAATTTTGTTTGTTTGTTTCATCTATTTTCAATTATTGTTGCACTCAATTTCATATAAAAACATGGGATTTTTTATTATACTAGAAAATCAAACAAGTTGATTCTGTGACGTTTGTTAAACTCACTTTATTATATGGATTGATTATTGCTGTAAAATCCAATCAAAACAACAATAGATGTTAAATACCTTGTTCAAAAATAAACATTATCTTTAAAAAAAATTACAAGGAAAAGCATCAATCAGATGATTTTATACAAAATTTTCAACAACACAACCAGTGTTGTACGTTTTCAGCCTTTTCACTTTTTCATGGCCCTGGAGCAGCAATTCTTAAACTTTCGAACGCCGTGTACCCCTTTTATGTATCGACCTGACTTCGCGGACCCCCCAAAATATTGAACACCCCTCCCTGATAATATTCTTGATCGAAATGAAAGTTTTAGTATACGAGTAGTTTCTTCCTTCAGGGCACCTTAGTGATCTAATCTGAAATGGCACATCTTTCATTTTTTACACGAGGCCTTTCAGAGTCTACAAAAGAGGCAAATCTTAACGTTATATAAGTAGCTCCACGGACCCTTAATAAAAGGCTGGGGATCCCCAGGGGTCCGCGAACCACAGTTTAAGAACCGCTGCCCTAGAGTACAGATTTATTTTTTTTTGAAACTGTCATATTAATAATAAATATTAGAATATTATGCTTGCTAGTTGGAAAGAGGAGTTTTATTTCGAGCTTTTTCCTTGTGTAGGAGGGGTACTCTTTAGCTCAGGGACTATCAGCCTACGGCACGCGTGCCACATGTGACAGGTGGTACAATGAGGTTAATTCATGTGACGTCATGGTCACATGATAGTGAAAGCCACGTGATTCTAGCCAATCAATTCAAAAACTCATGTGACGTCATAGTCACACAATAAAAACTATCTTGTGTTTCCAACTAATCAGGGCCGCGGTAGCCGAGTGGTATAGGTATCGGACCATGGCTTACCTTATCACGAGTTCGAGCCCAGTACCACTAAAGACCCGCCGTGTAGGGCAGCGATGCACCTGAAATATGTCGAGAGCTGAAACGTCCTCCCGTTGTTGTGGTAGTTAGGAGATGGGGGTGCCAGCTCAGGTGTCGTCCATGTCACTTGACCATGGTTCAAAATTACGTGGTCCGTCGCCAAAAGCCCTCGTGTAGCTGAACAGTGCGACGTTAATATTCAATCAATCAATCCAACTAATCAGTTCACGCTCTCCGGTGTTGCCAAGTTTTGCTCTTTGCAGAAACTTTCTCTTAAAAACATATATATATATACAAAATGCATTTTATTTAAAAGGATAAGCATAAAATACGACTTTTTTTTTAATTTAAAAAAATCTTTTTGAAGAAAATTTTTTCTTAACATTTAAACATCTTTATCCAAATATGAAATTTGAAATTTTATCTGAGTTACAAATAGAACAAGTATAATTAGTTTAATGTTTGTTTTGAATTCAATGGAAAACAAGTGTTTGTTTTTATCATGTGACTTCATCAATCAAGCCCATTCTCAGTGACACTTTGCACTACTCTACAAATTAGTCAATTTTTGAGTGGATAGAAGTTAATAAGTTTTCAATGGACCTTAATTGACAAACATCTTGAGAATTATGAACATTTCCGGAATTACAAAGAAATCTCTGCAAGATAACTCCAAAGATAAATTAACAGCTATTTTGTAAATAATTGAATGTCATTGATGGGGA
>BMAV01002819.1:398031-460291 GCA_019973955.1 Trichonephila inaurata madagascariensis
ATATTTTTAGAATACAATAAATGTACGAGAAACATTTTCATAAATATGGAGAGAAATATAAAATATTTTAATCAATTTTTTATTCTGTAATAATATAAATGCACTAAATATTTTTGTAAAAGATGTTTATTTCAACGACCATTTTATATTTTGGTTTAAAAATATCTATTAACCCTGATTCGCTTAGTATATTTTGAATTTATAACTAAATTTTTGAGCAGCATTTAAGAGATATATTTTTTAATGTATATTGTTTTCACAGATTATAATAAATTATATATTAATATTTTTTTAGTTCATACAATATTTGGAATTAGCCTTCTATTTCAACTTTTTTACAATTACGATATTTTAGAAGTAATGAATTTCGTATTTAATTTTTTCTTTCGATTATTACTTCTTATAGAAAGCTCTTTCTGTTTCTTAAAAATCTAAGATTGTAATCTAAAAATGAAGTTTCATAAATCTAAAGATGAAACATAGAATGCTAAATTCGACCCAGAAGTTACATTTTATTCGAAAAAGTTCTAAGTAAAAAATACAATGTTGAATGTCAGTGAGTCATTTTGTATCATCTCACCTATTTTGCTTAAGGGAAAGAGATATTTTAAACAGTGCTCAATTGTTATCTTACATAAGTTTTCAAAAAAAAAGTTTATGTCCTTATAAAAATGACTCTAAGAAATTAGAGGGGAAAACATTTTTTTTAGTAAAATGAAATTCAATTTTTTCAAGTATTTCAAAGTTTCCTTAGAATCAATATCCCTTTTAAATTTACTTTATCGAAATGTATTTTTAATTTAATGTGTCATAACATATATACATAACAGGAAATAGGATTTCAGGGAACTAAGTGTACTTTGAATATATTGATGTGAAATGAATGGCTCAAATGTTAAATAGTAAAATAAAGTATTGCGTCAAATAATGAAATACAATGTGCCAAATTTCGAGTTACAATACCACATTTTACTATTATAAATTGTTTTATTTTTTAATAAATATGATATTTAGAAAACAAGATTAGATGGTTGTGACAGTAACATGTTTTAAAAAGTAGATAAAATGGAACAGAAAATAAAAATTAAAAAATAAAATAAGATTTTAATAACCAGTTTGATAACACCACTGAGTAAATTATATGCATTTTAATTAACACCATGACCTAAAATTAGTCTCAGGTAGTGGAATTTTCATTAAAAAGGAGAATGGTATTAGGATTTGTATAAGAAACACTGCCTGCTTCTCAATTTTTCAGGCAGAGCTTTTAGCAATGGAGAAGGTTTTGAAAGTTTGCATTACTATTGAGAGTGTCAATATAGATACAGTAGAACGTCGTTTATTCAAACGTCAATTATCCGGAGCGTCAAATATCCGAACCAGTTTTTTTTTTTACCAACTTTTGTCAATTTAGAAGGCGAAAAAGACTACAATGACAACCACAGGGATGAGATTACCGACTTTGCCCAATCGATCCCAGGATTTCAAGAATGCGATGAAGATATAGAAACCTGGATGGCAATCGATGCAGAAGACTCATTGGATTTCAAATGCTAAATGATGACGAGATTATGACTTCCGTGCAAGCAGAATCCGACCCTTTCGACGATGAAACGGATGAAGACGAGGACAACAACAACGAAATTAGCAAGGGTCCATCAAATGCTGGCGTTAGAGACAGCTATGAAATGGTACGAACAGCAATTAGAGTGCTGTCCTTCTCAACTACTGCTGCTCAAAAGAATCAGAGACCTTGCAGCAAAAAAACGAAGGTGTACAATGGTACAGCGAAAAATAAGTGATTATTTTCCACAATAAAGGTAAAATTGCGATATTTTGCACCTATTTTTCTTTTTCTTCAAGCACGAAATCCTACATGTGATGATTTTCAATATTCGCATAATTCATATTCCTCCTCAACTAATCTACCTAAATGTGTGGAAGGTAAAGATTGATGACCCAAACTAACCATGATAAATTCAATTTATTATGACCAAAGATAATATTCCAAGACAAGCAAATTATAAAAGGAAATTCTAGAGTGATATAACAAGAGCTCAAACCCTGTTTGAATAAGCTCACGAAATCTGAGTATCTTAACTTTACTCAATGTTATCTTAAAAATCTTAACTTCCTTAATTTGTTCTAATAGTTAAAGCCCGACCTTTAGTAACGCGGTGAAATTCTGATCCTTACCATAACAGCACTGCTTTCAGCGACTCAGCTCCTTTTCCTTCTAATTTACGATTATTAAACTTTAACTATATATATACTAGCTAATCTGCATATCATGGTTTTTTCTTGAGAGGGGTGGCTGTGAAATAACTCGATTGCTGGCCCAAAGATTCCCCAAGAGGATTAGTAGAAATTTGAGTAAAGCCACAGTGGTATGAAGGAAACCATCTTGTTAATGCTTTGATTAGGACAATTAGTAGTTGAGATGAAACGATTCTTGCAAGGCTTCGCAGGGGACATACTCGAGCTCAAAGGCATAAAGTTCACCCTCCTTTTTAGAATTGCAATGTAACCCAAGCTGCTCCTACCCACATCTTGGCTTTTATTAGTTGCCATCAAAACCTCTTCTTTCGAGTCCTGCTACAGTTCTTAGTAATTTAAAAATGTTCGGATTCATAGACTTGATGTTTCCGTCGATCAAGTGGGATAAGAAACAATAAAAATAATTTAATGGCTTTGTTTGAAATTTGTATTTCATTCACTGTTTACGAAATATTTGTCTACTGTACATATTGTGACGGCGCCGATCTTTTCCCCCTATTTGCTAACAGATCCCTTGCCCCTTGCCGACAGACGTTGCGAAAATTCCAGGCATCTCCCTAATTGCTGGGAAGGAATTTCGTAACTGGGTGGTCGAGTTTCGGAACCTTTTTTCCCTGCTGACCGGACTGTCAAAAAGAGGCGCCTTAACATTGTGTATTCATTTTCCCGCGATTCGGTGACGACGGAGCGTCTGAGAACGTACAAATGTGCACCCAGCCTCGGCGCCTTTTGGACGAGTGAATAGGAAACGAGACCGATTTGGCGCGGCAGAAGGGTAAGAGATCAAGGGAGCCGAGATCGGAAGGCGGCAAAAGAACAAGAGGGATTGAAGCCGACAAAGAGATGAGAGAAGGATGACTAGGAGAAATAGAGAGGATATAAGAAGGGCGAGAGAGTCCGGAAGGAAGACTGGATTTTGAAGGGAGCCATTTGGACGTCCATTGAGTGATAAAAAAAAGCGATAACGAGCCCGCGAAGTACAGTAGTCTCCTAACCTGGAAGATCAGGGAACAGAAGAGAGTGCGAAAGAGCACAGCGAATTTGGAGCCTAGAAAACTCACTCAGACTCGGTGTGGAATTACCGAGAGTGGACCCTTTTTACTCACGATTTGATAGGACTTTTTTCTAGAGGGCGAAGTTACGCCATTATTTTATGTGAAAGATATTCGAAATCTTTACGGACCCTTTTGCTATGGAATTGTAAAAGAATATACTAATTTTATTTTTTTGAGGATTTTCATACTGAAATAAATAGTTATCCAAGAGCTGTGTGAAATCATTACACAATATGTTATTAAATATATTTCTTACAGAATTCACAATTATAAATGAAAAATTACCTTTCTGAATAATATGCTGAACCTCAGTATGAAACTAATCGTATTAAATTCGAAATTAAAATTCAAAATTTTCTCGGTTGTAACTTCACATTTATTATAATTCAAGATGAACTAAAAATTTCCCAAATATCACATTCAAAATTCAAAGAGTTTATATCAATAAAAGAAAAAGTTTGTGTGTTTTGGCGGTTTCGCCGAAACTAAGCAACTCAAAAGTATGAAACTTGGCATGTAGTAATTAAATGTCATGATGATTTACTTCTTAGAAACTTTTTCAAAATTTGCCTTAAATTTTTTAAAATTAGATTATGAAGCAATTTTTTAAATAACTTGCGATATGATGTCATATAATGTCGCATTTAACGATGCAAAAATTAATTTTTTGGATCTGTTTGAGAGGAGATTATTGAATATTTATTGTAATTATATTTATTTATGATTGTATTTACTCGTTTTTCTATTATTTGTGGCAGAATTAAAATGTATAGTGTATGTGCGTTTCGATAATACAACGTAAAAAGCGTTCTTTTAAACGTTTTATTTTCAGTTTGGCAACACATATTTGCTTGCTGGTTATACAATAATTTCCAACAGAAAATAATCATACAGCATTTCTGATCTTGATACAATAAACGTTATTAAAGTCGCACAACCAAGCAACACGAGGTCTATTGATGAAACATGGTCAAGAGAGAGCTAGCCCACTCTCTCTAAACTACCACACCACGCCAGAGGGAGACTTTGAGCCACATGCATCATCCCCTCTACACGGCGGGTCTTCAGTGGGACTAAGGCTCAAACTCATGGCTCTCCTGCTACGAGCTTGTGACTATGATCACAAAGTTGCATCGACCATCAGGTCGTAATCTAGTGTACCTGAATAAAAAGATTGTGTTCATATATCTACTCATTCTAAATCATTGTTTAATGAGGAACAACACTTTTGTTTGAATAAATTGAAGGTTTGGTATTCTCCTTCTTAAAACTATCTACAGTTATACCACTTCAAATTTTTTTGATTATTAAAAAACTATATAAATGAGTAACAACGATTTAAATCCAATTTAAAGGCTCTAAATTTCATTCTCAAAAAAGAAAGGATACGATATGGAAATATATGCAACATTCTCGACATTTATTAGTACTTTATTTTACAATCATTTTAAAAATGTTTTTTTTTTTCTTTTTCAAAATAAAAAAAAGTTAAACCTTGTTTTCTAATAAGCATTTCTAAATTTTATTTTAAAATGAGAATCTCTTGCATTCAAAATTTGGCATTCGCATGCGTAATGGATTAAAATGAATGGCCGATATCAAAAGTAAACTATCACGTTACACCTGCTTCTTTTATTGCGTACTTTTCATAGCACTATTATTAATAATACTTTATATCTTGCTATTATTCTAGACGTACAAAAGTATTTTGATACGGAGATTATTCTCTGAGATAAGGAAATAGTAAAAATAATATAAAGAAAAAAAAATTGCAGAGAAAGCACATTCAATCAACCAAAAAATGCCTTTTTTAAGGTTTTGACTCGAAGCTCTTTCCTTAGGTATCAACATCGATTGTGCACCGAAAGAGAAGATATTAGTTTTTCTTTTTGGCTAAGAGGATGAAAACTTTGCGAAATATATTACAAAAAGATGGAAAAGAGTAAATTTTATTCTTCATAAAATTCTTTTTTATGTATGAATAATTAGAAAATCAGTTTTTAAGCTACCAAGAACAAACAGTGAACGTTAAATGATATTTATTACCAAACGATTTTTATTGTTGACGGCAGAAGAATTTGTCAATTTTTCTTCTTTTAGAATTGCCATTTATCCTTCTCAGAACGGTATTCTGATTGAAAGATGATTTCTTCTGTAAAAAAAAAAGCGAAATGAAAATAGTGTAAAGAAAAAAAAATATGCACTCAAGCAAAAACCACTTTTTTTTTCCCTTCACGGATATGATACGATAGGCTTTCTCACATATCGTTATCGATTGTACGTTAAGAAAGAGATTAGTTTCTTTTGCCCTGAAGCGTAAAAAAATTAGCGAAAGATATTATGAAAAGATGGGAAAGTAAATATCATCTTTTATCGAATGTTTTTTTTTCGTGCAAGAATAATTAGAAAATCAGTATTTAAGTACTGGAGGACAAAAAGTGAATAAAAATAGTGAGTAATATTTATCGTCGAATATTTTTAATGGCGGTTCTGGAACGAATGGTGTCGATTTTTTTGGTGTTGCCACCATTTATCATTCTTGTAAAATTTTTGATATTTATTCATTTATTTATCCTTGAAGTTGCGTAGACTTATTGTAATGACAGTTTTATAAAGCTTTCATGCTTTAAGAGCATTCGGTTAGAAAGTATTAACATTTTTTTTTATTTTCATCAATACACTTCTGTTTGTGGGGGAATAAAATTTCTTCATTCCACTTTTATTTGTTTAAAAGGAGCTATAAATATATTTTTTATGTTACTTAGAGTTACTTTAAAACTTAAAGTAGAAAAATATGATTGTGTGTTTGAATAAGAAAAAAATTTGTTGTTATCTAGAATTTCTCGCTATAAAAAAATATATTTCGAAACGTGGGAAAAAAGTATAAAAGCATAAAGTTGAGGCCTAACTGTAATTCAGATACACAGATAAAATTATAATTTTATCAATAAAAATCTCTTAAAACGGATGCTTCTTAAAAATTGCAGTTACTAAATTGGTTCTAAGATGAAAAAAATTTTATTTTTTGAAATATTTTTGATAACTTCATTTTAAATGTATATTAATGCACAATATTGATATCATTTTTTAAATTTAAAGTAAAACTTATTATGTACTATACGAAATTTATGCAGAAAAATATATTTTGAAACACGTCTATTTTAACTTATTCACATTTAGAAATAAAGTTATGGAATTAGAACAAAAAGATAAAATTACGTTATAAATATTTTTGAGTTAATTTGTGCTAAAATACGTTAAACAACCTTTAGTTTTGAGGGTATTTAACGCGTACTTATGAAAACAACATTATAACTAAAATATTTTGGAATATCAAAGAATAATAACAGATGTATAATAATTTTGGAATAACAGATTAATAATGAAAGAGAAAATAAAGAACACTAAATATAATATGATTAGTTAATATTCAATGTTGTATTTTTAGGTGGTTTTTTAAAAGTATTCATAAATGTTGAAATATACTAAAAGTAAATTATTTATATTTCATTATTGCAATTTATTTAGATTATTTTTGTTTCATTGTAATATATAATCCCGTACTTTTAAATGCTATAAAGCAGAAAGCATTGGTTTCGGAATCCAGAAATTCATTAATTCAAATATTTAATAAAATTAAGCCTTTAAATACCAACTGATTATTGAATGGTTAAATAATATTTAAAAAAAGTGTTCCCTATGCCGTATGCTTACATTTTTTTTTTCTAATTGATTTTTAAATCTTGATCTATCTCAAATTTAAAGTAAGAATAACATAAACTAAATCCAATTAAATTGAAAATTAGGATAAAAGCTATATGGGAATAAACTTTATTAATCCATTAAACCATGCAATGAATATTTTTCAATCAACTTCTTAATCGTCGTCTTCTTAGGTCTCAGGGGTGTTAAATTTCTCTAGAGGTCTGAAAATATAAACACTTTTCAAACAGGTATAATTCTTTTAAATTTAAATTAAATTATTCGAATCTTTTACACGTTATTTATAAAGGAATGGGGCTTTAGAAAAGTATAAAATGTTTAAAATATACTCATAATTTTAAAAATTATAAGCATATGAAGATAAGAAACTTTTCTATAAGAAATATTTATTAAGTTTTACGTCGTGCATGCTATTTTCTAAAATAGTAGCTTTAATTACTAGCTATAAATTGATTTATAAAGTTAAATGTATTCTTATTACACTGTAGCTATTTTTATATAAATAGAGCAATAACTTACATATTTTAATAAATAAAAAATGCATTTTAAAAACTATTTAAAAAATTGCAATATTTTACAAATATTTTGAAATACAAAATATATATATTACTACAATTAGGTAGATTTTAAAGAGTATGATGCATTTTATAGTTCTATAAAGTTTTATACATCAGAGGCTACTATTGTAGAAAATAGCGCGCGCGTGCGCAACGCAAAAAATACTTAATATTTATTATAGAATTTTCATATACTTGTGATTTTTAAAATTATAAGTATATTTTAAACATTATATACTTTTCTGAAGTCCCATTCTTTTATAAATAATGTGTAAGAGATTCGAATCATTTAATGTAAATTTTAAAGAATTATACCTGTTTGAAAATTGTTTATATTTTCAGACCTCTAGAGAAATTTAACACCCTTGAGACCCCTTACATGAATTAGAATGTCATCATTGTCCACCTAAGCCGAAAGCATTAGGTTCCTTTTTAGAAGTGTTAATTATCCCTGTCGAACTGCCGATGTAGACGCAGAAACTATATGTTTGGGGATTGTCCAACTCGCATTCATAGCTGCCACAATAACAATCTTAGCATTTCGCATTTCAAAATTGATCTATTGGATGATTTTTAACTGTCTATTTACTCGTATTTTCTCTTAATATCATTTTCTTTAATATTGTAGGTTAGTACCAAGACTTACATTTTTTTCTATTGCCACAATGCGACAGTTTGGAGTTAAAGGGACCCCAGTTCAGTTTCCGTTCTTTTAGAACGAAATACATGATAAAAATCATACATAGTTTACTTCTACTGTAACGTTGATTAAATGAAATAAAAGAAACTTTCAATAGATTGAAATATTCGGTAATATACGAGTAGTTTGATTGATAAACAGAGATTTATGAGTAGTGTTTTCAAAATATTCGACACTGCATGAATATTCAAACATTTTACAAAGGAATAGCAGTTATTTCCCGCTAGTGACTGCATTATTATGTTTAAGTAAGTTTCTTACATTTATTTCAAAGAGGATGAAACAGTCAGATGCTTATGATTTACATAGAGTCTAAAATTGGAATAACTTTGTAGCCTTTTCCGCTTCACCGGCGCAAATCTCGCCAAGTTGGCGTTATTTGGCACAACACACAATATACAGATAAAAAAAAATTAGTTTTCATTGGTTTTTCATCCTTTTTTGATATATTATGAAAAATACATTATTGATGGACTTCTGACTTTATTGAAAAGACTTCGACTTGTTTTGTAAATGTGGTGGTAAAAGTTACTAGAGAGAATACTCCGTTTGGCGTCAGTTGTATCATTTTTGGCGACTTTATCGCTTGCGCCGGAGAAACGGAAAAGTACCGGCAGATTTATACCTATTACTTGTTAAGATTTTATCTTACGTGCACCTCATATACACAATAATTATTTGAAAAGTAACTAATAAAGTAACCTTTTGACTTTGAAATGGGAAGAAAGAAGGTTTGAGAGTCTTATGTTCTTTGTAGTAACCTATGTCCTATGTTTTAGTTTTCCGTGCTGTGATGCATGTGATTAAAAATAAGTATATTGCTACCTGTGGCATCATTCTCATTGCTACACATGCAATATTTCGATTTCTGAGTGGCTTTGTTGATTAAAAATAAAATGTTGAAATATATATATATAAATCTTTGCTATTTGAAGTACAGTAGGATTGCTTTTCTAAATTTTAAATTCCAGAAACCATAGCGCAGAGATTTAAAAATCATCTAAAATAAAAAGACTCAAAATTTTGCCTCATTAGAATTAATGTTGGTCTGGAATAACTACTGGAAAACTATTGGCGAAGGATTTCATAATTTAGAGACCTTGCTAAAAAAAAAGAAAGAGAGAGAATTTGTGTTCAAACCCTTAAATATTTATATTCCAATTATTAATTCGATATGATGCATTTCTTAAATTTATGTTGGAACATTTTAATATCCGGATTAACGATCGATAATTCGAACTTCAATTTTTGTAATCTGATAATCTGCGATAAAATTTTTTTAAAGAATAAGCTACATAAAAAATAAAAATAAAAAATTTAAATCCTCCTCAAATTACCAAACTTTTAAATTAAACTATTTTTTCGCTAATACTGTAAAGTAAGAAACATAAATTTTTCAAGACTAAAACTAGCGCGAACATGATACAGCAGGTAATCGAAAAGTATATTTTATTCATAGTGTATATGACATAAAAAACACTTTTCCGCTTTTCAGTCTTTTTTTTCTTCAGCAGTTCGATTCTAATCCTTCATACCCGTATCACAAAATATTCCTCTTTTTGCTGCTGCAGAAAATTGTATTCGAGAGAGGATGCGATATCAGGAAAAGTTGTTCTCAGCCAAACTGTCTCGAAGAATACTTCGCATTGTAGAAACTTTTAAAAGCCCTTCGAACGGTGAAATATTATTGTTGAAAAGCGCGTTTGTTCATTCTATAGGGTTGCCATGTTTATTTTACATTGGGTATATTACCATCCGAATGAGTCGCCAGAAATTGTCTGCCAAAAAGAGAAAATGGCGCCATATAAAACTTTTGTTGTTTGTAATAGAAATATGCTGCGATAAAATAAAAACCATTTAAAAATTACGTTTTGGTAAAATTTTAGGATTAAGAAAAGATAAAGAGGAACATTTTTAACAGTGCATTTTCTTTCAAATTTTATTTAATAATTTAAAACTTAAAAATAAAGTAGAATTATTTTCCAAATAGATTTGCATGAAATATATGTCAACGAGCACCGAATTGGTGAAACAACACATTCTGCTCGAAATTTATGCAGGTGATAATGGTCAAAGCCAATAAAATGCTTTCACCAATCAATCTCTCTAAACAACACTCTCTGTTCCTAAAAATTGCATTATTTCCCGTAATTCATCTCGGTGAGTTTTTACAATACTTTATCCCTTAACTGCTGATTAAAAGTTACTCGATTCGTTCCTCAATGCTCCCGTTTTTCACAAAGGCTCATGCATGCGGTGTATTGGCAGGATTTTCTACAAATAACAAAATTTTTATCTGAAACAAATAAATTCTTTGCAAACACTGTTAAGGTCATTTTATTACATTCTAAAGCCTTTGAAATAATTTTACTGATAGCCGCGCAAAGAAAAGAATCGATTTTGGATGGACGGATACGTACGTCCGAGGCACATAAAGCACCGGTTGAGTTAGACATATATATATATATATATATATATATATATATATATATATATATATATATATATATATATATATATATATATATATATATATATATATATATATATATATATATATATATATATATATATATATATATACATATATACATATACACATATAAATACATATATACATATATATATACATATACACATATACACAAACACATATACATATATGTATATATGTATATTACATACATGCATACATAAATACATACATACATACATGTATATCGGTGGCGCTTAAAGGGTTAAGTCAAACGTGAATATTGCACAAATCTAGAAGTTCATGTTTTTACCCACAGACCTGGATAAACTTTCAAGGTCATCTGCAAGTAACCAGTTGCATAACTCGAGTACTTATGAAACTTTCTGAAAAATTTAATCATTTCCTACAAAAATGCTACCTTATACACTAGTATAGATAATTTAGACAAAAAATACCTCTACAATAAAACATCCGGATTCCTTCCTAACTAAAACCGAAGGAATTACTTCCGAACTTCCTTTCCTAGTTTTAATTTAAAAGAAGTCATAAAAGAGTTTCTTTGGAAGCTTATAATGACTCCTCAATCACGCCACAGATGCTAATGTCAAAGTTAACTTTCCTTGATGACTTTGTGACCCCCAGTCCCTCTTTCCAAATACGATTGTGCCTAATTTCAAGAAAGAAAAAAGTGGCCGCTCTCATAGCTATTCAACTGCTGATCTGAAGTGAACATTGAAACTAATCCGAAGTCATTATCTTGAGAAAAATACTTCGAAATGAGACGGTTTAAAGAAAAGAAATAAAGTAGCTGCTGGGAAAACGCCAACGAAATGATGGTTCTTTAGTGATCGTTTAATATTGAGAAAATGAGGGGGCATTATGGGAAATGCTTTGGTATGGAAAGTTAGTTTTAGTTAATAAATTAGAAAAGATGTGTCTCTCTGGCGCATATCTAACTGTGTAATTTAGCACAAAACAGTGGATATTTACTTTGTGAGTAATTTAGTGGTTGTAATGTACACAAAACCATTAAGTTCAATTACCGTTTAAAAATATGCATAGTTTAGAATTTCTCCTGCTTGAGGGCTTTCACAATTTATAGTTAGTTGTTAAAAGGCCTGAAAGTATAAATCTCTGTTTATATATACAGAGAGAGAGGCAAAGTAAAGAGTCAGACAAATAAACAGGAAACTTGTTTATTGGAAAATTAATAAGTAATTCATCCTATAATATAGGAGAAAATATACACATCAATAATTCAAATGCGTGCTAGCACTTCTAGCATGGCAGACTGAGGAAGAGATTAAACCACAACAGCCAATTAATCTCTCCCCTTCCATTTATACTACGGAACAAATTTCTAAATAATTATAATAGATAAACATGGATATCATTATAACAAGTAATATAAAAAAAATTCAAACCAATTCCTACTAAGGTCAACAAAGAAAAATTTTATTTTAGTTACTTTTTATTAAGTAATTATAATTAATATAAATATGCATATACACATATGACAGAATCACAATATTAAGTGGCAAAATAGAAAGTGGTTTTCCTTTTCTATATATGGTATTTGACTATTATTTTTGTGTTTGTTACTATTTATTAATTCATACATCACACACATTCTCAGAAATTAGGCTGTTTCAGGTAGGATTCGAATCCACGACTTTTGGTTTGAAAGTCCAACGCGCTATCCATTGCGCTACAGGAACACACCGAGTCATTTTACTTTTATATATGATGTTGGACTATTATTTTGGTTTGTTACTATTTATTCATTAATTAAGTTTGACTAATGAATTTTAATACAGTGTTTCTAAAACTGTGGGGAGCATCCCCCTAAGGGGGCATGCAAATTCTACGAGGAGGGCGCGAGCATATTGAAAAAATCAAAAATAAAAGTTAATTTAAGAAAATATTAATTTACTGAAAGTAAACAAACAAAATGCATTCAGACACAATAAAAAATAAAATTAACATTTGCACTGATATAATACACTTATAAATGTATCAGTACTGCAAAATGTATTTTATAATTAATTTAACAATACTAAGTTAAGAACAAGTTTAAGAATTACCAGTGACCCCATAGGCTTATCCTATACAAAATTACTTGAAAAAATAAACACTTATCACTATAATTTGCACTATTTATAATAAATCCCTTCACTGCCGATTAAAAGTTACGCTCCCTAATACCACCGTTTTTCACGAAGGCGAGCGTCTGTGAAGTATTGGGGGGAGGGAAGGAAGAAAATGAATAAATAAAGAAATCCTCTGAAATAGACAAATCCTTCGTAAACACTATCAATACCCTTTTATTGTATACCAAAGCCTTCGAAATAATTTTATGGATAGTGGTGCACAGAAAGACTGGACGGAAAGACGTATATATACGTCCGAAACAATTAACGCTTTGTCTGAGGAAGACGTTTATATGAGCCAGTGGCACTTAAGAAAAAGTCGGATTTGTACTGTGACGTCTTCGATTGGGGTGAACCTCACCCTTCCATTCATTCTAAGTTTTATGGCTCCGAACAGGTGTGAGTGACAAGTGCACTTGGTGTGACAAGTGCACGTGGCTATGGGGTCATTGTTTATTTTCTGACCTCAGGCAAACGCCGACACCCGGTCTAGGAGTTATAATGGTCAAAGAGAGCCCGGACCCCATTGACAATAGGCGAAGCCTGTATGAAAGAATCCTGTCGCCTCGGCCGGTGTCCAGAGAATGGGATTATAGAACCCAGGTGGTGTGATGGATAAGGGTGTTCAGAAGTTAGATAAGAATTATGGCACCCTTAGTTTCCAGACGGAGCAGGAATGTATTTGTGTTTGCGCACAAATAGTACACAGATGTGGTCCGGGGACGAGGACAGACTTTTGTGGCCTGCCAATGAGAAGAGATAAGGGGCGTGTTGTGGACCCGCCCCTGGTGTTTAAAAGGGATTTTTTTTAGGAGAGAAGAGAGCCCTGGATGGAAAAACTTGAGGAGAGAGAGAGAGAGCCCTGGATGGAGAAAACTGGAGAGGAGCCTGAAAAAAAGAGATTGGAGAGTTGAGCGAGTGCCTTTCGGGAAAAAGATGGAATTCCCGTGACTTAGATTGACTGCACCGGCTTGGCATATAACTGTGACTTTATAACTATAGTAACTATAGTGTAGTATAGTATAGTGTGACTATAGTAACCTATATGAAGCGAATAAATAATTCTTTTATTTTAAAATTAATCTGTGACAATCTTTCATTTGTTACCTACTCATGACGTTACAGTACCTTTAGTGTCAAAGTATAATAGTTTTGAATACATTGTTATTTGTATGGAGGGAAGGGGCACGTGATGAAAAATATGGTTGAAAATTGGGTCGTCAGTATTAAAAGTTTGAGAAACACTCAATTAATAATTGAAAAAACTGTATTAACATTCAGTGTCATCCACTGCAAGTTTTAAAAAAAAATGTATTTGAACTTGAATGGATGAATAGAAAGTATTTTATTAACAACTGAAAATTTGTACAAGATATATATATACATATATATATAGTAATATAAAATAAAAGTGAAGAAGTACTAAAACCTACAGTGCTAAAGCAGGAAGAAATTGGAATTCACCAGACACAACAAATGTAGATACAAGAAAATCTTTGGACTAAACTGGAGACCTATTATGATTTCTATAGCTGTCGCTGAATTAGGCCAGCGATTTAGGGTTAGCAATGCTTTATGGATCCAACCTTCCTCGTACAGCAAAAACTTTCGACATAATAGGAAAAAAAAAACCAAGTTGAAAAGTTAAGCCTAAGACAACACGTGGAAGAAAAACCTGATAATATATTAAAATGAAGCTAAGAAAATAGAACAATAATGAATGTCTCAAAGAGAGGAATAATTATAAAAATTTTTTAAAAAAACTTACGTGTAAAATAATTACTGGAGATCGAAAATTCAATCTTCCACAGTAAACACCCAACGCTAAATGACTTAAAAGAAATGAAACGACTATTCGAGAAGGAAATATCGTGGCGCCACCTGGATATTTATTTTGCAATTAAACAAACAACTAAGATTTTTTTTAAAAATAAACTAAATAAAGGAAGTTTTAAAAACGATAGTGAACAAAGTTAAGAATAGATAAAATCAAATAGAAATATATTACAAAATAAACAAACTTGAATGATTATAAACTAATCGATATATTGCAATTAAAATAAGAGCTTAAAAATTTTTTTGTATATATATATATATATAGTGAGATTGTGAACGAATACTAGAAATTGAAAAATTTGCTTCACACATTGAAATTTTTTCATCAAAAATAAGAACACAATACTCGTAAATATATATGCAAATATAATAAATCTCCCGAAGGAAAATCGGCACTTACGTATCATACCATCGATCCATTTCGTCAAATTAAAACGCGCTGCCAAATGCCTCGATATGCAATGGAAAACTGTTTCTGCGCATGTTGTAACATAGTAGAAATAGTGATGAAAACATTTGGTGACATTTTTTGAAATGGCGAAATTGGTCGACCGTATATTATAAGTACTGGAATATCATATATAGTTTCGGTTATCTAAATGTGTTAAAAAATTAATCTGAAGTATAGTGCTTTTAGATAAGGTTGGAATAATTCATAATTATATAAGATAATCCCAAGCGTGCAGCAATGACAACAAATGAATGACTGTTACATCATGGTCTAAATCAGCTTAAAGCAATTTAAGGTTGTTTTCGGTTAATGTTAAAGAATAGGACCCGAATATGGAACATTTTTTTCAAATATAAAAGAAATGAAAAATTAATGTGATATTCTGGCTTCACTATCCTTTAGAAAGCAGCATTTTTTATCATACTTCCCTCTTTTAACAGAGTTGATACATTTTTTCTGGTATAAAATGTGTCGCGTTTTTTCTCCTATACCGTAATGTTAAATGGACTATGCCTGCCCGTATTAAAATAAAAAATGAAGTATTAATGGAATATTTTGAAATTTTTAAAAGCACTATATTATTAACAGAGATATGAGTTATAATTCTACAAATTTCCCCCCATGGAAATTGAGGCATGAAAATGTGCTTCGCGTTTAGTTCAACCTCTCGTACTTTTACCGAAAACAGCCTTAAGTGTTTCGTAAAAGGTGTAGTATAAGAATATTAGATCACAACTAATGGTTGTTGTATTGCAATGAAAATAGACGAGAATATTTGCCAAGACAACTTAAATTTTATATAAATTGGATGCTTCAATAAAACCTTTTGTTTTAATAATACATTAATAATTTTTGTTTTAATAACTCCTTATTCTTTATATTAATATTAAAAAATACTTGTATACATTCTCAATTTTGTGAAGCTCAGATTTGAAAAGTGTGAAAACTGTATAATTTGACAGTTTTCTGTAAGTTTTTGCTTTTATTCATAAAGAATAACTAATATTTCGCTAAACTATAAACACTTCTCTCTATACTTGAAAAAAAAAAACAATAAGTTTTCTTAAACCTGCTTTTCTAACTGTAGATAGGGAATACTGCATATTCGAAAATATTGGAAGTCACTTCTATCTATACATCAAGAATAGAAAAAAAATAGATGGATTCACATTTTAATACAGTCCTTCCATGTAATAAGATTACATTTATCAATACTTTTAACTCGTTAACTTGTTCAATCATTAAAACTCCGTCCTAATTTGTACAGATATCAAACACTTTAAAATATCTGTATTCAAAATAAGCAACAGTAATTGTCGATGCCATCCCACCCAGTATGGTGGTTATAACACTCGGCTTGTAATCGAGTGGGTTCGGGGTCGAATCCCAAGTAAGGCATGGATGTGTATTCGGGAAAAGAAATCGTGCTTTCGCCTGCAATGCATTCCCGTCTCGAAAGGGAAGTAGCGTACCTCATCTGTTCTTCGCTGGGATCATCGTTTGTAATAAAATCTGTATTCTTCTGTGATGGTATTCTATATTTCTGTTCCGCTATCTCACGTATTTCGCGTATGTATCCCAGTAATAACCAAACAACAACAGTAATTGTCAATAAGATATCTTTTTAAAGTAAAAATTATCTTATTAGTTTTCATTTACATTATAAAAACATTTATATTTGAATACAATTATTAATTTCATATTATTGGATGTGCTGAAAAAGGTTAATTACATTTCTATACAACTATTCTCATAAAATAAATTAGAAAATTAAGCTTTTGAAAATTATATCTAGTACTTATGTAAAATTCTCATGCCAGCGATTTATCGTCCAACAATTTACGAATTATGGAATATTTTGCTACCTTCCTGCGGACAATTGCTAATTGCTTTACGGCGCCAACAAATATTAAGCTGAAATTCACCAAAGATCGACTAGAGCAGGGGTGTCCAACCCAAATGACCTTGCGGGCCACTTCGGAAAAACATTATAATCTCGAGGCCCGCACATAAAAATATGTACCTTTATATCAGATTCTAAAACAAAAAACATTTATTGGAGTGAAAATTCAAAACAGAATGAGTTATTATTGTTGTTTTCATTATTTTTCATGTATACAGACATAGATAATATAATAATGTTTGTATAATATAATAATGCAATGATGAAATAATGTTTGAAATATTACATTTGCCATTTTCTTGAAAATTATGGTGTTTCTATTGAATTGATCTTTCGTTACTCAGTGGTGAAATTTGATAGTGCTGTCCTTCGCAAACGATTAAGTATACATTGTCCTTTATCTTAAAAGTCAGGAACCTTTTTTTTTTTCAACTTTAAAAAACATCTCTGACTGCCTCTTGCTTTTTGGGCACTCCAAACAGAAAAAGAGGAGGAGAAACGAAAGTCGCGCACACAGAGAATCATGTACTATCCATAGTAAAGAATATGCACAATGCAATTCAAAATTTATTAAAAAAGTAATTTACTATAGTAAAATCAAACGTAACTGCATGATAAAATATAAATCTATTTTAATCTAAAGGACATTTTTATTATCAAAATGGATTTATTTTAAAACAAGAACAGGTAACAGACAAATACATTGTAGATATATTCTTTATAAATTTCCCCTCAAATAAATTTCAAATTGAAAAAACTTTAAAAATCTGATATTTAAAATTTTTTTAAAAAGAGTCAGCGGGCCGCGTGTTGGACACCCCTGGACTAGAGTATGAGATTCATGCGTTAAGCACCAATTATTTTCAGAAGAGTCGGATAACTTTTCCCTTTCTGTTAAAAAGTTTCATAACACAAAAATCCACAACTTCTACCGGCATTGGTAAAATTCATATTATGAGCTCCAAATAAATTGATTTAATGTTGTTTAAAGTAATAGTATAATCCGCAATGCATCATAAAGCAGTCATAGGGTTTCGCTGGATGATTCCCTTTTAGAGGCAAATTACCAAAAGTCAAAATATCAACTTAAGCCCGGTTTGGGTGCTAATTTGATATCGGAGTGCTACGCGCCAAGTTGTTGTTTACGTTCGCCAAGATGGGCGATAACATTACGATATGGTTACCTTGATATTTTTATCGTGTGGCAATATGGTTGCCATGAGGATAATGTATATTATAGTTGATTTTTATTTTTTTTTCGTGGTAACCCTATTAATTTTTTTCAGACGATTTTAGTTCAATTTCTTTAAAAATTTAACCTTCATTGCAATTATTCTTTATAAGCTATTGCTTCAGTTTTCTATTGTATTTTGGGTCCAATATGGGTATTTTTAATATCATTGGTGAGTACCAGGATATTTTGTTTGAAGAATATAAGGGCTGTGCTTTTAATTATTACTGCAAATTGCGAATTTTCACTTTATTTTACGTTTTAATAATTCATTTTTAAAGGTCTTTTTTCAGTATGATTCATTAAAGGAACTCGCTGTTTTTGGAATATTGCAAGTTATCACCAATTATTAATTGACATTCATTTTTGATTAACTTTAATGAATGTTATGTAATCATTTTATGTATAATATAATATAATATATAACACAATTATTAATATTTTATGTGATTATTATTATTTATAATATATATTATTAAATTATATTATATTATTATTATATATTATACAATATAATTATTATTATATTATGCTGAATCTAATTATTGATTGATATTGTGGTTACTTCTATCCATTCCTGTATTCTTTATTTGAAATATATTTCAAAACAGTTTTTTAAAATTATTTTCCTGACGGCTTGTTACAGTTAGGCCGCCATTATGGATTCCATATCACTCGACTACAAGCGCTACTTGGCGTGTAGCACTCCGATATCAAACTAGTTCTAAGGTTTTTTTCAATTTTTCGTTCAAATCTCATTAAAAGTTGCAAAAACACTTCAAAAACGAAATTCCAAAAATCTTTGTTATTTCGTAACACATTATGGTAAATTAATCTAAATTGAAAATTCTTTACATTTTGTAAAACATTTTGGAAACTGAATGTCAGGCACAAAAAATATTGAAGAATTATGGCAAAGTAATAAATATATAATTCATTAAATAACTAAATTACTTTTTTCGCTGTGAATTATAAAACAATATTTATTCTTACCAAAAATTTAAATTTTCCTTTCATCTTTTTTGGGAAGAAAACAAAAAGTTAATTGATTGATTGATTAGGTTGTGTAAAAGAACAAAGCAATAGAGAGAAAAACAAAGTAATAGTTTATGTATGATAAGAAGCTGAGTGGTCATAGTAGCAAACGCATGCTTGACGTTGTCGAGTCACCGGTTCGAAACCTGGTACCTCTGAAGACCCTTCATGTAGACTTAGAGCCTCCCATCGGCATAGTGTGGAAGTTTGGAGAACGGGGTGTTGGCTTAAATTTTGCCTCGTCACTTGAACACGACTCAAAATTACGAGGTCTTTCCAAAATAGCTCTCATGTTGATTCAGAGTGCGGCAAAAATTAAAACCAAATCAAAGATATGTGATATGGAGATACTTTAGGTGTAGGTAATAAAAAAAGTTTATTATCGCATCTCTAAAAGCTCGCTTACGCCAGGGTAAGGTTGCGGTAGCCTAGTGGACATGTTGGCAAAATTATCATCGCTCTTCGGCCATGGATTCGTGTATTGGTACTGTTGAAAACTGTACATTGGTACTATTCGCGTGCATTGGTCCTACTGGACTGGACCATGTTAAATCTGTCGTAACTCGAAGTAATATCGTTGAGGTGGCGTGTCAGGTTGTTGTCTTTGTCACATGATGGTTGTTCACTCGCTCAAGAGTTGATACAAATATAATGTGTTGGAACTCAATGTTTTGAAGTTGGCATGGATGATAGAATGCTGTCCAAATATCGATGATGTAGTCTAACTGTGGCTCCAAACTTTGAGGTGAATGAATATTATCTGTTGCTAGGCAGAAATAGACAATGGATTTATTGATAGACTTTTTTTTATTAACGTCGCACTCAGAATGACTCTTCGTGAGACGGATTTTCTAATTTTGAATCAAACTTCAAGTATGACACTTGAATTCCAGAATGCAACCCTATTCTCCAGACTCTTACACAGTCCTTCACAGCTAGGATTGAGCTCTTCAACCTTATTTTCTATTGCAGTTATTAACTACTCCATCTGTTTTGTTTTTTGAAGTTATACTTCTTTTGGGGCGTTAGAGAAATAGGTCGAAGGTACATTTTTACAATGCGCGCGCACCCCGTCACGGATGCGAAAATCCTTTGTCAAGAAATATACAGAACAGGACAAATCATTCCCACCATCGAAATTCTCAGAAAAATATTTCTCTTCACTTCCCTGAAGAAGGGGACAGCCGGGTTTGAACCGGGGACCTCCCGATCTGCAGTCGAATGCTCTACCACTGGCCTATACCCCCGCGTTAGCGAACCTTTGCTTTGAATTCCGTAGGTACGGATACGAAAATGCTTTGTCTAGAAATATGCAGAACGGGACAGATCATTCCCGCCTTCGAATTTCTCAAAAAAAATATTTCTCTTCACTTCCCTGAAGAAGGGAGCATCCGTGTTTACCTCTCGATATGCAGTCGAATGCTCTACCACTGAGCTATACCCCCGCGTCAGCGAACCTTTGCTTTGCGTTCCGTAGGAACGGATACCAAAATCCTTTGTCTAGAAATATGCAGAACGGGACAGATCATTCCTGCCTTCGACCCCCTCCCCATATTATTGGTCCTATTGTTCCTGAGCGGGGGTGTTTAAATTTATTTAAATCGTGATTATCTCAGGTTTGGGGCTGGTCCGATTGACTGAAGGTTAGTATCGTTCAACTCTGCTCGTGGCCGCCTTTCGTCCTTGGCCCAGCTTGCCCTGCTAAAGATTTTTTAAAAATTTTTAATCTTGTTACACCAAAGAAGTATAACTTCTTACGTGCGTACATAAGTACACACACACTTTTTTTTCTCTAATTTTGTATCACATTCTATCCAAAACTTTTCTATAAATTTAAATTTTGAAAAATAACTGAATACAATCCACTTCTAAGATTCTATTTTTCGTCGTAATTTGGTTTTATTGTTAAGTTTTGGTAAATATTTTAGTTTACTTAAGAAGTTTATATTTTAAAGGCAAAAAAAGTTTTACCCAAATGATTCCCAATCAAGGACAGGTATATTTTTAACAAGGCATACAGCATAAATACAATAAAATACGTTTACATACAAATAACATAAGTCGATATTAACACATAAATACATACTAAGAACAGCTGTAAAAATATTTATGTTGCGTTCTGACTTTTGGATGTATATATGAATTTAGACTCACAATCACACACAACACACACACACACATAGATGGAATGCTTCTTTTTTAAAAAAATAAATTATGAAGCGCATTATGAATTGTGTAATGTGTAAGTAGCAATAAAACACAAGGTTAAATGTTAGCATATTATTTTTAATGTTATATTTTTAATTGATTTTCTCTCAATATTTTCAAGTTAAAATACCGACAACATAAGGAGAGTTAATAAAAGATGTTATGTAAAAAAAAATCGCATGAAACAGAAAGAAGTAACCTCAAAGAGGCTATGTGCCGTTGTTTCAAGAACCATATTTCAAACATGACAAAGTCATTAATCATTTGGGGCGTTGACAAAATGACACTCTCAGTCTCGATGGATAGATTTTTTTTAAACACTCTTCGCTTAAAAATAAAAAGTAACGAATAACCAATCGAAAACCAAAATGTAGAGCCAACCATAAGATTACTTGCATTGATTACTATAAACAAAATATATTTTTATATTTTTTCAGAAATTTGGTTCTAAGAAAAGTTCAGTTGATTTCAAACTAAAAGAAATGGAAAAATGGAAAGTAAAAAAATTTTTATTTGATCCTAGGCATAGCTATAACAATTTATATTTGTAAATCGATGCGCCAGTGTATAACCCTCATGTTTCTAGATTTATCGGTTCAGAATTTAGGAATTAGAAGCTTCCTACCTCATTAAAAATACTATTGTCTATAAATTCGTATTTTTTTTAAGTAAGCAGCAGAAATATAATAATATAAAATATTTTCACTTGTTCCATTCATTTAAAATACACATTTAGCAACACAGAACAACTTTTTTCGCTATTTATTTTTAAAACATTTGATAATTCATTTTATATGCTTAACTGTGATAACTGTTCTACACTAAATTACCAAAAGTCATGGGATAGCGAAGCGTAGTAATTCAAGGTGGCCAGTGGCGTAACGTACATCCCCGCATAGCGGTGGGGCCCAGGACTCTAGGGGACCCAAAGCCCGACTAACACCAAATACGGCTGTGGGCTCAAAATTTTACTTTGCAGGGGACCCTAATCTTCTCCGTTACGGTACTGTACGGGAAATTGTTTCCAGATGCATGAGAAGTCTTCCTCCTCGAAGAAATATTCAGCCGTGCTGACTCTACAATCACTTATAACAGCTAAATTGTGGCCAATGCAGAAATTTGTGCACAAACTGACCATTGTCTCCTGTTGTGTTAGATACATTTCTGATGATCCAAGTGATAACATCCAGAATGTTCCAAATACCGTTCGGGAAGGATTTTGCCCTTTATCATAATGCATTGTCATCCTGGAAAACACTATTATTGTTTGGGTACATGAAATCCATGAATAGTTGCATGTGATCTTCGAGTAGCCGACCTTAATAATTTCCATTTAAACACAACCCACATCATCATGGGACCACGACCAGCTTAAACAGTGCCAATTAACAGCCTCTATATCCTCGTGGAGTTTACGCCCCTCTCTATTTCCATCAACCTCTCACAAACAGGATATTTGAATATGATTTGTCAAGCAACATTTTTCAGTCATATCTAGTCTCATTCAATTATGTTAACGAACCACGCAGATGTGCTACATCCGAAGTTGTGTTGTCAGTAAAGAGACACGAGTCATGCCTTCTGCTATCGTATCTCACCAACTATCTTGTCCTTATAAACGCGTGTTTTGTATACCTCCTAATGATTGTCTTGCTGCTATTTGACGCAGAATTACTAATGTGACAGCAGTGACTACTCTACGCAAAAATCACTGGAAGTAGTCACTAAATAGATATGGTCAAGTCAATGTACTGTCCATGGATATGGGTATTGCTTGAAATTATGTATTCTCGACACAATCTTGTCAATTGCATTCTCCCCCAATTTCTAAAACAGAATGCCCCTTACACTTTGCTCTATCTAGTCTTATCCTTTCGAAGTGTGTTGATCTCCATCGAATCTCCACAGTCATGTCAGAACACTTTTCATGTAACTCATGTAAGACCTTAGAAATAATCTATTATTATTATGTTAGAAACCCTTTAGAGATAATTCATTGTTATAATTATCTGCTCATTGTTTAAACAGATAAAATTAAAATAATTATATTTAACTCGCATATTATGTCAATTTGTGAACTCGAATTTGATTTATTGGTTTAAAATCCTTTTTAATTTAACTACTGCAATTTTATTTGAATGAAAATTAACGAATATCGTTTTGTGCAACACCCTTTTGACATTTCAAAGCGTAATATGTATTGTAAGTTAACTAATTTACAGTTGAATTATATTACAAATAAATGTACTGGCATTATTTGTTCTTTCAAAGAGTTTCCCCAGTCCGTTAATTCTGTAATGTCCTTCGATTCAAACCAAGCAGTAGATAATAAAGACTGCTATTTGCTAAATTTATAATCAATAACTTTGTTAGTGGGGAAGTTTAATGGATAAAATACTACCCTAGAGGTTTAGTCCAAACGAATTGATCCTAGTTCAAAACTGTGAGGGGTCTGTTTCACATTTTATTGCGTAAATCAGTGCTTCTCAAACTTTCAAAACTTGTGACCCGATATTCAATCCTAATTATCATCGCGCCCCCCTCCATTCAATAACAATGTTTTGAAGTCGAAAATACGATACTTTCATGCTAAAGCTACCATACGACTTTAATCTCTTAAGTGTCACTGGCGTATATAAACGTCTCGCTCAGCCAGGGCGTAAATCACCCGGACATGTAAATACGTCTTTTCAAAATACGATCTTTTCTGATCACTTCTATCCATAAAATTATTCCGAAGGTTTTAGAATGCAATAAAATGATCTTGACACTGTTTGTGAAGGATTTACTTATTTCAGAGGATTTGTTTATTTATTCCCTTTCTCGTTCCCCCAATACACCACAAATGCGCGCATACAAATTATCAATATAAGTGTTATTGTTTGCATATAATTTTATATATGACAAGCCCGTTGGGTCACTGGTAATTATTAAATTTGTTCTTAACCTAGTATTGCTAAATTAATAATAAAATACATTGTGCAGTACACATACATTTATATGTACATTATCTTAGTGTAAATATTTTTTAAAACTTTTTATCATGTCAGAATGTATTTTGTTTGTTTATTTTTAATAAATTAATAATTTTTTTTTAAATATTCTTTTGCTTTTGACTTTTCAATATGCTCGCGTCCCCCACCTAGGGTCATCACGCCCCCCTAGGGGGCGCGCCCCACAGTTTGAGAAGCGTTGGCGTAAATTTAATATAATCTTAAGCACAAAGCAAAGAATTCCTTTAATGCACATGTTAAACTATATATAGTTATAAACATTACCTGAAACTCTCATCCAAACACACACACACACGCACATTCTCTCTCTCTCTCTCTCTCTCTTTAATATTCATAACTACTCACAGACTGTAAATATTTTGTATTTTTGCTGTTACTCATGTTTTAAACAAGTAAAATTAGATGTTTTTTTTTTTTATTTTGATATTATTTACATAAATAAAATTGGTTTTAAAACACATTCTTCCAATAAAGTGTCTAAATTATTTTTTTTATTTGTATTACAATAACTTAAATTGTATGGAGGATCCTATACTCCGAAAATATCTAAGCCAAGTAAAAAATCCTCAAGTCTTTTTACTTGATAGTTACCGATATAGAAAAAAGTTAACAAAAAGCGGTCGATTTTCTTGAAACTAAGACATTATAAGATAAACCAATCTACAAAATCAAAAGCTGTGACAAGATTCGTTAACAATATTAATCACTCTTTAGCACCTTGTCTGACGCGAAAAACAAGCTGCTCAGCATGTAGAGATCAAACTTTTCTTTCTCCAACCCAAACCAGTAACCACTTCATCAATTTCTCATTATCAGTGTGTCTTTCAAGTGGACATACTCCAAAGTGTCCAAAATTTTATTTTACAAAGACAGACACATACATGAAGAAAAAATCGCGCTTCCCTAGCGGGAGCCCTACCAATTAGATCTCCCCACCCATCTTCCTTTGTCACTAAACTTCCACTATTAAATACCGGAACCAATGCTTTGACATCTACCCCCACACATACATCTCATCTTTTGTCAACCCTCTGAAGGGAAAAATAAAAATAAAAAAAATCGTCACCCCCTTCGTTATCTTTCAGTAGCGTCTTCCCCACCCCCTTCAGAGTATTTGATGGATGAGGCCAAAGGTGATGTGCCGATTTTTTCGCTCCTTTTTATATATATTATACACTGTCTGTCTGTATGTGTAATATTTTATTTATTTTTCTTTATCTCTCTACACCCCTTAGTAGGATCTCTCTCCCTTTTTTCCCCAGCCTTTCTTTCTTTCACTTCCAGTCCAGTAATCTTCGATAACAGCTTTCCCTTTCGTCCCTATGGTAACCGCATGGACTTTTTACAGGATTTTCTCCTGAAAATGTCAGTCTCTATCCGATATTTTATTTTTCTGTTTATTTATTTATTTCTGTTTTTATTTTTTTTCCCACAACGCGACGAATTTATTCCCGCTCTGGTGCCCTGGAGTCCAATTTATATATTTTTCATGGAGTTTTCAAGCGCCTTGGAAGTGTTCGGTTTTCGGTATTAATTTGTTCTGAAGGGAAAAATTCTTTTAAAGAGAGGTCTCTGCCTGCTGTGTCGTATTGATTGGTTATTTTCTTTATAAACTGGGTTATTCATTTTAAGTCCTTACGTCAAGTCCCCTAGGGCTTAGACTGTCGAAGGGAAGTAGTTTCAAAGCAGTGACCGTTGAAAGTTTCTTATAAAATTTCTTTGAAATGATTCACCACCGAAACAAAATGTTCATTTTTTTATCTGAAGTGTGTTATTCCATATATTTATGGTAATTACATATACATACGCACTTGCAGGGACGTTTTAAGGCAGTGGCGTATCGTGTAACCCCGTATCGTGAGGGGCCCAGGGTTCTAGGAGGCCTATAGCCTGACAGACACCAAGTACGGAACCCTTGTAAGATCCGGCTTGGCCCCCCTGAATTTGCAGGAGGGCTCTAATCTTCTTCGTTACGCTACTGTTTTAAGGTATGGGCCAACTGGACCCGGACCGAAAACTTCATTCTGGGGGGGGGGGGGACCCCCATGAGATTATGATCCAAAACATTTTAATCTTCAAATGTTATCCCGGACACATTCTCTGAAAACCTTGGAATTTCGAATAATATTGTTACGAATTTTGTGTAAATAGTGTAAATAATTTGTATTTGGGTGTTTAATGAATTTATATTACTCTATGTGTGTTATATTTATTTCAAGTTAGTATTGTACTATTCACAAGCAACGCCACCCCTTACGTTATAATGGCGATTCAATGAGAACTTGGCGAAATCTTAGCGGTAGAGTCAAGTTGGCATCATTTTTAGCGAACAAGTTGGTGGCCAATTTGGAGACTTTGGCGTCATTGGCGATCATGTTGGCGAGTTCGGAAGCCTCTGGATTCTTCTAGAAAGTAGTGGATCTCTCCATTAACGCCACGCTCGATGACACGAGCGGTTATATTTCTGGAAGTTTCTGCCGCGCCTATAAATAGGAGAGCCAGTAGCAACCAGTCAGTCTTATTTTATCCAGCGAATAGTGAGGATTGTTTTGACTAGCGATTAGTTTGGCTGTGCTTGTGAATAATCTTTATTTACGTGTATTTTTAAACACTGATGATTGTGTTTGATTGCTGTTGAAGGTGTGAAGACCTTCGGATATTTACCCTGTGAATATTGCCGCTGAATCCTGTATTTAAAGGTTTGGATTTTTGATAATAAATTCGCATCGCTCTTAAAGAACTGTTTATTTTCTTTGTGATTGTTTTGCATAAAATCATCGAACCCGGATCTACGTAACAATATGATAACTGACAATAGTAGCAAGACTGCCTTATCATGTCATTTTCTTCGTTTATGTCTAGGCTTAGGCCTATCATCATGCACCATCATTACTCATTTATTCGAAAGGTTTCAGTCGATCGAGGTCGATTTAAGCCTAGGTTTTTGAGATTGAGAGTCCTACAATTTACTTCTTAAAGGTTCCCGTTGCTCAAGTACTTGACACAACATGCGCTATATACTGTCTACGAGGATCGGAAGTGGAGCCTATTTTTGCATAGGGACTCAAGGCTACACAAGAAGTCTTAAGACGTCACTGCACACATGCTCTAAACACTTTAAGTGAAGAAAGATTGTGTGCAAGGACGCTTTATAACTGTAGCATTATCCACACATGCGCCGTGGTATTATTTCTGGTTGAGTTTTTTTCCATGTATCTGCGCTTCCCAATCTTTTTATCTATGTGGACCAGTCAATGTTTGATAATTTTACCGCTGAAGGCTGAGGGGTAGAACGTTGACTATTTCTATTTTAAATTATTCCTATTTAACCAATTTAATTGTATTTAAATATGCCTTCAGAATAAAATATAGTTGCCCCTAAAAATGAATATTAAGGGATTTAATATGGAATACAAAGTGGAATTATTATATAGAAAGTCACACACAAACCCGAAAAATAAACACCACTGTAAATAAAATGGAAATAATTAAATGTTCCCTGGGTGGCCCAGTACCATCTGATCCACGGATCGGTACCCTTCCACCACCTGGGGGTTGGGGACTACTGCTACAGAAGAATCACCATTCCTTTGTTGAATCATCCAGAGAAAACACTTCAGATAGTTAAAGAGAGAAAACGTCATATACCTTCGTTAACGTGTGCTGAGAGTACGCTTTCAAAGAGATAATGTATTCAAGAGAATGCTTTGAATAATCATCATAAATTTAGCAATCCTTGTACGATCCCAATCAAAACATCTTCATGAATTCTTAAGGTATCCGGCTACGTTCGGAACCGTGATTTTAAAAAAGCACAGAAATGGATAATTTTCATGATATTTAGTGTCACTTAGATTAGAATACATGTATAAAATTGTTTTAAGGACATTATGACAAAAAAATTATTTAAGTAAAATATTTCGGCAAAAAATGAACTTAGAATAACCGTTTTTCAAAATGTACTCCTTTTGTGAAAAATGCTTCTATTATAATAATATTTTGCCTGTATATAGCTCAGACCTCTGTACAGAGGCTCAACTATGATTTTTGAAAAATTCACATTATTTTCAGAGTTAAAACCGATTGAAATAAATATCGGTGTTTTTTTCTTAACATTGCTCCCCTCAGTTGTCGTAAAACATGGATAAACCCACTTCTAAGTGATATATTTCAAACATTTTAGTTGAGCCTCTGTACATAGGTGTGAGCTATAGACAGGCAAAATATTATTATAATAGAAGCATTTTTCACAAAAGGAGAATATTTTGAAAATGGGTCATTCTATGTTCATTTTTTGTCAAAATATTGTACTTAAATAATTTTTTTACTGTAATACTATTCTTAAAACAATTTTATACACATTTTCTAATCTAAACGACACTAAATATCATAAATATTATCCATTTATACGCTTTTGCAAAATCACGGTTCCGAACGTAGTCGGATACCTTATTCGAATTACAAGGTCCTTCATAATCCATTCTTTAGAAGAAAGAGAGTTGCACGCAACTCTTCGTCATTACATCCTCCGTATACGAGGAGTCCCTACGACTTTCAAAATCGGAAGACATTGGTTCACTACAGATAGCTGCACTCTTAATTCTCATGACGGAAGACCATTTGTGGGTGAAAGACAAGATGCATGTCACCGAACCCTCCTGACAGCCTTATCGGTTGTGTATAAACCCTATGAGAAGATTCTATTACCAGATAGACTGTAGTCCTCTAATCTTTGATTGGAAACCTCCAAGTGCGATCATCAATTTAATTCGGGTGTTTTTCTCTCTTCTGATATCAAGAGGAAACTTAGCTCAAAACACAGCAATAACTTTCTGAATGCTTTTTTTTTACAAGCAGTTGGAATTTCTCACCTAACAAGTCTATTAAATAGTATTAAAAGTTATATATTACAGTGCATAATTTTAAACGCTGAAATCAACTATCTTTTCCAAATCTTATTGTTTTCGAAAATTTTATTTTAGTTAATTAAATTTAAAAATAAGAAATTTTAAGAAACTGTATCATCATTAAGTATCATCCACTACAAATTAAAGAAATATATTTGAAGCCAAGAAAAAATTCGCTAGAAAAACTTACTGGCGCCATCTGGGGCGCTAGTTCTAACTTCATAAGAAAAAATGCAGAATAAATTTAAAATTAAAAAAATTGACAGTTATAGAGACTGCCGATAGAAGTGAAAACTTAAAACTTTTAGTATTAAACTTCGAAATTTCATAATATTTGAATTAAAATTATCAACATCAATCCGGGTTTCACATCTATTGATACTCCGAGCAACAATTATATGCATGTTTGTATGGTTTTTTATTATTCAAATATATTACGGGTTGTACAAGATCATGACAAAATATAAATGCAATTCAATTGAAATAACAATTAATATACAATCATATTATTTATGGATAGTATTTGTATTTACTTAAGGTATCCAGCTACGTTCGGCATTGTACCTTTGTAAAAGCGTACAAACGAATATTTTTTTAAATATTTAGTGTTTTTTAGATCAGAATACGCATATAAAATTGTTTTAAAAATATTATTACAATAAAAATTATTTAAATGCAATGTTTTGGCAAAAAATGAACTTAGAATTATTTATTTTCAAAATGCTCTCCTTTTATGAAAAATGCCTCTGTAAAAATAATATTTTGCATATACATGGCTGAGACTTCTCCAGAGAGCCTGAAACAGGATATTATAAAAATTCACATTATTTTCAGAGTTACTACCAATTGAAATAATTACCGGTGTTTTTTTTAAAAAATTCTCCAATCGGATGTATTAAGGTATCCGACTACATTCGGAACCGTGATTTTAAAAAAGCGCATAAATGGATAATTTTCATATTTAGTGTCACTTAGATTAGAATACATGTATAAAATTGTTTTAAGGACATTTTGACAAAAAAAACTTATTTAAAAACAATATTTCGGCAAAAAATTAACTTAGAATAACCTTTTTTCAAAATGTTCTCTTTTTGCGAAAACTGCTTCTATTATAATAATATTTTGCCTGTATATAGCTCAAACCTCTGTACAGAAGCTCAACTATGATTTTTGAAAAATTCACATTATTTTCAGAGTTACAACCCATTGAAATAATTATCGGTGTTTTTTTCTTAAAACCCCCCCCCCCCCTCTGTTGTCGTAAAACATGGATAAACCCACTTTTAAGTTATATATTTCAAAAATTCTAGTTGAGCCTCTGTACAAAGGTCCGAGTTATATACAGGCAAAATATTACTATAATAAAAGAACTTTTCATAAAAGGAGAATATTTTGAAAATGGGTCACTCTATGCTCCTTTTTTGTCAAAATATTGTACTTAAATATAATTTTTTCTTGTAATACTATTCTTAAAACAATTTTATGTACATTTTCTAATATAAGTGACACTAAATATCATAAATGTTATCATTTATACGCTTTTGCAAAATCACAGTTCCGAACGTGGTCGGATACCTTAAATTATAAATAAATCCACTTCTAAGTTAAATATTTCTAGCATTCTAGTACAGACTCTGTACAGAGGCCTGAGCTATATATATAGGCAAAATATAATTATTATAGAAGCTTTTTCAATAAAAGGAGACTGTTTTGTAAATAAATAATTCTAAATTCATTTTTTGCCGAAAAATTGCACTGAATAAACTTTTTATTGTAACAATATGCTTAAAACAATTTCATACGTGTATTGTAATCTAAGTGACACTAATTGTTTGCATCATTGTCATCAATAATTTCAACAATACTTAGACTTTTTGTACTTTCAATTATTTCATCATCACGTGGAAGAATATTTTGAGGATTTGATGCATAGTTTACCATTATTGATTCATCTAATTGTTTAAAATAACACATGAGCATGTCGGGGACGCGAAACCATAAGATTTCTCCCTACCAAAAAGTGCCCAACGTGGCTATAGAAGTTTTCCCTTCAAAAATAAAATTTAATTAATGAATTAATATTTGTAAAAAATGTATTAACATCAGTGTCAACCGCTACAAAATAAAAAATGTATCTGAACTTCAGTAGATGAATAAAAAGTATTTTATTAACGATTAAAAATTTGAACAAGATATATATATAGAGAGAGAGAGAGAGTGAATTAATAGTAGGAATTAAAAAAAAAGTGTTCTAAATTGCAGTTAATTAAAATCAGTGTGATTGGTGACGCTACTTTTAAGATAATGTCTTCTTTCGCGTGCCTGTGTATAATACATAAATAGGTGTCGTTAATACGTATATGGTGTCAATACGGATTTTATCTGATCAATTACGCAGCGCCGACAGTAAATGTGCCTATCATTAATTCACTATTAATTACGTAGGTCAATGATCACATTTCCAGAACTCAATGATCAGTTCAGTTGTACAAATAGAAATCTATATTTGCATTTGATGCACAATAATACTGATGCAATTTCCTGTATTACTGTAGTGTTAATTTAGTCGTTACAAATTTAAAGGATATCGACCTTAAAAACCCTCTACGGATTAATGCAGTTATAAAGCAGACGCTTTCTGTTACGCAGTTGTATTGACAACATCACTACACGGATAAACAAAATGTCGCTTAACTTAACCCTTTGGCCAAAACATCAATTTGTTTACCGCTCCGAGGAGCCTCCGTCTGACAGACGGGTACGCAATTTTTTTAAAAAAAAATTTGTTACCTTAAAGACTGTTTTAAATGTCCTTATCACTCATGAAATTGAGTTTGGTTCAAATAAGATGTGTGGGGTTAAATCACGACAACTTTTTTCCAGATATATACATTAGACAATTTAATTAAAAACATAAAACATAAAAACAAAAGTACTATTTTTAAATTTTTAAGTCTTTATGAGGCACACTATGTTAATATATTTTTATCACTAAAATTGTGACTGGCATTTTTATTAAAAAACTGATTAGAAATTATTTATATTCATGAAAAAGTAATTAAAAATAATAATTCAAAAAACGAAAAAACTATAGGAACAAAAGTAATGCAAAAGTAAAACTCACAATGCATAAAATTATAGGATCAACAGTAAACACATAACATTTTTATAGCTTACAAATATCACATGTTTTTGTGTGTGTTCCAAGCAAATAGGAGCTCCACATTTGACGCATTTATATAACGTCATTCTTTTTCTTTTTTTGTAGGGACAAAAAAAAACGGTAATTCTATATTTTTTCATGGCTGCCATCTATAATAACCATAAATAATTAAAAAATGCAAATTAAAATATTGTCGATAAATCCGTCTGTGAGGGGGGACACTAAAACATACGTACGGAGGAATATATGTGTGATAGACGGTGATTGATAAGAAAAATCGCATATACCGTGAGTTGTAAAAAATCGCCAAGTACCACCACGTGATCCTCTCACTGGGTAGAGTCCTACTGAAGATGCAAAGGCAGCCCACCCCAAAAATCCTACCACAGCGTTATCTATAGGCATCAAAGCAAACCATCCCCGTCTGAGAGACGGGTGTTTCAGTCAGTGGGTTAATATTTGGATAGGCTTCATTTGGCTTAGTTTAACGAGTGTATTCAATGTGGTGTTATTACAGTTACATTTTGTGTTGTTTTAGCACTTATTCTCGTTCACATTTGCAGCAGTTTTTCATCAAGACACTGAACTGACGAGGAAAGATACGGAACCTCTTCTTGAATATTATTCCAGCATATTCAAAAGATTTTCGAATGGATGAAGGTATTGGCTTTGTGATAGCTAATTCATGTCGAAAAATGAGCTATGTTCTCTGAACAATTTCTGAATAATTTTTTCTTGATGGATCTTAGCACTGTCATCCGGTAATAGGCCAGTTCCTTCTGAGAAGAAAAAATCCAATGGAATGACCGATCATTAAGCATGTTTATATACGACTATATATTATAACTGTATATATATATATATTTGACTTAAAAAGTTAGGATGTGTTAAAAAAAATAACAATATAAGGGAGTAATTGTAACAATGTAAAGGAGTAATTGTAATAATTCCGCCACTTGGAGAGGAAGATAACTGTAAACGCCTCCATATTATAGACCAATGTTCCGCAACCCCCGGTCCATGGAACGGTACCGGTCCGTGGATCAAATACTACCGGTCCGCACAAGAAACATTAAATTATTTCTCTTTTATTTACTGTGGTATGTTTTTCTTAGGTTTGGACTACTTTTTATGAAAATCACTTAATATTCCTTGTTAAATTACTTTATATTCATTTTTGGTGTAGCTATATTTTATTCAGAAGTCACGATTAAACACAATCAAATTAAAATTATTAAATCAAAACACAGTCTAAAATATAAACAATCAATATTCTTCCAATCAGCGGGCCGCGGTAAAATTAACAAATGTTAACCGGTCCGCGGCGATAAAAAGGTTTCGGGAACTGTTATAGACGATAAAATGCTGTTGAAAGTTGATTAAACAACAAACACCGGAGCTTCCTCACCCAGGGTATCCATTATCTCGTTGACTGGTGGGACACTTGTTTCAACATACAAATTAACTTTGTATTGCCAATCTGTTACATAAGTATTACTTCTTTCCTTTGTATACAAATTTCTATTAATATGATTAAACCATGTATCAAACCAACTGTAGTGCCAGTTTCATTTGGGCAATCAGTGTGTGTGTGTGTGTGTGTGTGTGTGTGTAATATCGTTGGTCGGTGTTGGTGTATTCGTTTGTTTACACAGGGTTTCACAGAAAACATCTTCAGAGTGGACGTTGATCTTTTAATTTTGACATGAAACATCAAAGGTGTTACGACTTCACAGTAAGCATATGAACACACAAAGACATAAAGAATAAACGAGCGGCAGCTATTTACACATATTCAAGACGACGAGCTGGAGACAAAAACGGCGATGATTACATGGTGAAAGCAAACAGACAAAGAGAGCGATCACAAAAGATTTTCGCTTTATATACCGGCAGTGACAATCGCGTGACTGCTTTGTAATAAGGGGCCTGATTGGTTAAAATGGGCGGGACAGGGATTTCAAATACTAGTAGATTACGATTAAGATTAAGGCGTAAGTTTTGAACCAAAGAATTAAAGCTTGTTAAATATTATTAAAAAGAGTTAATTAAAAGGATGCTAGAGGGCATTATTATTATTATATATATATATATATATATATATATATATATACATTTACAGTTACATTTATATAAATGTAATTTTTTAGAACACAAAAGAAAGATTCCATACATGGAAGCTGTATATTTTTTAAAAAGAACTCTTAAAACCAGTGCTTCTCAAACTTACAATATTTACGACCGAATATTAAATCATAATTTTCATCGCGCCCCCTCCATACAATAACAATCTATTGAATTCAATAATACTATACTTTGTTGCTAAATCTACAATACGACTTAAACCTCTTAAGAGCCACCTTCGTATATAAACGTCTCACTCAGCTAAAGTGTTGTTTTCCCCGGACGTACATATACGTCTGTCCGAAGTACGACCACTGCTATCCATAGAAGGCTTTGGAATGCAATAAAAGGAACTTGATAGAGTGTTTGAGAAGGATGTACTTATTTCATACTATGTGGAAAGCAGTGACATTGGGGAGCAAATCACGTAAGTTTTATATGCAGTTAAGGGATTAATTATAAACCATACAAATTATCAAGATAAATATTAGTTTTTGTATATAATTTTATATATTACCTGGTATTAACTTAGTATTGTTAAATTAATTATCAAATACATTGTGCAGTACTGATACATTTATAAGCGTATTATGTCAGTGTAAATGTGTATTTTATTTCTTATTATGTCAGAATGTATTTTGTTTTTTTTACTTTCAGTAAATCAGTAATTTTTAAAAAATAATCTTTTGTTTTTGACTTTTCAATATGATCGAGCCCCCTTTGTTGAGTTATCATGCTCTCAGGGGGGGGGGGCGAGCCCCACAGTTTGAGAAATTCTGCTTAAAACTACTATGTTTACTACTTTTCCCATTCATATTTATTACATATACACTTAATACTTAACTCATAAATGAATATATATCCTTCATATGTGTGTGTTGCTGAATGAGTTATTTTCTCCTTTTATTAAAATGAAGGATTGTACTTAAATATTTTATATATTTCCAAGTCATCATAGCTGCGATTCTTTTACATTTTACAAACTAGCCAATTTCGAAATGTGCCTAAGAGGGAGACAAAAAGTTTGATCTTTAATTTCAGGCATTCGAAACAAGGGTATTTCTTGCCTGTAATATTTGCGAAAGTTTCATTTCTAGGGACCTCCTAAAGGACGAAGGTATATTGAATAAAGAATCGTAAATTTCCTCCAAAATAGCTTCAAAGAATATTTCCGGTAGCAATATCATTCCAGGCTCTACTTCTTTACATTGCTTGTCTTTTGCTTTCTTGCCACAGTAGTCCCATTGCTGCACAACATCCATTTCTGGCTGAATAAGAGATCTCAGGTCCATACTGAAAAGAAAAAGAAAAAATTTAAGTCAGGCACTACTCAACGGCGGAAATCACCATCCACATTGTATAGGAGTGAGAAGGAAAAGAAATAAACAACCTAGAATAAGTAAAAATCGAAGCAAAAAAAAAAAAAAAAAAGCAAAACGCCATGCCTACTAGATGCTTTTTCTGAAAATTCGGTCTGATCTAGCTTCCACCGAAAAAGCACCGATTACAGAATTCGAAGAATTTTCCTTCACTGCATCGCCATCTTTTTTTTTCTCCCTCTCTTCACTTCTTTTCATGAAAAATTTTCTGGAGATAAATAAAGGTGAGAGAAGGGTAAAAATAAAAAAAAAAAATAACTTAAAAGTGCGCGTGGAAAAATTCGAAGTTCTTTGAAGAGTATTGGTCAATGGATGCGGTCAGCATTTTCATCTTTTTCTATCACTTCCTTCTATTTCGTATGTTCTGGTTCTTCTGTGTGTAAGAGCCTTCAAAATTTTCTCCCCAAGTTTTGAAGGACCAGTTATGTCCTCTATTTAACACGTTCTCTTTTTCGAAGCATTTTTTTTTTATTCTATTTTTCTTCTTTTCAGTTTGTCCCGTATTTTGAAGGATATTTTATATGCAGAAGGAGATGCCCAAACTTTGTTCCGAAATGGATTGGAATTTTATTTTTACTCGGGAAACTTTCATTATTTTCTCATCGAACTTAAGAAAGAAGATGAAAACTTTCGAAGTCGTTTTAGCTCGAATAAGCATATACAGGCACTTACAAACTCGTTAAAGAGAAGACAGAAACAGTTTGGCTACAATATAGCTTCTATAAAGTTAAGTAATGCATGTACTTTGAGAGAACAGTATTTTCTAATTATCATAAGTATAAAATAACCGTACTCATTAACACACACAACAGATGTGCCTAAACATAAAGAATAGTATCAAAAGAATGTGGAACCATGTAGTACAGTGCTTCTCAAACTCTGAATAATAGAGACCCACTTTTTAGTCATAATTTTCATCGCGCCCCCCTTCCATACAATAATAATGTATATTGAATTCAATACTATATTTTGCCGCTAAAACTACAACACGACTTCAACCTCTTACATGCCATCGACGTATATAAGCATCTCGCTAACCAAAACGATAATTGCCCTGGACGTATATATACGTTTTTACGAAGTACGATCTTTTCTGTGCCATTTCTGTGCATGTGTGTGTTCGGATTATTTTTATACTTAAAAATGCAATATCTGCCTATTCAATTAAAATTATAGCGTTATAATATTAACTACTAATCACAAACAAATTTTGAAAATTTGTCCAAATGATGTAGTGTGAAAGAGAAAGTTTATTTACTTTAAGTACCAGAACCGATAAAAGCATTTATTTTGAAAAAAGATCGATTTTTTACTACCAAATGTGCATAATAAAATCATTAAAAAAATATTCAAATAAAGGGAGATTTATAACAACCTCTCCCTTCAAAATTCAGTTTTATTCTGAAATAAAAAGAAATTAGGGATTGCGCTGATTACAGGAATAAATTAGAAGCGAGCGCCTTGCGTAGCCAAAACAAAAAGGGTTTCTTCACAAATAAAAGATAGATATACTTGCTGTCGTGGCCTTTTTTGCAGCGCACGCCAGAATTGCTTGCAGATGGCAGAATGTTTTCCTACTTACTTGACAAATATCGTTATATTTTGAACACTTCGCACAATATCTTTATAAATTATAGCCTATGCTATAAATTGTAGCCTATGTGTTATTCTGATGTATAAGCTATGTTACTGTAAAATTTCATTAAAATCCATTCAGTTGTTTTTGCGTAAGAGACGACCAAACATCCAAACAGACTTTCGCATTTATAATATATATCTAGATATATCTTGTTCAAATTTTCAACCTTTAATAAAATACATTTTGTAGCGCTCAATTGAGCTGAAATTATATATACACAATTATTTTTATGACAATAAGGTAATTTAATTATAATAATAAAAACTGATTGATTAAAACTAATTATTCTGTTACAGATACGGCCACGTTATTATCAATTTGGGCAACTTGTGTCAAAACTTTAAAAGATTTTTTCTCACATTTTAAAGCGCTCATTTGAGCTGAAATTTTTTATACACGATTGTTTAGCGTGACAATACGATAATTGAATTATAATTAATTAAATTTAATTGACTGAAACTAAATATTTAAAGAATTATAGATATAGTCCCGTTGGCTTCATTTTTAGCAAATTAGGTCAAAACTTTAAAAGTTTTTTTCTCACGTTTTACAGCATTCAGTTGAACTGAAATTTTGGATGACAATACAATAATTTAATGATAATTAATAAAAATTAACTGTCACATAATATTGTGATTCTGTCATATGCATATACATATTTATATCAATTGTAATTATTTGATATAAAGTAACTAAAACAAAACTTTTCTTTTTGACCTAAATAAGAACTATTTTTTTATATTCTACATGTTATATTATTTTATTTAGTAGGGTTGGTTGGAGAGTTTGTGTGAATGTGCAATAAAATGAGTAGTTAAATAAATTGAACTGGATCAATATACAGTGAAAATCACTTAACACGAAACCGAAGAGACTGAAATATTTTTTCGTGTTAAAAGAATTTCGCGTTAAAATATATTGCAAAAAAAAGAACCTATCAACAAAATTAAATTTATTGGAATTTATTTTATTCACATAGATATATATATGTGCATCTATTTAATAAGAGTAAATGAAAAAAACATTCACAAGAACTAAAAGAAATTTAATACAAAATTTTAAAGTTTTTTGAAAAACACAAAGCATTTATTGTGAGTTTTGGAGAAATAATCTGATATTTTTTTTGCATTGTTTTCTTAGCATCAAGTGGGCCACAAATTGTTCCATGTCATCCATTTTGTTATTCATTTCATCATTGGAATTTGAGTCTAAATTATTGCGCACACTTTTTATAATATTCCTCATTTCGAATGATGCGGGAACAGGAGCTGCATTATTCATTTCCTTTTCGTCATCGAAGTCTACATCAATGATATTTTTTGAGCATTGAACAAACTCTGGAATGTCTTTTTCTGCCATTAAATTGGGGTAGTACAAACATTGTCATCATCAACTTCAATGAATTTTTTTTGATGATACTGTAGGGCAGATCAATCCGACTGCTGTTTTCCGTATTTTGTTCATTATCAGAAGAGAAATCTTTCTGTGTAAAGGTGACTGCCTACCTTCGGATCCATTTTTTCATAAAAACAAATTGTTGAAACAAATTAAGTGTTTTTAGGAAGAAAAATAATAAAAAATATGTAAATACATGAAAATTTTTAAATAAATATTGCACTTTTAGAAAAATTGGTTGTTTTCAGGGAAATTTTACCAAATTTTTACTAAAACGGGTAACACTGTATAAAAATTTCAAATACAATTATCATGATTTTCTTTATACACAACATACATATTATGGTGCTCTTTAAAATGAACCAAAGTCCAAGAGAAATATAAAAATACAAAAAAATTACAGACAATTATACATAATAATATGAAAATTTTGATATTTTTTAAGTTTTTTCTTTAAAAAATCTACCTTAAATGAAAAAATATTTAACCTACAACAAACTTATGGTCCACCTTATGAAAAATAGTATAATAAACATTCCCACAAAATTTCAAAACGTTATCTGGTTTGGTTTTTAAGATATATTCATGTATCTGGTAAAGAGTTTCTTTCCAAAACATAATTTTGAGAAAAACTCATTTAAAGTTTTATCTTACTGCCCTTTTGCATAGAGTGCTGTTTTTTTAAAATCACTATAACTTTATTTCTATTTCGCGTAAAGGAAAAAGAAAAACTGTTTTGGAAATAAAAATGTTCCAACTATAATATTTTGAAATAAAAAAATGCCTTATGTGTAGACGAAAAACGGCATTTTCAAGGTATGCAGTCAGCTTAAGCGAAAAAATGCATGAAAATACGTTGTAGTTTGTTGAGACCACTGTATTATTTCGTGTTAATCGATATTTCATCTTAAGCGTTTTCGCTTTAAATTTATTTCACTGTATGTAGTAGAATAGCGACTTACTCACTAACTCACTCATCACGAAATCTCCGAAACTATTAGACAATCAGACTTAAAATTTCACAGGCATGTTCTTTTTGCTAAATAGAGATTCACTAAGAACAGGTCATGAGGAAATTGACTCCCAAGAGGGTTTGTGGAATGTTTTAGATTTTAAAATTCGTTTGTTATCTATTAGACCTATAGACCTAAATTATACCGATCATACTTCATTCGTTAAGATCCGCTAAAATTGAATCTTGTGGGAATATACACCCCAAGGGGGTAAGGGGACGTTGCGAACAAAAAAATTCCAATTTGAGAACCATTGGACCTACAAACCTGAAATTTAACAAGCCCGTTTCCGTCATTTCGGTAGAGAAGGAAAGACAATGATGTTGCTGGAGTTATGGACGCAGATTAAAAAGACCCCTTGTTTGAAGTGTTAGACTTAATGACATGAAATTTGGCAAATGCGTTTCTTTTGTTGATAATGGGTTTTGCGCATATGGATGCCGAAGGGGTTGGCATAGAAGCGTAGAAGATAAATATACCTCTATTTTTAAAAATTCAAAAATCTTGTTATTTTATAATCAAGAAAATATTTTTGGGAGCATAATAATAGGAATTTTATATATATAGATATTATTAACTAAAAAAAATATTTCGTCATTCAAGATCATGAAATATCAAGTGAAGCGAATGAGTAACAGCTAGTAATTTAAAAAAGCTCAACATTTAAAATTTACTTACATAACAATAACTTGCTCACCATTGTAGCATCAAAAGTAAGTAAATATGAATAATATCAAATACAGTCGAACCTCCATATAACGAACCTCTATATTGCGAATTTTTCTATATAGCGAACTTTTCCTGGAACCTTGAACACATTTCACGATTTTCTTCATTAAATAACCTCTCTATAGCGAAGTGCATTTTCTATATAACGAACTTTTTCTCTTGTGATTAAATTTTTTTTTCTCCCTATTTTTGAAGTATTTCTGGACATTTCGAGTTATTCTCTCTTTTAGCACATTTTATAGTGGTCATAAATCCTGAACTAGTTTTATTAAGTGCTGAGAACACTAGAATTCTGGGCATTTTATCCAAGACTTTAACAAGACTGGGCATTGCAACCTTTAACCCTTCATTGTGTCCAGTTCACTGAAAACATCTTCGAAATCTCCTTTCATCCTCAGTGGAATCTCGTACCCTTGAACTACTTTCCATTCATTTGTAGAATTGATCAGTCGTACTGGTAACTTTGTTTCTTGTAGCTCGAAAATATCAAAACGTAAGTGCTTGGGCATCAAAGAAAAAATTTTAATTCTTCAAGAAGTGGATAAAGGCTTCAAGAAACTTTCAGTTCCCCCTTTTTTTTTATAGGTAAGATGTATTAAATAAATGTATTTTAATTTACAAAAAGGTGTCAATAGTTACTTTTTTAATACATATTGTTTATTAATTTAATACTTGTTTTATGTGGTTCATAATGAAAATTGAAAGATAAACCTCTATATAACGAATTTTCCATGTAACGAAATTTTTTTCGGGATTTAGCAACTTTGTTATATAGAGGTCCGACTGTATTTCTAAAGAGCAATAAATACGATCATGCGTTACTAGTTGAGTCGTAAAGGAATCCTTCTCAGGGTTCTGAACCCTGAGAGGAGTTGTGATGCGCACTCTTTCCCTTAGCGCAGGTGGAGCAAAATAATACGCTAAAGTAAAACAGGCATAATTTTACACTTCCCTGTATATCCTACCAAATTTGATGTTATTGCATTCTATGGATTCGATCAAACATCATCTTATTCTATTCTATGGACTCTGCCAATCACGATCATTCTCTGTTTTTCGGATTCTACTTCTTCAAGCGAAACCACGTTCGCTACTCTTTCACCAGAATAGTATTGAATTCTGAAATGCCTATTACAAGAAACTAACGACCTGAGAGTGGTTTTCCTAGTACGTCCGAAACATGCTGAGTTGGATTTAAGTCTGGAGATCTTACTGATCATTGCGTGCGCTATTCGTCCTCTCTCTCTCTCTTAAGATATTATTTTGCGAGTTGAAAACGGTGTGAACACGTGGCACCTCTGAAAAGACGAAAATGATATTTCAGGACCAATTTTACTCCGAAACTAAGAAGGTTCGTGTCCCCAAATCAAAAAGATCTCGTTTTATGATGTGATGAGGGCTGTAACGTGTTTCTAATTATCTTCAAATTATACTGAGAAGCTAATTACTCTATAAAATGAATCATGATTGATCGTTGATCATATCGGACGTAACTGAACAACAGGATGCGGAACTGTAATCAATAGATGCGAAAGGGAACGGCTGATCTACGATCAACAGCCTTGTCTCACCACTACACTGAATCACAACCATACTGTACGCATAGCAGTTATGTATCGCTCTGCCACATCAGAAATCATATCACAACAAATATGGTCTCGTGCACAATAATTAGTGTCCGCACGTACCATTCATCGTCGTTTTCAGCTCACTGAAATGTCAGAAAGGTGTTCATCACTGCGAGTACGTCTGCGGTGTTGTATTGAACGGTGAATATGGACAAAACGGACTGGCACCAAATTTTCTTTACAGATGAATCACTCTTCTGCTTGCAACACCTTGCTGGTCGGATTAAAGTTTGGATACATTACAGAGGGATGGCGTATATCATCACCACACATTATCATCATTGGTGCATTAAGTATTTTGTTTTCGCTTGATGTTATATTCCACTACCGTAAGCACTAATACGATTTGCTTAACGCGATGTTGCGGTTAATATAAATAATTGGATATTATTAATAATAACTACGTCTTCCGTAAATGTGATAAATAACACACATCAATCGCATTAACTGGTTATTATTAATAATTACTACTGAAATTTGTTCAATATGAATAATTAGGAATATAATTTATTGAAATTTCACATCTAATATAATTTTTTTATGGCTCAAGTGGTGCAATAAAGAATCTTCCGTTGTAGACATTAGTCGAGTTTAAAAAAATCATAGATAAATAAAACAAATTTTTACTTCTATTTTTGATTTAAAATTACAACTTTTAAAATTCATTTTTTTTATTTTATTATATTTTTTCAAATTTTAATATCTTTATTATTGTTAAATAACTTAATATATTATACTGCAACTATAATTTTTATTATATATATGTGTGTGTTATTATATATAAGCGCATTGAGAGAGAGAGAGACTTATTATGTTGCTCAAATTTCATAGTTAATTATTAACGGTAACCGGTCGGAATGATAAATTCTCGTAAAATATTTACTTTAACCGAGACTAAATTGGTTATTATTATTAATAATTAAATAATTACATTGACCGTAACGTATACATTTCCGAACATCGAAAATGCAATTTTAATGTACCATAAAATACGACGTATAACGACACTTTTAACACGAAAAATAAAAATTGAAATTTATTGTTGTGCGTTATACACCGGGTATAAAAATACTAGCTTAAAAAATAAAAAATAGAGACGAGCATAGAAAAGTTTAGAACTTCTACATCTATCGAAATAATTGTATTTGAGAGTCTTAAGAACTTAGAGTTGTAGTTCTAGAAATATACTTTTTCTTTAAGGTATCCGGACTACGTGTCGGAAAATGATTTTCAAAAGCTGAAATGAATAAATTTATAATATTTAGTGTCCTTAAATAGAATACATGCATAATTCATGTTTTAAGGACATTAGACAAAAAATTATTTATAAACATTTTGGCAAAATGATTGGTACCGTTTCTTTTCCAAATGCTCTAATTTTTGTGAAAAACTCTAATGCATTAACATTTTGCCTGTATTCAGCTCAGACCTCTGTACAGAGACTCAACTAGAATTTTTGAAACGCATAACTTGGAAGCCGGTTTATCCATGTTTTACAAAAACAGAAGGGAGAAATTTTAAGAAAATACGCCGATAATTATTTCAAATGGTTGTAACTCTGAAAATAATGTGAATTTTTTAAAAATCATAGTTGAGCCTCTGTACAAAGGTCTGAGCTATATACAGGCAAAATATTAATACAATAGAAGCATTTTTTACAAAAGGAGATTTGGAAAAAAGGTTATTTTCTAAGTTAATCTTTTGCCAAAATATTGTATTTAAATAAATTGTTTTTGTCCTAGTGTCCTTAAAACAATTTTATACATGTTTTATAATCTAAGTGACACTAAATATCATGAACATTATCCATTTATGCGCTTTTTTAAAATCATGGTTCCGAACGTAGTCGGATACCTTAAAAGCCTGGGATAGCGTCTGGAATAAATGATTCCAAAACATAAAGAGTATTGCATACATAGTACATCTTAATCTTATTTGTAAAAAAAGGATGCGTTAAACGGCAAATATACAAGAAATTAAAAAAATATAGCTGAAAGCATAGGTGCGCATTACACGCCGGTGTGCGCTATACGCCAGATTTTACAGTATGTGTATCCTGTGTGATAATAAATGTCATTGAACAACAAAGTTACAAAAAAAACATTCATTAAGCATTATACTTAGTTTTACTTATATTTTTAATTTAAAAGAATAGCTCTAAGAGTTCAATTTGTTTGTATACGTACATATTTCATCATATCTGTTCGTGAATAATTATGTTAGAAATGTTGGCAATTTTACAAAGGCATGAATAATGAACATTTTTCACTATCAAAAACAGTTGAAAATTATGATATTGAACAGATTTGATTGGTAATTGTGTTTACAATAACCTGTCGATATGATGAATTCTCACAAACTATTCACTTCAACCTGCTTACACCAGTAACAATCTCAGGTTAATATTAATAGCAGCCATTTAATAATATTGACTGTAACATATACAGTGAAATACATTTAACTCGAAAACTCTTAAGGTATCCGGCTACGTTCGGAACCGTGATTTTGCAAAAGCATATAAATGGATAATATTTATGATATTTAGTGTCACTTAGATTAGAAACTGCATATAAAATTGTTTTAAGAATAATATTATAATAAAAAATTATTTAAGTACAATACTTAGACAAAAAAGGAACATAGAATGACCCATTTTCAAAATATTCTCCTTTTGTGAAAAATGCTTCTATATTATATAATAATTTTTGCTTGTATATAGCTCAGACCTCTCTACAGAGGCTCAACTAGAATTTTTGAATTATATAACTTAGAAGTTGGTTTATCCATGTTTTACGACAACAAAGGGGATAAATTTTAAGAAAAAACGCCGATCATTATTTCAATGGGTTGTAACTCTGACAATAATGGGAATTTTTCTAAAGTCATAGTTGAGCCTCTATACAGAGGTCTGAGCTATATACAGGCAAAATATTATTATAATAGAAGCATTTTTCACAAAAGGAGAACATTTTGAAAAAAGGTTATTCTAAGATAATTTTTGTCCGAAATATGTATTTAAATCTTTTTTGTCAAAATGTACTTAAAACAATTTTATACATATAGTCTAATCTCAGTGACACTAAATATCATGAAAATTATCCATTTATGGCTTTTTAAAATCATGGTTCCGAACGTAGTCGGATACCTTAAGACGAAATGTCGGTTAACACGAAATAATACAACGATTCCGACAAATTGCTATGTATTTTCATTCATTTTTTTTCCTTAACACGAAAAAATTTTCCTTTTGGGAAAAAACGAAATACAGAAAATATCAGCCATGAAAGTGAGGTTTAAAGGGAATGTGGAGGTTCAGGGGGGAAAGCAAAATGTTATTCGCTTAAAATGAAGAGAGAGATGGATAGATACTTTTTATAAAGTTACAATTATCATAAATATGTATATACATATGACAGAATCATAATATTACATGGCAGAATAGAAAGCTATTTTTCTTGCAATTTTCCATTGTCCTTTCTATATAGGATGCTGGACTATTATTTTTGTTTGTTACTATTGATTCATTAATTAAATTTAATTATTCCAATAAAATAGTATAGTAGAAAGAAATCACTTTCTCAGAGAGTAAGCCGTCCCAGGTGGGATTCGATATCTTGACCTTTGTATTAGAAGTCAAACGCATTATCCATTGCACTACAGGGACACAAAGAACGATTTTCCTTTCTATATATGCTGTTGGACTATTATTTTCGTTTGTTACTAGTTACTCGTTAATTAAATTTAATTAATAGCTGTATTAACATCAAGTGTTATCCACTACAAGTTTTAAAAAATGTATTTGAACTTGAATGGATGAATAGAAAGCATTTTATTAAGGATTGAAAATTTGAACAAGATGCATATATAAATAAATAAATATAGGGAAAGGGCGAACTAATAGTAGGAATTGAAAAGCGAGAGCAAACTACGTAAATATTTGAACAGTTTTTGTTAAATGCATGCAAATATATATTTTTATGTAAATAAAATGCACTCTAATAAATTTACTTTTGTTAATATATATATATATATATGCGCTATCCTTTAATAAGAAATTCTTTTAACGCCAAAAAATAATTCAGCTTCCTCAGTTTCGTGTTAAACTATTCTCATTGTATGTCAGAGTTTTTTTTAATTTCATGTATCCCTTTAAAATAAGAAATATCTAACTGAATGAATATTGACATTATTTATGAAGAAGATAAATAACCCATATTATTATGCAGATCAATTTGCAATAACATATATCATGCACCTTCTTAGCACATCATGAGCAAACCATATCCACGCAAGATATGAATACAATTCGAAATATAAGCCTTAACCCATCCATTCAAGCCTAAAAACCTACAACTCCACCCTTTAATATAATAAATGAATTGCCGATGAACCAATCGCTCACATTTTTGATAGGTGCCATCCATCATGCAGCCCATCTCTCATCACCCTCATCATCATCAACTTCTTTCATCTGCATCATCCGTAGGTGAACATCCGCATTCCACCCTTTCAAGTTTCCCCCCCATACGGAAGGGAACGTAATTAATTTCTCGTAACCGACTTATTAAGCTCTCCTCCTACCCTTCTAGAAATAATTAGTTTAGCTACCGTTTCGAACCGTCGAAAAATTTTAATAAAATGAAGAATTGATGTGTATGTGAGGGGGAGGAAGAAAGAAAAAGGGGATGTTGCAGCTTTTGTGGGTTGTTTTTATAAATATAAGGTATTATTCTTTGATTAGATTTCACACCTGACCACAACCTTACGAGAATAGAAAAAAATGGTGGATAAAAACTGGGCAAGTGAAAAAAAAAAGAACGTTTCTTTTTCCCTTAGTACTGATAAGATATTTTTAATTTGTTGTTGAGGCGCTACATCGTGGTGAGGACTTATTTTTTGGTTGTTGTATTATTCATTTATTATTATCACTTTGATTTGATTATTTACATTGGGTGGAATAGATAGGATATATTTCCATCGATCACATGGCTGGTTTTTTCCTTTACTTTTTTAAAAAGCTAAAAAGAATTTTTTTTTCATTTAAGCATTTTTTTAGAGGTTTGGGCTCAGCAGTTTTGATGTTCATTTTTTTTCTTGTATCGCGAAAAAGTGCATTTTTCTCTTTCCCTTTATCAATTCGGTGGGGGGGTGGAAAGTAGTTTTATTTTTACTTTTTTGTGGGCTTTTTCTACTTCATACTTTAGTGGAGTTTTTTTTATAAAGTTTTCTTCTCCTTTTCTTAAAAACCTAAATCATCAAAGCTCCTAATAAAGAAGGATTGAAGAGAAATACCGTAGATGTTTCGAGATTAAAGAAAAAATAAAATAAAATAAAAAGGAGGATGAACTGAACTGAAGTGAGGTCGTATTTTTGCAGCCGTGTTTACATCACAGAGGTGTTTTTTATTTACTTCTCTGTGATAAATTCAATTTTCTTTCATTTTTTTTACACATTTTATGCATGAAAAAATATCTCTAAGCTTCTTTGTAAAAGCTCACAGAAGAACTATAGTGTAAAACACACGCAAAACACGTTTATCTTTAAAATACATAAAACGCACTTTTCTAATAAGTCATATATATGATACTTTTCCTTCCATTTTCTATACTTTTTTTTTTATTTTAAAAAGTAAGAACTTAACATTCTAACTCTTAAGAGTCGGGAGAAAAATAGTACATATGGAAAAATTAAACGTAAAACCCTGGCAAACAGTCATCAGAGCACAATGGTAATTAGGGAAGAAAAAGAATAATTCCTATTTTATCGCGACAAAAATGCAATACTTTTATTTGTACTTGAGTTTTTATATCAACGAAATTAAATATTTCAAATATTTTTTAACGTTTTTCTCTTTGTCGTTGCCCCTTTTGTAAGCGGCTTAGATAGGTAAATACTGTTGAGAAAAGAACGATAATCTCTTTCTAAATTTGGTAGGCTTATTTATGCCTTCTTAATTTGGTGATGATTTTTTTACCAAAGATATAAAGAAGGATATATGCAATTTGTTTTTAAAAAAATATTACATTAAAAGATTTTAAGAAAAAATATTGTTTAAATATCTGAAGGTTTAATCATTTAAGACTTTACTGCCTTCGACATAAGTTTCGTAAAAAACATACTTTTATCTGGTGTTACCATAAAAAAAAAAGAAGGATGAAGTGTTTTAGTGCCATTTCGTGTTGTTTCAATATTAAAAAATATTTTTGCAGCAATAACAAAGATTTGAATTTCCAAATGAAAAAATGTCGCATTTAAAAAATCTATCTTTGCTCTGAATTTACCTTTAAGATTGTGATGTTTGTCTTTGTATCGATTGATTCATTTAGTACACGATTTTATTCTATTCTGCCGATTTAACTTTTTGCAACGAACTCGTGTTCATTTTCCGAACTTTTTTTTATCTTCTTTTAAATCTTAACTTAGCAGATATGTTAAGAGCAGAAGTGAATTGCTCTTATGGTTTTCTTATAAAATATCTAACAATAAGTAATTGGACACCTGTGATAATTCAAATGAACAAAATGAATTCGTATTCAATAGTTGATGGAGCCTCCAACAGAAACAATTACAGCCTCAACCCTCCTGGGCCACAATTGTTTGGATGATGACAGTGCGATTTTCTTTCATTCGATCAATCGATTCATCGATTTCTTTCATCATATCAATCCATGGTGGACCTCGCAACATGACAAGTAGTGTTGTCATCTTGAAAGTAGCAATGATCCAACCCGTAAAATTACCCCAGCGTAGGAAGCACATTGTTATCTATAATACTGGAGTAGGAATCGGCTTTGAGTTTACCATGAATTGGGATCAATGTTCTCAGTCCATTCCACGAGAAATATTCCCAGACCATAATTCCACCTCCACCAAACTTTACTGTAGACACAATGCATTTTGTCAAAAGACGTTCTCCAGGCATACGCCAAACACAGACTCTGCCATCCTATTGGTAGAGACAGAAACTTGATTCATCACTCCCAGTGAACCTGTTTCCGCTCATCTACGGTCTAATTTCGACGTGCCTTTCACCACCTCAAATAAACAGCGTGGTTGGATTGTGTAATCAAAGGTTTTTAGGTGGCAGCACGGCAATGGAAACCAAGCACAAGTGCTTCCTTGCAGATGGTATATATCGAAACAACTGTCCCGGATACTTGTTGGAACTCCTGGAGTATGTGGATTATCAATTTGGTGCGGTTTTTCCGAATTTCTTTGGACAGTACTCGTCGATCTCTATCTCTTATTATCGTGGATCTGCTCATTCCGGCAATCACAATTCACCTTCCACATTTTAATTGCATAAGCTACTGTCGATTTTAGAATGTTTAACACTACATATTAAGAATTGGCTTTTTCTATGATATCCAACAACTATGTCTTTCTCGAAGTCAGACAGCTCTGGAAGTCAGACGTGGCATCTTGCATGCGACTATGACAATGTTGTTTTAAACACGATATTTTAGTACAAATGGTGTGACGTAGATCAAGACTGCAGATATCCTAATTTGTATGGGTGTCCAAATACTTATTGGTATATAGTGTATAATGCTGCTCATAGATAAAACCAGCAGAATACAATAGGATAATTTTAACGTTGAAATGTATGCTTTGAGGCAGTATAATAGCCGAGTTTGACCGAAAAGTTCAGAAGGATAATAGTAGGGAACATGAGGACGACAAATCACCATAGAACATGGGCAACAAACCATGTTTAGTCGGAGTAATTAGCAAAAACAGTTATGAAGGGTGTGATGTCTTGTGGAATGAAAAGATGCAATGAGAGGTAAGAAATACATTTATTAGACGCAAAGCATTTTTACAATACGAACAGTGCATCAATGCTAAACCTCAGAGATTCAACGAAAACAAATTGTCACACGAATTGTTTGAAATTATGGCTGAGTAGATCATAGCACATCTGACACCAACGGACGAAGAATTGTCGAAAGCGTTCTAACATATCCGGTGTACTGGAGATGTCAGCTGAAGCGATGAGGATCCGTGCAGTGAGACCCTCCACTATAGCCACCGACGTCTCATACGAAAGGGATTTCAGGTGACTCCAGAAGAAGAAATACAAATGATTGAGGTCCGGGGAGAGTGGATGCCACGCAACTGGTCCGCTGCTTGCAATCTAACTCCGAGGATATGTAGAATGGAGGTGGTTATGCTCCGAAATCTAAAAATGTGCTGGTGTGCCATCGTGCATGAATCAGACGTTCTGGTGCCCAGTGACCGGTACTCCCTGTAGTAACTCCGGAAGAATATTCTGTAAGTTCAGGCAGAATTTGCATATCCCCTCATTCGTTTGACCAATTCCCCTCGTCTAGCTCGGCGTCCTCCCAAAGGCTACTAGTATCGCTATTTTCACCTACTAAACGTGGTTTGGAACCACATGTTCCATGGTGATTTGTCGTTCCCATGTTGCCAACTATAACCCCTCTGAATTTGTCGGTAGAATTCGGCAACACCCCGTATATATATATATATATATATGGTTAATATTCTCTACTATAGAGACATGAATCATAATAACGTTATAGCTGAAGCATACAGAAACAGAAATTGGAAAATAAAACAGATATTAGAATTTAGAAAATATAATAGAATTTATAAAAATTTAAAAAATTTTATGTGGATACTACAATATTATAAAGATTTCTGACTTAGGGAAGATCTTATATATAAAATGATTTTTATAAAAGTGGGGTTTAAACTTTTTTGCTAGCCAGTCAGCCTTCCTCCTTTTCTGTTAAAATAGTGAAATCCTACTGAAAGTAATGGATATAATTTCTAAATCCTAAATTTCTAATATAACATGGATATAATTTCGAAAAAGATATAACTTTCCTAAAAGTGCATTCAAAAACGCATAGCCCGCGCTGAATCTGAGTACAATAGACAAGTTTATTGCCATATTCTGGACCCAAATACAAAGGTTAGTTGGGTTCTTAGAGTTAGGTTATACATATATATTAAAAAGGCAACAACAAAAACAAAGAGCATAACAACAATTAACATAATAAAAATGTAAAAGAAAGAAATGAAAAACAATTATATATATATATATATATATATATATAGGATTTAAGTTTTGAGTAATCCTGGTTTTATAGATTTAGACTAAATTATATATATATATATATATATATATTACTTTCCTCAAGAGGCAAATAATAATAAAAACAAATTAAATAAAGGAAACATGCTTATAAACTAATGTTCTAAGAAACAGGATGTATGAACAAAGTAATGAAATTATAGACAGTAACTTACACATATATCTTTACACAGTGACAAAGAACTTTTTATTCAGAGCGTTAAGAAAAAAATATTTCATGCATGAAATCGTTAAGAAATATTCAAGAAATTTGACTTTTTTTAAAAAAAAAAAATATAAAACATGAATTAACTTATTTATTCTGGTAATGTGTATCTACTAAATTAATAATTTTTTATACATAAGTACAAATTTACTTATAAAATAACACTATAGGAAAGATAAAGAATAAGAATAATAGAAATATAAATTTTACTATTCCTTCGATTTTTAATCCTTTTCGAAAATAACAAAAACATAACTGTTGTACATTTTAGAATGATTTTTATTCTATTGAATCAATGTATTTCATTTATTCTGACAAAAGCATTCAGGCAAACTTATTCATCAAGTCACGTGTCTTTTCTTGTAAGAGTCCCAATTTATTACTTTTCTCCAACTCTTATTTACTGTTCCATCCACACAAAAAAGAGAAGCAAAAAATAACAAACGAAAACCAGACACCATAACAGATTCTACCACAGTCCCTCCACAAAAAAAAAGAATTACTAAACAATGATCATATCCCCAGCGTTATTTAATAAGAACCCCAGTTCATAGCCAGTCTTGGTTAATCCTAGAGGTCCATTGCACCGCAAGGACTTTCATTTCAACATAAAGAACTTTGCGGTAGAAGGTTTTTAGACAGGAGACAAACATCTCAGCCAGGAATTAATGTCATTGCCAGCACCAACAATGAGATTACGGATATGGGGTGGACAATTCCATTTCTGCCAGATCCATTATTAGCTTTTGGATGCCTTCCAGAACATCATCTGTGAGCTTTGATCTTGCAAAATTAATATCCAACGTGCCTTACTGAGTTTCTAAAGCAGATCAATTAAGTTTTATATCTCCAGGAGTTCTGCTGCGAGATGATGTTTTAGCAGCGCTCCGCTGTATTAGGGGTACAATAATACGGGAAATAATACCATGTGAATATATGTGAGAGGGGTTTCAAATGGGTATTGTGCGCAGAGATACCGTGGTTTTAAGATGTAATTTAAGGATATAAATTTATAAGTCTGTATGGATGTTATGAGATCTTGGTAATGCAGTTGTTTCCTACAGTTGTATGTATTTGTGTTAATGCAGTTCTGGGTGTGGGTAATCATCTCTAGCTTTATTCCCCTAAGGTATTAATAAGTGAAAAATCAAATTCTATTGTTAAAAAAAACAATAATTTGAATTGTTAAACATTCAGTAGTTTATTTGATCAGTATTTGGCTATAAAAAGCTTCTCTGCTTTGAAGATAATTTCTTAACTTTTAAAACAGCTTTATAAATCTTGTGGTGACTTTTTAGCTTTGATGCTAACTTTTTTAACTTCAGGTATAACTTTCTAACTTCGGAGGTAATCTTAGAATTTTAATCTTGTGAGATAATTTTACCTTTTATCTTTGGATATGTATATTTTGAAGTTTGACGATAACTTTTCGACTTTGGAGATCGATAACTTTCAAATCCCTCTAGCAAAGATAAAAGAGGGAAAAAGTCAGATTATATAAAAACATTTTGTTAACAAGTTTAGTTAACGATTATTAAGAAAATTCGTAAAATTACGTAACATTAAAATTTGAAATATAATTGAGGGTTTTCAATAATCAAGCAAAAATATTGCTTTAAGTCTAAAATTATCATTTTTCTTCTAAAATTATTTTATTATTAAAAAAACATTTTTCTTTTCTTGTGGTTCTCTGACATTAAAGGACAGAGAATTCAGAAAGAAGTTAATTTTAAGAGACAGGGTTATCTTTTTCTTCCAATTTTAACTGAAAAATATTTTAAATTCCATCATATCGAATTTTCCTAGTAAAAAGTGTAGAAAAAAAAAAAAGCTCTTCTTTTCTCATTTTAGCTCTGTAATAATAGATTTAAATTAAAGAAATGCGATTCTTATTTTTTATAGCTTTTAGAGTTAACTTTGTTTTTAAAATTCTATTGGAAGTAATTCTTCTGAGTACTACTGAAGCATAATCAGTTAAATTACGGTAATAATCGTTTTCCACAAAACTGATGGGAGTGAAATATTTGTTCGTCTTAAAAGAATTCCGTGTTAAAAGATATTGCAAAAAAGAACAACATATATTTAACAAAATTAAGTTAATTATATAGTAAATTTTATTTACATCGATATGCATATATGCATGTAAAGGTATCCTACTACGTTCGGAACCGTGATTTTGAAAAAGCGTATAAATGGATAATATTTATGATATTTAGTGTCACTTAGATTAAAAAATGTATATAAAATGGTTTTAAGAATATCATTACAATAAAAAATTATTTAAGTACAATATTTTGACAAAAAGTGAACATAGAATAATCCATTTTCAAAATATTCTCCTTTTGTGAAAAATGCTTATATTATAATAATATTTTGCCTGTATATAAATCAGACCACTGTATAAAGGCTCAACTAGAATGTTTGAAATATATGACTTAGAAGTGTGTTTATCCATGTTTTACGACCACAGAGGGGAGCAATTTTAAGAAAAAAACGCCGATCATTATTTAAATTGGTGGTAACTCTGAAAATAATGTGAATTTTTCAAAAAAATCCTTGTTCAGACTCTTTGAAGAAGTCTTTACTTTATATAAGCGAAATATAACTATTTTAGAAGCACTTTTTATACAAGGAGAACATTTTGAAAAAAGATTATTCTAAGTTAATTTTTTGCCAAAATATTGTATTTAAATACATTTTTTGTCAAAATGTCCTTAAAACAATTTTATACATGTATTCTAATCTAAGTGACGAAATATCATGAAAATTATCCATTTATGCTTTAAATCACGTTCAAATAATAAAGTGTAAAAAAAAAAAACATTCACAAGAACTTCAGGAAATTTAATACAAATTTTCAAAAACAAAAAACTTTTATTGAATTTCTGGAAAATATTTTGATGTTTTTCTTTGCGTTATTTTTTTAATATCAAATTGTTCGGTGTCGACCGCTTTGTTATACATTTTCCCATTGGAATATTCGTCTAAAAGCTTACCAAACTCACTAATTTTCACTCACACTGCTAGTACTGGTCACCGAATTTCAAGGCCAACAGTTGAGAGGTAAGATGTTTTTGTGTGACATTTGTAGAGATGGAGGGCGAAGGTAGCTTAGATAAACAAAATTGGCTCGTGACACAGGCTATTTTAAGGGGATTTCAAAGCCGTTAGCGTCCTTTCTATGAAACATGTGAAACAACCTCTCTTTTATTTCTCACCCCTCTCAAATCTCATCCACGCGGCTAGTGTTTTCCATATTCTGTTCATTCCCATAAGGGAAATCTTCTCGGGTTAAGTGATTTTAGTTTCGTGTTAAAAGAAAAAAAAAGCTTGAAAATACAAAGAAGTTTGTCGGGACCGTCGTATTATTTCTTATTAAACAATTTTTCGTCTTAAACTTTTTTTCGTTAAAGGTATTTCACTGAAATTCTCTATTAATTTTTTCTTCCAAGGAATTCTAACAGAAGCTTTAGCATAAAATTGAAATTAATACATATAAGAAATCTTTTTGTTGACAAGAATTTTATTTCTTCATTAATGAGACCAGAACAATTGTTAACTCGAAGAATTTTGCTTATCACTTTCGTATTAAATGATGTAACTATCTGTAAATTATTAAAACATGTATTTTTTTATCTTTTGCGTCTTTCTCAATATCTGTAAAAAATTTGTAAAATTTTAAAAACTAAGACGCAGAAAATGACGATTGCTAATGAAATATTACTTGAATTAATGAATTTTAAAATCAAAGTTATGTTTCTTCAATGAAAGGAAAACTTATTTTAAGCGAAACGCGCGCGCGCGTTGTAAAATGCATCTTAAAAAAAAAACAGAACATATTTTCTTTAAAAAGATTTAAAATGTAATTATCTATTCAAAAAAGAAATAGTTTTAACTACTAATAAAGAAAATAATGTAACTAATGTTGATATCGGGTTCAATAGTAATATTTTGAAACATCTTAAATAATTATACCGAATACAGAAATAAGCTATGTAAAATGGATAATTTTATTGCTAGTATGTCTGTTATAATATTGTATTTAAATTTTGTAATGTGCATTTTAGCCTAAATGAGATGCTCTCCTTTTTTTTTCAAAAATATATTTAAATATTTTTTTCTTCCTTTCAAACTCGTAGCAATTTATAAAATTAAAAAAAAAATTCTTATACAAACATACTATTTTTCCTCTTTGTATTTTGTAATTAACAGTTTCTATTCTTTTAAATAAAAATTTCGTAACCATGAAATAGAGTAATTATACATACAGCTTATCACCTTCCTAAAAAGACCTTTAGTTCTTTTAAAGTATCCGACTACGTTCGGAACCCTGATTTTAAAAAAGCGCATAAATGGATAATTTTCATGAAATTTAGTGTCACTTAGATTAGAATACATATATAAAATTACTTTAAGGACATTTTGACAAAAAAAATTATTTAAATACAATATTTTCGCAAAAAATTAACTTAGAATAACCTGTTTTCAAAATGCTCTCTCCTTGTATAAAAAATTCTTCTAAGATAATAATATTGTGTGTGTGTGTGTGTGTGTGTGTGTGTGTGTGTGTGTGTGTGTGTGTGTGTGTGTGTGTGTGTGTGTGTGTGTGTGTGTGTGTGTGTGTGTGTGTGTGTGTGTGTGTGTGTGTGTGTGTGTGTGTGTGTGTGTGTGTGTGCGTGCGTGCGTGCGTGCGTGCGTGCGTGCGTGCGTGCGTGTGTGTGCGTGCGTGCGTGCTCGCTTTTATAAAGAAAAGACTTTTCCAGAGAGTCTGAACTATTTTTTTTGAAAAACTCACATTATTTTTAGAGTTACAACCAACTGAAATAATTATATATATCGGCGGTTTTTTTTTCCTTAAAATTTCTCCCTTCTGTTGTCATAAAACATGTATAAACCCTTTTCTAAGTTATATATTTCAAAAATTCTAGTTGAGCTTCTGTACAGAGGTCTAAGCGATATACAGGCAAAATATTATTATAATAGAAGCATTTTTCACAAAAGGAGAATTTTTTTGAAAATGGGTCATTCTATGTTCCTTTTTTTGTCGAAATATTGTACTTAAATAATTTTTTTATTGTAATACTATTCTTAAAACAATTTTATAAACATTTTCTAATCTAAATGACATTAAATATCATAAGTATTATCCATTTATACGTTTTTTGCAAAATCAGGGTTTCCCGAACGTAGTCGGATCCCTTTAAATTTTTTAAAAATGTGATATTTTATATATTTAGTTTTCTTTTTTATGCTCAATAATAAAAAATGCAGTTAGAAAAAATATATGTGTTACTTTTTCCAAAAATTTTAAATCTTAAAGAAATTTTAACGAAATTTCGGAATTTTTTCAAATGTTCAATTTTAAAGAATATCTTACATTTTTCAAAACAATGTCGCTGTGTATTTTTAATCACATTTTTAGTGAATGGACGTTAAGCTTTAAATTATTTTTACTGAATTATGAGTTATATAATAAATCGAAGCTGCGCGAACTAGGAATTTCAGACAATTTTTTAATGCATATATAAGAAAGACTAACTATAACTTCTTTAAAATCATAGCCCTTATTTCATTTCTTAGATAATACCAGTAAAATTCTTTTTGAAACTTCTTAGGGTTTATACCTTTATCGCTGTTTCAAATATCATCAATTTAAGGTATCTGAACACGTTCGTTTCTTTTGACAAAATAACATATTTAAACATTATAAATACTTTTTTTCTCTCAATAGCAATAAATACTATTATTTAACAAACAGTATTTAAAATAAATTGCCTAAATTTCACAAAACCACAATTATAAATTGGGAAAACTTAGCAATATTTTGTAAACTTCAAAGCAATTGGAGAAAAAGTAATAAACTTATATTTAGTAAGTATTACCCAAACAAATTGGATACATTTATCTAGAGAATGTACTAACATTTTTAAAGTTTCATTAAAATTTTAACATTTTAAAAACTGTTTGAGTAAATATTATAGGAAAAGTCACATTCTTTATGAGAGCATTATTTAAATAACAGGCCCTAACTCAAAAGGTTTTCATACAATAAAAATATTTTTAGTACATTCTCTAGAAAATAGCATTAATATCAGGTTGAAAAAGTTTTATAGAAATACATTTGTAATATTTTGAGTTATTAGACTCGCCATGACAGATTTTGAACAATTTAAATCCCAATTTTGGTAGATCAAAGACCCCCTTCGTTTTTCTAACTTTATAAAATTGAATGTAGCTTGGTCTCTAGGTAGCGTAGAATCAAAACAAAGTATGTTTTGTAAAGCTAAAAGATCGCTGTATTCAATAAAATAAAAACAAAATATCTGTCTTGACTGAATTTGATCATTTTCAACGTGTTCGGATAACTTTAAAAAACCAGTTTCAGTTAATTATAAACTGTACAAATTGTCCGATAAATTTTGTATATGTTACTTGTAAGTAATAGATATTTTAAGTAAATTATATATATATATATATATATATATATATATATATATACTTTTAAGTAATTGGATAAATATTATGCAACGATGGTAACGTGCACCCCCGCTTCGCGGGGGAGCCCAGGATTGTAGGTGGCCTCTTATGGTTTTTCAATCCTTTGTGAGATTTGGGTTAGGGCTCAAAACTTAACTTTGCTGAAAACCCCTGACATTCTTCTTTAAGCCACTGGTATTATGTTACTTTTCTTTTCTAATTTTGCAATTGTAACAGATTGCAAAATAATTTTTAATTAAATTAAATATTTATTTCATCACTCATTCATTTGTAAAGTCCAATTATATATTTCAATACCTTGCCTTTGAGAAACCATATTTTTCTGTCGTGCTGCTTTGAAGGCAAAATATAGATTTCTGCTAAATATGGAAAAAGAGTGTCAATATCTCTGCAAGACAAGCCGATAGGACTCACTAATAATTATTAAATTTTCTCTTAATTTAGAAGATAAGTTAAATATCAAATACATTTTGCAGTACTGATACACATATGGGTATTTTATACCAGTGAAAATGTGTATTTTACTTTTTATTACATCAGAATATAATTTGTTTTGCTTCTTTTCAGTAGATTAATGATTTCTTTAAATAATCTTTTATTTACGACTTTGCGATATGCTCGCACCCCCATTTAAAGTTAACACACCCCTCAAAGCGGGGAGGTGCCCCACAGTTTGAGAATCGCTGCATTAAGAGATTATTGACATAATATTACTATATGAGAATGATCTAATTTTAAATCAGGGTTACGAGAATGACACTGTAGTAGGCCTCTCTCATCCATAATCACCAGCTTATAAGCTTTACAGACTTAAGTGACGCTGAATGATGTGTCGAAGGACTGGATTCGAATCCCAGAGAAGGTATGGATGTTCGGGGACAAGCTGTTGACCTTGACAGGGGTGTTTATTTGATTCACCGACCTGCCGTGCATGCCTCAGACCAGTGTTCCGCAACCCCCGGTCCACGGACCAGTACCGGTCCGTGGATCAAATACTACCGGTTCGCACAAGAAACATTAAATTATTTCTCTTTTATTTACTGTGGTATATTTTTCTTAGGTTTGGGCTACTTTTTATGAAAATCAATTAATATTCCTTGTTATAAATCACTTTATATTCATTTTTTGGTGTAGCTATATTTTATTCAGAAGTCACGATTAAATACAATTAAATTAAAATTATTAAATAAAAGCAGTCTAAAATATAAACAATCAACATCCTCCCCTTCAGCGGGTCGCGGTAAAATTAACAAACGTTGACCGGTCCGCGGCGATGAAAGGGTTGCGGAGCACTGCCTTAGACGACTGACACGAAAGAAATCCCTATTCGAGCCAGTCATAAGGGCTTTTATTCCTGTTCTTTGTTGTTTGCGACTTACAGAAGGTGGCTCTGATGTATATCCTTCCTAGAGAAGAAAGCTGTTTTTCTCCTGTTCGAATTTCTGAACGGTACTGAGAGAAGGTTGTTTTTCAGCCAATTACTGCAATTGTTACATATCTTCAGTAAATTTGAGTGTCTTTGAAACATTTTTCCGTTGACGTTGTGGGTAATATCTTGTTGAGATGGTGGGTCTAGTAGGCGCGTGTGCCGTTGCCGTTTTGAATCATAAGTCGTAATTTATTGATAATGTCTTATAGTCTCTATGGAATGAATGCAAAATCAACCCGGAATCTTTAGGCGCTCTGCCATCTAGTGTTCAATTCCTCGGTCACCACTTCGGGACAAGCCGTTGGTGTCGGAGGGAGGAAGACCCATGGTGACTGAGTGCTGCTTGAGCGCAGTGTTATTTGAACTGGCCACCTTCGGGTCCGAAGAGCACGCGTTAAACGACTTAAATAAAAATAGTCTCTATTTGGGCCAGTCGTAATGTATTTATTTTTGTTCTTTGTTGTTTATGACTTGTATAAGGGGCGCCATTTGTAAATGCAAGTGCTTGTGCGGCATGGGGAAGCAAATATTCATCAACTGCTGTTCTCGAGAGGTCTGTGGAAAAAGAATGAAAATGAGACCTGTAGACCACCCTTCGGAGTAAAATCGTACTTTCATCTGCATTTGGGACCTCAAAGGTGCGACAAAAAAGTCACACATGATCTAACTCCCCTTGAAACGAGGAACTTCATGAAATTCTATCTGATGTTACTGTCGATTGGGTGGGATAAGTAACAACATTATATGACAACTCAAAATACTGCACTCGGTAACTTTTTTAGGAAAGACTATAACTTCATTTCTGAATTTGTCTAATAGAGCCTTAATATTAAATTTTATTGAGATCTAACTTAAAGCTTTCGGTGCTAAGCCTTATAGGTTTCATAGGTTTCCAGTAAGCCATATTAATATTATGAAAATCCCATTTAAAAAACAATCCATTACAATTTTCTATCAACAGAAACCGTTTAACTGTGATACATTTGACATAAAATGAATAAGCATATTTTAGGAACAATGTATCCAGACAAACACAAAGGGAAAAACACATAACTCCATCCCACAATTACCCGTAAATTAGCCCCAAATTGGAACCTCTTTAAGTCTAGTAATCTCCGAGGCTCTAATCTGATTTATTCATGCTCCTCTCACGTTTAATTTCCCTGAGTTGAGACATTGCTTCTCGTTGGCTAAACTCAAGGAACCTACCCAAAAATCCGGGCACTTTTAATTAGCAAAGGGAAGCATCTTCTCCAAAGAGTACCTTCTATTTTACACTGAGGGGCCTCAAGATATTAAACAAATGATCGAAGGAGAAAAAAATGCGGAAATGAATATTAGGGATATGTAAATAATGTGAAGTGAAAAAAAAATATTTTTTTAAAAGATTAAAAAAAGAGGGATATTGAAATTTGTAATGTTTAACGTCATTTTTCCTAAAATATGGAAATCTCTGTTCTTTCCCTGCGACCAGTTAAATTGGGGGGGAAATATGAAGATTCAACTTACAAAGAGGGATATTAAAGGCACGATTTCAAAAATAAGTTAAATCCCTTAAAAAAATCGAAAATGCATTATTTTCAATTTAAATCCCCCTTAAATTTAGAAAAGGAAATATAATTAAGTTCGTAAATTACTACTGCAGAATGATAGATCTTTTACCCTTCACGTACTCATCAAAAATTGGCAACGACATAAATTGATGAAAAAACTCTTGGTGACTTTTGGAGCGTCGTATCAAGATCCCTTTTGGGTAAACTCAAATTGATGGATTTGACACAGTCGCTCAAATTTAAAACTTTAATCCCTTTTTGAACTAAAAGTTGTCAAATATCAGGGTGTCCCGGATTTTGGACAAACTTTAAGGGGGGGAAAAGGCCCACACAAGGATTCAGATTTGCATAGCCATGATTGGTCGGAAACATAATTGTTCATTTTTTTACAAAAAGCATCGGAGGAAACAACCTGCAATACCGTAGCCAACGGGCTATCATAGCCTGAATAGGGGTGGAACAATTTTTGAACACCTAGCTAGCAGATATGCAAACGATTATCAGGAAATGCACGAAAAAAGAGAGATGCACCGACCACTGATGTTTACTAATTTGCTTCAATTTATGGAATAGGATCATTACGGGACAATAGGCATAGGGGGTTGTCCCGATTGACTAATACTTGTATAGAACACAATGTGCTGGAAACTGTTTAAAAGGGAATATCAACGTACAGCCGTCATTGCTGCAAAAAGGGTCTTGGGGGGTTTTTCGGGTTTGCAAAATGAAGGTAAGCCCTTTTACCAGGGCTTCTCAAACTTTTTAAAATTCGTGACCCAAAAAATTCAATTTTAAGTTTCATTGCGTCCCCCCCCATACAATAACAATGTATTCAATAATACTATAGTTTGACCTAAA
>BMAV01002820.1:0-82434 GCA_019973955.1 Trichonephila inaurata madagascariensis
CATTAAAGGGAGAGCCTTTCACGTACAAGACTAGGCCTATCACCCTACACCCTCATTGTTCCTTCAGTCAAAAGGTGGCAGTCGGTCGAGCCAGTTTGTTGTTTTAAAAGTCATCACATTTATTTTTTCGGTTTTTTTGCATGAGTATTTGAACGTATCTATTCTTCTACACATTAAGAGTTAAAAGTGGGGTACATTTGTGTAGGAGCCCTAACTTTAATTTTTAAACGTCCTTAAATAGTCTTTAAAATTTTTTAAAACTCCCAAAAAACTATCGGCATTCTTTTTCCTTCACGGTATAGGACTTCGATTTTCTTTAACATTTTCTGCACCCCTCCTGGCCGGTTCAATTTGCTTTTTTTTTGGATTTCCCCTGCGAAAAATGCGTGTTTTTTTACGCCAGTTTCATCAAAACGCCGTACGACTTCGATTGCCTCATACAAAATTATACGGTTGTATTTGATGTGTCACATTAATAGTAATTGCCTGAAATATTTCAAGGAGGGGTGCTCTTTTTTAGGACGTATGTCTAATCACGTCGTGTTCGATATATGAAGTAACATAAAAAAAAACCCGCCCCTGGATGTTGATGGGTTTAAAAACCCCCAAACGTTTTTGAAAAATAAATATTTTGCAACTATTTGCTTTCCAACCATTTCAACCAGTGCTATTAAAATATCCGTTCTAATCAATTTGAAAAAAAAAAAAATTTTTTTAATTTTAGTTTTTACTGTCCTTCAGAGGAATTGGAAACCTCTATCCGATAATTTAAATTGGCTTTTTCATGTCCCCCTTTTCTCAAAATCTTTTTTATGAAAATGCTTGTTTTTTATAAAATTAAATTTTACATCTTTCTCATTATACTAAAAAGAGTTTTTTAGCTGATTTTAAATTTTTTTCACATAATTTATAAAATATTTTATCAAACAAATAAATTTGAGCCATTTTCACATAAAAAAAAATTGTAAAATAAAAAATTTGATTTTACAAAAGCTCATTTCAGTAATTTTTAGACATCATTATATAAATTATAAAAAAATTTACATACCTGTGAACAGTGTTTCTCAGAAAGTACATCGAACATCAAAATTAACATTTTTAAAATAAAAATTTATTTTAATGTATACAGTAAGACTTCTATAATCGACTAGGAAATAAAAAAAAAATAAAAAGCTCAATTTACAATAAAAGATACATGTTTTAGTTTATCCCAGACGTTCAAGTTTTAAGCAAAACTTTGTTTACATTTTTCGCGATTCAAATGGGCGTGGCCGAGTTTCAACGATTATTTAAAAATAGGTTTTAAGGGCTTCTAATGACCCTAGAGGTTAAAGTAAGGTATTTTTAGAAAGGTTAAAGTCTATACAATTTGAAAATGTAGAAATCTGAAACTGTCAAAAAAATAATATTTTAGCTTTCTAACACCCCTTCAGCATATTAACATAAATTGCAATTTTTGGCAGTTTATCATTTGTTGAAATTAAAACCAAATGTATGGAAGTTGGAAAATGAAAAGAAAATGAAGGTACATCTTGTGGAAAACAGTTTTCTTTCATATGGTGTATGACAGGGGTGGTCACATTGCGGAAGTGAAGGACACCAGAAGGCCTCATCTTTTCAATTGATTGCATTTATTAGTTGCATCACAGAAAAGGTATAAATTGTACCATGAAAATCAATAAGTTAAATAAACTACTGGTACTTTTGCTGTGCTAATTTCATATCTATAAGCTCTAAACACATTTAATTTTAGAATCCGTTTAATGAGACAATTGTACTCCACATCACAGCTTTCTACAATATTTTTTTTTAATTTAGGAGAGCTTGCTGAAATTCTCATCCTAGTCTGCAAATTAAAGTCAGCCAACTTGCCTCTTTATTGACTCTTGTTGATCTCCGGGCAAGGAAATTTTTTTCACTGATTAATGTCAACCCAAATATAGAAATATTCTTTATATTTGTTTTTCGGACTGTCTTGGTGGGCCGCAAAAACGCTCTTTGTGACCCATGGACCACTCTTTGCCCACCTGGTGTATGACCACCTTGTACACCTGCATAATGTTCAAAGTTGCGGTCAAAGCAATAGGCAAAACCTAGCTTCCCTTGCCACGATGACTTTCGTGGATCTTAATCCTATGTCACTGTTGTTCGAATGGGATGTAAAACAGCTACATTTTTGGTGTGTAACATCTTTCCTCTCGGTTGCTGGATATTTGTGGGAGTGATTTCGTGAAAAGGGACGGATGTGTGTAACAGGATGTGACGTAAGCGCACGCTACTTGACTTGATCACTGAGAGTACGTGGCTGTGTCTTTTCGCTACCCTCGCATGGGGGTCCAACTCTAGTAGCCATCAAGCATTCGAGCGCTTGACTCTAAATCCGCTAATCACGATATTGGAGGACACAAGTGCGGCAGAATGCTTATTTCAAAATGGACAAACAGTGATTTCGGTGGTCGTATACGTTTCTTCGAATCAAACGGGTTTTAAAAAATTAAAGATTTCCCATTTTGTATTTACCGTATAACAAAGGTGGTTTTCACTCTTTTAAAAAATTATCACTCGCTTCCCCTGATTTCGAGGGTGATTTTAACTTTCAGTTTTCCAAAATGAGAGTTGCTCATAAGCTTTTTGAATGATGAATTCAAGCTCGAAAATGAACACAAATTAAAAATGTTTCAACTGCTAACAGTAAGTACTGTTTGACGTTTTTCAACGGTTTTTAAATATTTTTGAAACCACAAGTATATGAGTCATATTTTTAGTTACTATAAGTCTATTGTCCCCGCTCTTTCCCAAATTGAACAAGAATAATTATTTTTGATAAAATATTTTACATTACTCCTTTTTTTAAATTTAAAAATACAGTTTTCTTTAAAAAGATGCAATTATTCGATAGAAAATTATTTCTAATCATACCCGATTTTTTCATATTTTTCAGGGAAAAAAGTTAATATTGCGTATTTACCACGATAACATGTCAGATGTTACACATCATATGCGACTACTATAAGACTCATTTTTGTTATTATTTATGGATATAGATCGCATATTTTAAACCTAACTTATAGTTTTACGTTAAAATTAGTAAGAACATCTTTTAACGTTGCATCACAAAGTAAAGCGAGGGTTATTGCCTACGGGCTTCGTAATTTTTAAACCCGGGTTGGGGGGCAAAACGATCCCCGGTTTGGGAAGCCATTCTCCGAACTTTGATACTACGCCAATGGGCTCAATTCGTGAAGTCACGTGATGAAAACAAACACGTGTTTTCCATTGAGTTCAAAACAAACATTCAACAATAGTAATCGTTGTTCTTTGGTAAAACTCAGAAAAAATTTTAATTTAGGTCTATAAAGATTTTTAAAAAATGTTGGGAAAAAAAAATTAAAAAAAGATTTTTAAATTAAAAAAAAAAATTTTTATGTTTATACTTTTAAATGAAATGCATTTTGTATAGATATGTACTTTTTAAAGAAAATTTCTGCAAAGGCAAAAGTTGGCAACACCGGGCGGGGAACCCGATTACAAAACATAGATGTTTTATCGTGTGACTGACGACGTCGCGAGGTTTTTGAATAGATTGGCTAGAATCATGGCTACTATCATATGATATGACGTCACATGAATTGCCCATTGAGCCAACTCGGTGAAAAGGATCAGAGCTATGGTCAAGTGACAGGAAGGGCATCTGAGTTGACACCCTTCCTAATTTTTCGTGGGGCAGTTTTGGATTAAGTCTGTTTTCTATCGCATTTTTGCAGCCTCTAGTTTTGGGGGTTTTCCAGTAGCATGAAGGCCAAACAGAGACTTTAATCGGATATTGTATTCCACCCAACACGTGACGCTGTTGTTGTTTCCAATGCCACCTGTCTGACTTAGTCAGATCGAGGCCCGGAAATTCATCATGGGAAAGGGGGGTAGATGTACGCCTGTCGTTGGCCCTACTTTGAGCACCATACGGTGACAGAATGATTTGTCGGCACCCCAATTTTTAAGAACACCCCCGGGGGGAAAGGGGCAGGGGCACCACGCCCTCTTCCCTCCACCAACCCCAGGAGGACTTTGGCTCGGGGGTCCCCTTCCCGGGCCCCAAAAAAGGGGTATCATTTACAAACATCCATGTCTTCTCCGGGTTCAAACCAGTCCCTACGGCACGAGCGGGGCAACCCTTATATCGGATGGGCGACAACGTGATTAACCATTGCGGGCACCTTCGAAAATTATTCTATTTTTAAATAAATTGTTTTGTTTTAAAACACATGGGGGGCAACTGGTAACCCCCCTTTTTTTGCCGCGGTAAGGGGCGGGACGATATCCATCTCCCCCAGTGGAAACGGTTTAAACTCATGAGATGACCACGAGTCTGTGATTATGAGCATTAAGTGACCGCGGTAAAAATTAATGAGAACGAGGTTACAAGCAGGTCTTCGAACTGTAAGTTTTTTCGTTCCTTTTGAACTAAAAAGTATGTATCAGTTCAGTTGCAGTTTTCAATTCCGCCAAAAATAACGGTTTTCGGTTTAGTTCCGAATGAATAATTTTATTTTATGTACATTCTTTATTTGTACTAAAAACATAAGAAAAAATGTATTTCTATCAAACTCTTTAGTATTTTTATTTTTTCTTAAAAAAGTCATCTCTACTTCTAGTTTATTCAATTAAATTGAATCTGCTTTCTCCAAGTATTTCATGCGAAACTGAAACAGAAAAGTACCAGTGAACATCAATCAGCAAATCGAGAAGCAATGCACATGCCATGATATAATTATAAGGTTGACTTTAAATTAGAAAATATTTGATAAGTTGATTACAGTAACAAAGTGACTGAAGGCATATCGAACAGAAATAAGTATATCCTTTTTTTTTAGTTCCCGGGTTCCCAAGCCCGGTTTAAAATAGCATAAGGATGATAGACAAGAAAAATAAGGGGTTTTTGTTTTAGAGGTACTCAAGGCACAAAAAAATTTTTTCTCCCTTTCTGAAAACGGCCTCGAATGAACTGGATAAAAATATGTAATCTTAGCCATTGGTCTTTGTTTGATAAAAGAAACCAGAAATTAACAAGATACCTCAATGATTAGACCTCAGAGTTTCGAGTTGGCTGCACTTGGGATTTTCATCCGGATGAAATTTCTCTTTTCTATAATGGGGGTGCGTATTGGTATTCCTACTTTTACAGACCTAGAACATTCCCCAGGAGCTGGGGTTTTCCTTTTTTTGTGCGGGACCATTTAGGCGAACCAAGCCGCAAAAATTTTTAAGCCCCGTTCCCCCCAGAAGGGCACCCTTGCTTCCCCATTTAAATTTGTCCTTAGGTGTTTAATTTTGTCGAGAGCCTCCAAACCAAACGGACACTTAAGGGATCTTTTTCATGCCGTATAATCATACTACATGGCCGTTGTCGATTGTCTGCATCAGGAAAACCCACCGAAATGGGCCGGAGTCGAACCCGCAACCTTGAGTACAGATTGATTGATTGAATATTAACGTCGCACTGTTCAGCTACACGAGGGCGTTTGGCGACGGTCCACGTCATTTTGAACCATGGTCAAGTGACGTGGACGACACCTGAGCCGCACCCCTCCCAACTACCACACCATACCAACGGGAGGACGTTTCAGCACTCGACAGATTTAACGTGCATCGCTGCCCTACACGGCGGGTCTTTAGTGGTACTGGGCTCGAACTCGTGACAAGGCAACCCACGGTCCGGTACCTATACCACTCGGCTACTGCGGTCACCCATGGGTACAGAAGGCCAGCGACAAAGCAACTACGTCACCCAGGCGGCCCGGAATGAAAATATCATGCTTACCTAATTGCTTCCACGCGACACGAATTCGTTCTTTTTTCGCCAACGCTGCCTTCGTTCTGTAACGAGTCCTCGTTCCGGTCACAATGACCGCCACTTTCTCAGGGCTACAATGGAGAAACTCACTATTCACACAAACACTCGGAGTGAGTGTGGGGAGTGTTAATATTAGACAGGGGGTGCACAACACATCGTTTTGAATGAGGAAATGAGATTTCCAGAGGGACTGTCGCTCGAGAATCTTTTTATCTGGTGCCGGGTCGTTAGGGTGCCCCCGACTTCACACTCAATTGAGGGAGAGGGGGTGGAGGGAGAGCGTGCCATACATCAAATGCCAGCGAATTATAAGGGAGAAAAGAGGTGAAAAGAAGGTGCAGAAAGTATTATCTGCCCGCAGCTATAGAAAGGGGGATGTCTCAAAAGTGAGGGTGCTTCGCCGACCCTTCCTATCTCGTGAAGTGAGCGGTGAGCAAAATTCAAAATGAAAGCTGTATTCGCTCATATGTTTTGGCAAAGAGCAGGGGTGAGTCCCAAAAGGGGGGGCCCCGGGTTCCCCCCCAAAACCCCTTTTTTTCCCGTTGATTATAATTCTAAGTATATAGTAGAAAAAATTTAATTAAGTATTTGTTATTAATGATTAATTTTATTTTTTTTTAATTAATAATTATTTTTTACTGTATTTTTTGGAAATGCAAAAAAAAAGGAGCATGTAAAGAATGGTAAATTTTTCCCCCGGCCCCCTCGAAAAATTCCTGTATGGCTGGGTCACGTGGACAGTCTACTTTAATTTTAAGGGTTGGGGTCCCCCGGCGTGGGTGAAAAAAAAAAAAAAAAGCTCACAATATTTGATTTTAACATAAATGCAGAATATGTTTGTCTTACCTACATATTTACAGTAAAAAAAACTTACTCTTTTAAACTACGTTTTAAGAAAAACCAAAAATAAAACTAAACTATACCCTAAATTTTAAAAATATCAAATGATGACAAAAATTCAAATACATAAAAATAATTTTTTTTTAAAATTAGTTCTCGTAGCTATAGTTCATAGAAGATTTAGACTTCATATTTTTCGGCCCCCATCTTGGAATATCTCGGTATAAAATTACAAACTGCAAAACTTACATAAATTCTAAGTGGTCGTCGGGAAAAGGGAATAATATGTTTCTTAATTATATTCTTTTTTTCAAAAAGAGCCCAACAGATGGGTAGAGCAAAAGAACGATGTTAAATAAACTGCACTTTTAAAATTGTTTTTTTACTTCATCAAAGATTTCAAAAGAATTTTTTTACATATTACTTCCTTTTGAAGAAAAAAAAAGCTTCTTTTTTCGAGAACGTGTAAATATTTTATTATATTTTTAAAATAACTTTTCCCCTAATGGACAACTATGAATGCAACTTTGTTTAGTCTACAAAAGCTGAACGTTTTATGTGAAGGCGGACACCCCAAAATGTCTTGGCAATCCCGTGGTTGATCGCGATCGACTTAATGTACACCCGGCTAAAGAGTATACAGAGAATTTCTTCCAAAGGAAAAGAAAATATTTCAAAATTAACGCGGGAGAAGGGCGGCTTAAAACTAACGAGGATCAGGGAGGAGGGAATTCCCAATTTTTTTTATAATTATTTTTATTGTACATGATGAAAATTATAATTCCAGTGAATAACTTAATTAAGAGATCATTGAATGATTCCTGTTTATTGGTATTCTTTAAATACAGCACTTTCGTGACAAATCAAACAACCACTAATCCATGCTTGTTTTTCACTACAAAAAAATTCCCCCTCCCAATCGTCTTGAAACGATATATTAATATTTCCTTCGAATATTTTTCGCTTTTAAGATGTAAAGATAGTTAAAAATTACTTCCGCCCATAAAATTGTCTCTACTCTACTCTTGTCTGTTATCACTAACCGTAACCGTTCCAAATAGAAAAAGAATATCAATCCGTACCCGTACGACACCGACAGCACAAAGCAAAATTGATGTATTTGATTTCTTGACAAAGAATTTTCCCCCCTTTTTTAGTACAATGTTTTTAAATAAGAATTTTCAGAGAAAGGGGCCTGACCGGGCCTTTAAAACTGAGGGGCCGCAGTTAGTATCGCTGGATGGGGCAAAAGGGGGAAGTTAAAAGGGCCCTGAAGCGGACTGTGAAAGATGTAGATAGAAATGGGCATTCCTCCCCATTTACGGTATCAGAAAGGCATCCACATTGTGCATTGGTCATCACATGCTCCATAATATGTTGGGCTATCAAAAAGTATACGAGGTGGATGCCAAGAAGCTTCGTACTGGACTACAAGAGTACACGAATGGAAGTTAGCCTCGAACACTTGATGCTAAAGTACGTGAGACCGGGAAAAATAGGTTCGAAATCATCACAGCAGATGAAACATGGGTGCACCACTTCACCCCAGAAATTGACAACTTAACTGCCGATTAATGGTTTCGCGATTCACTGCTCAATGTCAGTTTTTCACATAGGTGAGCGTATACGATGTATTGGAGGGAAAAAGAAAAGAAGCAAATAAGAGTACATTTTTCTCTGTTATAAGTAAATCATTCTCAAACACTGTCAAGGCTTTTTTATTGTTTCCCATACCTTTGAATAGTTTTATATAGCTCCCAAAGAAAAGAATTGATTTGAGAGGGCGTATATATACGTCGGGCACTCGAGGCACCATTTGAATAAGACGGATATATACGCCAGGGGACTTATGGAGGGAAAATTTTTGGGGCTTTTTGTTTTGAAAAAAAGAATCACAAAAATTTAAAACATATTTTTTGGGTAGAAAAAAGTCCTGAGTTAAACGCTTTTTAATTTTTTTTATTTTAAGAATGTTATACTTTATTGTAATTTCCTTCTGTTTACCATTTTTCAATTCTTACTCTATTTTTATATTACTCTATAATACTCTATTTTTATATTTATTTATATATTTATCTTGTTCAAGTTTTCAATCGTTTATATAAAATACTTTTTCATCCAATCAAGTTCAAATTAATTTTTTTAAACTTGTAGTGGATGACATTTGATGTTGATACAGTTTTTTTCAAATATTAATTAAATTAAATTAATTATCGATTTTTGATGCCAAATTAGATTCGTCTCTATAGCTGTAACAATGCAACCTTTAAAACTAAGACAAAAGTTGGCGTCGAAAACCTGTTTCTCCGCCAAACTAGCCAAACCGAGTTTGCATTGTTACAACAATGCAGACAAATCATGCTCTTTTTTCAATTCCTACCATTGCTCCCCCTATCTATATTTTTTTATATTATATATATATATTCTATTCCAATTTTCAATCGTTAATAAATACTTTCTATCCATCCATTCAAAATGAGAATTGACTTAAATTATTTTTTTCTATTTCTTGTTACTCGTTATTTTGTAGCATTAACGTTTTTTGTTTTGCAGGTTTATGCGAAAAAATTTATTATATATATATATAATTTCTGGAATTATTTTATATCTGAATGTTAATCTATGTACGTAAAGGAGAAAAGCGATTCACTCTCATTAAAGTTGCTGAACTATTTGAACAAAAACTTTTAAATTGCAAGATGCTTATTTTGTTGAAGAGAACCCTTAAAAAAAAGGGCGGTTTAAATTTGGGGGGCAGATTGCGTAAAAGAAAAATATATTTCTGTTTGAGAAACTCAAGTTCTGCTCTTTTTAAATCAAGAGGAGAGAGAGGCTATAAGAATGTTTTTGATTGCAATCCAAAGCTTAATACTAGGATTTGGATATCAATTAATAAAAAGTATATAATCACATAAATAGATACTCAATGAAGTGGGCGGATAACAGCTAGTGATACAAAAAAAAAATAAAAGAGGATTCAATAATATTGCAAAATAGTGAATTTATATAAATTTAAAACTTATATTTTGTTTAAAAAACATTGTAAGTTTTTTGTCCATTCTCTAATTTTAGGCGAGAAAGCATAAACTTATTATACGCATGTTTTTATTTCCATTTTTCACAATAGTTCAATAGAGAAAATTAAAAATAAAAAGGAGACAGAGTTTCTTCCATAATCATATTTATCTTTCAGGATTTTTTTTTCTTTTGCCTGCTTTATCAAACTATCAACTATTCAATTGTCCTATAATGCATTTTGGAATAGTTGCATTTAATTAGTAATTAAAAAAATAAATTTGGATGCAATCTATAACATTTTATATTTACTCATTTTAAAAAAAAATATTTCTAATTTACATGATTATTTCTTTCATCTTTTTATTTTCATCTTTACCCCTACCACATATGCTAATTTCATTTTTACCCCGTTCAAAATATTATAAAAAAAGTTTAAGCAGATAAGTTTTTATTATCATTTCTAGGTTATTTTGACGCGCTAATAATTTTAACATTGATTTCAATTATCTCTAAGAAAGATGAAACGAGTAGAATTCTTTGCATTCGAATATTAGTTCGGATTATTTTCATTTTAGTCCAATTTTTTCGAAAGATAGAAGTAAAAACATATTTCCACACATCACATATTTTGAAATTGATTTTTTTTTAACATGGGAAAAAGGTTTTAAAATTACATTATCATTTTGATATGTAGTAAATATTTTCTTTGGCATAATATACTAAATTTGATTCATTATTTTTTTTTAATTTTTCGAGACATGCAGGGATAAAAATACCTTCCCCCCTCTTCCGCCCCACCACCTTTAAATGAAAAACATTCATGGTTTTCAATTTCTGAATTATGATAGATTTAAAAAAAGATGTGAGGAATAGCTTGCGATGTTGAAGACTTCACTAAAATTTTTTTTCCTTAAGTATAAGAAAAAACTAATTATACCGAGAATATAATTTTATTAAATTATTTTAAGAAAGATTTAAGCTGAAGTTTTGAATTTTTATGAATATCAACAACATTTTCTGAGTAAAACGTATTTTCCTTCAGACTCTTAAGAATAAAGTTGCAGAATTTTTGATAAATGTCAAAGGTTCAAAAATCTATGCATATTATTTTTCGATGTATGTTACTAACAATAATGATAAGGGAATAAGGATTTCATTGTATTTTTTTTTATTTTACATTATATTCTTGGAACATTTGCTCTTGGTTTTTGATTGTATAAAATTTAACTGGAAAGAAAAACATATTGGAAAAGGAGTTAATACATTCAATCTCTCGGTGCAACGGTTGAGACTATCTGAATTTCGTTTCTCCTCTAAATATTAATAATTGTGTTGTTTTCTTAAGGTATCAGACTACGTTCGAAAACGTGATTTTGCAAAAGATATAAATGGATAATACTTATGCTATTTAGTGTCATTTAGATTAGAAAATGTTTATAAAATTGTTTTAAGAATAGTATTACAATAAAAAATTTTAATATAATATTTCGACAAAAAATGAACATAGAATGACTCATTTTCAAAATATTCTCCTTTTGTGAAAAAGGCTTCTATTATAATAATATTTTGCCGGTATATATAGCTCAAACCTCCGTATAGAGGCTCAACTAGAATTTTTGAAATATATAACTTAGAAGTGGGATTATCCATGTTTTACGACAACAGAGGCGAGAAATTTTAAGAAATAAACGCCGATAATTATTTCAATGGGTTGTAACTCTGAAAATAATGTGAATTTTTCAAGAATCATAGTTCAGACTCTCTAGATAAGTCTTTACCTTATAAAAACACAAAATATTATTTTAGAAGCATTTTTTATAAATGGAGAATATTTTTTGGAAAAAAGTTATTCTAAGTTAAATTTTTGCCAAAATATTGTACTTAAATAACTGTTTTTGTCAAAATGACCTTACAAAAATCTTATACATATATTCTAATTTAAGTGACACTAAATATCCTGAAAATTATCCAGTTATGCGCTTTTTAAATCACGGTTCTGAACGTATTCGAATACCTTAAGATAAAAGATACGAGCCTACTACACTACTCTGATTCAATTTATTTTATATTTTCTCTTGCCAGCTATTACAAAAAAGTTGTCATTCATCAAAATACAAATTTTTCCAAACATATATAATAAACAATTACATAGACACTCAATTTTTTAAACAAAGTAAAAGTACAGTAAATTAAAAACAAAGCTTTAGAAAATATAAAATACAACTTAAAAATGGTAATCAATAATTATATGAGTTTTTCAGTTTCTAAATGAAAAGAAACAACATGTGTTACTCAACAAGAGGGCTTGTAACAGCTATTATAGGTATTACAGGCTTTTCTTGAAAACCAGGAAACTTTCCTTTATTGTTGCTTTAGCTTTGCAAGTTCTTTATGTCCTTCTTAGTATCCAGTTAAACAGATCTTTTAAAGGCTTCTACAGTTGGAACCATCTATAAAAAAGGATTTTCCAGACTTTTCCATTCCAAAACTTACCAACAGTTGAATGATGAATTTCGTCATCTATTCATGGAACAATCAGCTATCTTAAATTGTATAAAAAAAGGTACTTTTTTTTACACTAATTTTAAAACCATGCAAAAATCAATAATAATGTGTGTACTTATGACCCCACGATAGAAGTGAAAACTTCTGATTTATTCTAGGAAGAGAATCCAATTATTCGGATGTACTACGTTTTCTTTTTCGACATTTTCTCGCAAGAGGGCGTTAAGTAGCTCTCTTTTTTGTGCCTTTTCATCGAGGGATTTGTTTATTTCCCCGTTTTCTGTAAAGGGCAACGTTTAAATAATTAAGCATCCTTTTAAATGTCAGTTAATTCTCCATTATTTAAAAATATGTATACATAAATTGCATATGGTATGGTATAATATATATGGTATCTACGTGCTATCGCAACAATGCCAATGTTCATGGTAAACAACCAAGTCAGACCCCATTCGACGTACGCACTAAATTGGCAACCCTATACTCCCTTCCATATAATGTCGCCAATACCGTTGCGATAATACATATTGGCACCGTTTATATAACTTATATAACACTGTATATTATACAAGGCTAGGAAAACTTATGCCCTGAACACCATTTATAACTTAACTCAGTGGCGAAGCGCCCATGAGGGCCAAACTCTACTGTGCCCAACTCCGTATACGTGACTTTGGGGCCTGAGTGCATAAGATGTTCAAGACCGGTCAAATGGTCAGTCGAACGCGAAACTCCCAGTGTTAAGTTCCCAAGTAATCTTGATACTCATTTTATCGACTCACTGAAGGGATGAAAGGCTGAGTAAAACTTGCCCAGCCCGGTTTTTGAACTTCTGACCTATGGTGTGGAAGCGCGACGCACTAACCACTCAGCCGCTGGGCTTCACACACCGTCATACTTTTCTTAAAATTCTTTAAGCAAACAAATGGAGAGGATTCGTACTTTTTCAAAATTAATGGTTTTATTTTCTCTTAATCTCTTGGTTGTCACCACTAATATAAACCAAAATATTGGCAACTTTTTCGCCAATTAACTTCATTAAAATTTCGGATTTTAATTCTTTTGGCCCTTTTTGTGCTTAACTGCTCTTTCTACCGAATCAAAAAATAAACTCCATGTTTTTTTCTTATGTTCGATTTTCTACATATTTTCAATTACTTTTACTTAAAAAAAAATCGTGCCTAGAAAGTTTTTAATTCAAAACTAAACGAGCGTCGTCGACCCGAGCAGGATTGCTGATTAGAGCCTAGTAAATCCGAATGAACGTAACGTGGCAAAACCTGTCGTTTAATTTAGATTCACTCTTCAGCAAAACACGCTGTAACGACTTCAAACAGCTCTGGATCAAACTATTTATTAACGTGTGAAATGCATGAAAAAATATTCCAGTACAATTTAACTGCAAAAAGATCCACAGATATAGGGTCTCTTTCACGGTGAAGTCTTTATACCACTCGCATAAACATTAATTAAAGTGATACTTTCGGGAAATGTCCTGTACATTTGATATGACAAAGAGTCCAGAAAATCTTCGCTATTCGGTGATTCCAGACCGAGTTAGTGTGAGCTCGCTTGCTCCACCTCTGCCGTGCTGTCGCTGACTCGAAGCTTCTTGGTCCCAAGTCCACCTTCCTTCTCGTTAATTCGTGGACTCCCAGGTAATTCCAAACTGAAGTTAGTATATCGCTGGTAAGAGGCCTCTTGAGTTCTCTAAAGTAAATGTCCTAGTAATCTTCCTCACTTTCCCTTTTTAACATCCAGGTTTCCCATGGTCACTCACCGCTTCTTTCCATTGTCCTCTTGTCTGTTGGCCCCTCAAAGCGCGGGGTCTTTCTCAGCCCCAAATGGGAACTCCCCTCCCGACGCGCTGTTGTCTGTTTTGGGGAAACCGGAAAAACACATTCTACCGGCGTTCTTTTCATCCCCCCGGGACCCGTGGGGAACCCGGGTTTATTTTTGGCCACCCCTTTTCATAACCTTTTCCCGGGAATTGGCCGGAAAGGATTTTTTCTCCCGTTTGTCGGGGTACTTTCTCAGCAATTAGAGAAAAGAGACCGGGTACATCACAACGTCTAATGAAGTTATCACTTATCTGTGACCCAAGTTGCTAAAAATGAAACCAACATGGCTGTATCTATAATTCTTTAAATAATTAGTTTTAGTCAATTCATTTTAATTAATTATAATTAAATTATCGTATTTTTACTAAGACAATAGTGTATAGAAAATTTCAGCCCAAATGAGTGGTTTAAAATGTATTTTATTAACGATTGAAAATTCCACCAAGATAAATAAATATATAGAAAGTGTGAGTTAATAGTAGGAATTGAAAAAGAAATAATCAAAGCTGTGTGTAAAAGCGTGGTTAATCCTGTTCCACAGTTACAAAAAGATTATTAACGACAGTTCTAATGACAATAAAATGGTGAAGATGTCATCAAATTTAGTTGTGTATTTTTCATCCCAGCCAACTGAAGACTTCTAAATCCAAGTTAAACTTAAAAAAATGTAATATTTTCCTCGATGGACCATTCGGGAAATTAGGTCTCAAACTCACGATTCAATACACGAGGTAATTTTGGTTGCTTCAGTTTGTATTACTTTATTATGTGTTTAATCGATTCTACTTTTTCTTTAAAGTTGGATAATGAAAATATGTAAGAATCGAAGTGAAATGCATGTTCTTATTCTTTTATACGATATTATTCTGAAAAATAGTTGAGAATGAGTGTTTTTTAACACCTTGTTATAAAGGAATGCGAGGACTACTGGCGACGGACTGCATAACTTTGAGCCACATCCAAGTGGAGAGAATGACTCTACACTAGCACCGCAGTCTCTAAACTTTCAAACCACACTAACGCGAGGATATTGAACCACGGCAGATTTAACCCTTTATTTACCGTATTATTATTGACTGCAGTTTTTTTCATGCAATATTTTTTCTTTTGAATCACTACATTGAAACTCAAGGGGTATACATAAACAAAATATTCAACTTTGGGAAATTGAATCCGTTAGAGCTAATTAATTAAAGCTATTCAACTGTAAAATTAATTATATACACTATTAACTTAAAATAAATAGTCAAATCGTTTTCTAAGGTCTTCATTAACGTACAAAAAAATAAGACACCTTTTGACATTAACTACTTTGTCGGAACAAAAATGGCAATCTTCGCAATCCGCTGAAAACGCTATTTTTGCTTTAAAACTATTCTCCTTCCCCGCTAAAATACTCATCATAGAACCAGTGCTGCTATATATCTTGGAAGAGTGGATTTCAAAGAATATTCCTGCTAACATCTGAGTATTGGTAAAAATGGTTATTCTATGTCATTTTAAAGTGAATGGTACTTATAAGAATAACATTAAAAGTATAAAGGGTTAACATGTATGTTAGTCGGACTAAGACTTTTTTTTTCTAATGGGGCTGCGTATTGGTATGTGTGATTGACCTTTGCAAACCTAGTTCAACTAAGACTTGAATTCGTAATACGACGGCCATGAGTTCGTAACGACAAACGTCTAGACTATCGCGGCCACAAACAAAAAAAAAAATCGAAAGGAAAATAAAGAAGGAGTGAGTGAGTGAATATTAACGTCATACTAGTCAGCTGCTCGAGTGTTTTCGGCAACGGATCTCGTACTTTTGAGCCACGGTCAAGTGACGAGGACGACACCTGAGGTGACACCCTCCTCTCCTAATTTCCACAAACGGGAGGACGTTCCTAACTTACATTCCAAAAAGAGGACGTTTGAGCCTCAAAAGATTTATCGACCATCGACCCTCACGGTGACTCTTCAGCGGTACTGGGCTCGAACTCATAACACGCCGCCCGCGAGTTCGTTACCTAAACCTCTGGGCTACCGCAGCCACAAAATAAAGACGGAAGACATTAAGAAAGGTGAATTTTCTTAATAAACATTATTTTCCATTTTGTTTACCAGTCAACACGATTGATACAATACGAGTCTAAATGTAAGATTAGAAATATTTAGAAAACGAGAATCTTTATATAAACGTTGAAAGAGATGTAAAATTTGTTCCTATCTCATTCAAATTATAAACTTTTGATCTTACCTCTCCCCGAAAAAAAAGGGTCTTCAGTCTCCACAAATTAACACCTTGAACAGAGGCTTTTCGAATTCCAACCTTAAGAGAGTGCTGTGAAATGGCATGGACGGCCCCCTTTCGCCGCTAGAGAAAAGTGGCGCTGCTGTTAAAAGGAGGCTTTGTCTCGGTCGAGAAGAGCGCCTGACAGGGCCACAAAAGCGCGGGCCCCATAAATCAAGTCGCATCGCGCGTCCATTTCCGCGGCCCCTGGACACTTCCCGATAACGCCCCGGCTTTAATTGAAAGCCCTGGCATCGTTCTCCCGCAGGCAAATAGGTGAAGATGAAGGCCGCAACTCGCGTCTGTCCCGCGAAAAAATAAACTTTTTCAACGACAAGAATGGCAACACCACGAGCATTTATTCTTAAGTCCTCCCCTTACTTTCTTTGAGTTTGACGAGAAAAAGTTTTCTTGTTAAGGGCTATTTAAAAAAAATTATGCAAGGGTTATAATTATAAATGTGTTGCCTTAAACTTATTTTTAGAAAATAACATTTAGTGCAAAGCTTATATTTTCGCGTCATAGAGTACTAATTATTTATTAACGTCGCATTTTGAAGTTATGTATGGCTATTGACGGAAAGTCCAAAGTAAAAGAGTGCAACCTCCCCGCATTTAGCTTTTGTTGAAATTTTTTTTTATCTTTTACATTTTTTTCTTACAGGAAAAGTGTACAATGGTACATTTACAAAAGTTACAGGTATTTTCAAAAGTTTAAGCATACAATTCAAAATAAGGAGCAAGAATTAACTTGTTATAACCAGAATAAAAAAAAGTACCCTAAAAAATCCAAAAGTTTTTTTTAAAAAAAGAAAAAGGGCAAGAAAAAGAAAAAAAATATTCGTACAAATGCAGTTAGTAAAAAAAAGTCTCAATAAGCTTATAAAAACCCCATTGCGAGCTGTTGAGTCATAAGAAATGTAGATTTGTACACATTTCTTCTGGCCCACTTACCCTTCCAAAGCGGAGGCTCCCAATGTGGACAGTCCCTCCCCCCACAAGTGCTACCACAATAAGTGCGATATCACTGACCAAACGATGATAGTGTGAGCAACAGACTTTTGACGACGGACCTTGTTATTTTGAGTCCCGGTCAACTGGCAAGAGGCCAATACTGTTGTTGGCACTCACCTCTCCCATACCAAGCAAACGATAGGACTTCAAGCCCTTTGCGAGGCATGGTAGAGGGTCTGATGCAGGACTCAAAGCCCCAACTCAACAAAAATATTTAAAATAAAATTTTTCAAAATTTCTAATGGAGCAATGGATTAGAGTTTTGCTGTTGCAGACCTGTTATAATAGCCAGAAGTTATTATCAATTTTTAGTGTGGCACCAAATAGGTGGAATACCAATTGTCTCAATGTAATTTTGACGCCCAGTCTCCTCCCCAGAAGGAGGCACCTGAGCTCTGAGGACGCAAAACAGCCCTTAGGAACTTAGTTTTGCGGGAAGCCCTCAAGCCAAATAAAGCACTCAAAGGATTTTTTACATGCTGTATAATCATGTGACATAAACGCTGTCGATTTTCTGTATCATGAAACATATGTCTCATCATGGCCTCATACGCCTTGTGCCACGATCGAACCCGTAACCTAGGCCGCATAAGGCTAGGTTACGGGCTAACTATGCCACACAGCTGGCATTTAGAATTAAAGCGATAAATATAAAACGTAATAGAAAAAATATTTTAATAGTTGTGCGTACATGAAAAAAAAATGTATTTTAAATAAAATATGAAAGTACAAAATTCAATTCTTTTATTTCAATCGTTTAAAAGACTCCAAACACTTTAAAATGTGTGCTTTTTCAATTGAAGTAATGGCGTTGTAACAAAATTTAAATACAAGAAACAATACAATTTTAAAAAATACAACCGTAAAAAAATATTTAAATAAAAGGAATAAAGTCATTTTAAAATAATAATATTTATCAATGAAACTTAAATTTGATCTTTTCTTAGATGCTTTCTTTTGATTTATAAACATTTTATACCTTTAAAACGTAAAAGATATCTAAAAATAGTTTTATCTAGAAAAAATCATCTTTAAAAAGTGTAATTCATCAATTAAAAAGTCAGATGGTTTTTAAACGTTCAAATCTCATCCATTTTAATCCATTAATTTGAAATTAAAAAGATTAAACTGTATAAATAGGATAAAATTAACAATTCTAAATTCAGCCTAAAAATCTGAAATCAAAATAGACAAAATATATATATATATTCACTTATATTAAATAGACAAAATATATTCACTTACAGTGTCGTATTCAAAGTTTATTCACAGATCTAAATGCAATTATTTTTTAAAAAAATATATTAGTCGTTTCTATCTAAATCAACCACTTTTTTTAAACATTTCTATGGCTTTCTTCACTTTAAACCTTTTTTTCCTTTTTTTTTCTCCCAAGAATGATTGATATTTACGAAGCTGTTAGCAACATGTTTATTTTTGACGTCTTAGTCACTTGACAGATGTTATTCCTTGCGACCAGTAAACTCTCCACACTGTCGCCAACTTTCGATTTTTACTGAATCTTTCTTTAAAAATTACATATTTCATAATAAAATTGATGCACAAAAGGGAAAAAAATCACGACTGAAAAATATCGATATTATTTTTTAAAAAAATTGAGAGCTTTTTAATGTTAGCAAATCATAATTAAGTAATTAAAGTTTGATATTGCATTAAGAAATTTACAAGTACTTTAAGTGCAAGATTGATATCATCTGTGGTGTCAACGGAAAACAAGCGATTGTATTTGTCACATGACCATCATGAATTCATGTGACGTCATGGTCACATGATTATTACATTCCCGTGTTTCCATCCAATCAGTTCTTTAATTCATGTGACGTCATAGTTACAATAGTTGCTATCATGCACTTCCAGCTAATCTGTTCACGCGCTTCACTGTTGCTAACTTGTGCTTTTTGCATACATATTTGTCAACAGTAGCAACTCACACATGTAAGCAAATTGCACTTAAACCACTTTAAGACCACACGTGTAAAAAGAATTTCTTTCTTAATTTTGTGATTTTTTTTTTAAGAATCTTAATGTTTCAGCATCGTTACTAAATTATCAAATTGGAAATGGTATCTAAATTTTACGAGCACAAATCTAATGTTTGTTTTGATTAAGGAAGAACACGATTATATTTATCATGAATTTGATTTACTGCAAGATATTATGTTAACATTATTTGAGAAAAGAGCGTGTTTTTTTGTACGAAGAGCAGTTAAGAAAGGCATACCAGATTAAAAAACATTTCATTAAAAAAAAAATGACTCTTGATAAATAAACAAAAAAATATATAAGATACAAAATAATACAAAGAAAAATTTATTTATGTTAGTATACCCCCATTAAAAATAAATATTTAAATATACTTAACAAGTTTTAAAAGATTTACTCTTTTATTTCAATTTCTATACTAATTTCAGGAATAAATTGGCAACAAAAGTCTGGAATATCAGTGAAATACGTTTAACGCGAAAACGCTTAAGACGAAATATCGGTTAACTCGAAATAATGCAACGGTCCGAAAAACAACTATGTATTTTTGTGCATTTTTTCAATTCCTACTATTAGCTCACTCTCTCTAAATATTTATATATTTATCTTGTTCAAATTTTCAATCTTTAATAAAATACTTTGTATTCATCCAATCAAGTTCAAATAAATTTTTTATACTTGTAATGTATGACACTTGATGTTGATAGTTTTTTCAAATATTAATTAATTAAATTTAATGTAATTAATTACCGGTTTTTGATGCCAACTTAGAGATGTCTCTATTGTTGTAACAATGTAACTGTTAAAACAAAGACAAAAGTTGGCGTCGAAAACCTGTTTTTCAGCCAAATCGGGTGTGCATTATTACAACAATGCAGATAAATCATGCTCTTTTTTCGATTCCTACTATTAGTTCACTCTCTATCTCCCTATATATATATATATCATTCAAATTTTAAATCGTGATAAAATACTTTCTATCAAAGTAGGAACTGACTTAAAAAATAATTTAATGTTACTCTTGTTTCTCTTAACACATTGTTTCTCAAACTGTGGGGCGCACCCCTCAAGTGTGGTGGGATAATCCTACAAGGGGGCGCGAGCCTATTGAAAAGTCGAAAACAAAAGATTTGAAAAAATTATTAGTATGCTGAAAGTGTAAAAAAGCAAAATACATTCTGTCATAATAATAACAAAATACAAATTTGTAGTAATATATAATACACTTATAAATATATCAGTACTGAGCACTGTATTCTATAATTAATCTAACAATATTAAGTCAAGAGAACAAGTTTAATAATTACCAGTGACCTTATGGGCTTGTTATATATAAATTTATATACAAAAATTAACTCTTATCTTGACAATTCGTATGGTTTATAACATAATTAATCCCTTAAATGCCGATTCAAAATTACGAGATTCGCTCCCCAATGCCACGGTTTAACATGAAGGCAGACACATGTGGTGTATTTGAGGGGTGATGTAGAAAAGGAATAAATAAGCAAATCCTCTGAAATAAGTAAATCCGTCGCAAACACTGTCAAGGTCCTTTTATTGCATTAATTCCAAAGCCTTTGGAATAATTTTATGGATAGCAGTGCATAGAAAAGATCGAACTTTGGAAAGATATCTATATACGTCCGGGGCAATTAACGCACTGGCTGCAAAGTATATTATTATTATTGAATTCAATACATTGGTATTTTATGGAGGGGGTGGGTCGATGAAAATTATGATGGAATATTGAGAGGCAAATATTGAAAGAGTTTGAGAAGCACTGTCTTAACGTAAAACGAAAAGTGCTTAACATGAAGATTTCCCTTCTGAAAATGAACAAAATACGGAAAACAGGAGCCATATCGGCGAAGTTTAAGAGGAGTGTGAAATGAAAAAGAGGTGGTTAAACATGTTTCTTTGAAATGCGGTTAACTTGGCTTTGAAATACCCTCGGAATAGTCTGTGACACCAGCCAGTTTTGTTTATCTAAGCTACTTTTTCACCCTCCACCCCTGCAAACGACACACAAAAACATCTCATCTCTCATCAGTTGGCTTTGGAATTCGGTGACGAGTATATTAAAATATAAGTAAAAATCAGTAAGTTTGGCTCGCGTTTTTTTAAATTTTATTTAGAAGGATTTTTTTTATGAGCATAATGGCAAAGAGTTCAAGGGAAGCAAAAAGTCCTATTTCGCTTAAAATGAAGATAAAGCTTCTTAAGGCTGGATTAAAAACAGAAGACGAAAAAAGAAATTTGTAAAGATTTTGGTATTGCTAAATATTTTATTAAATTTCATAAAGTTCTTGTGAAGGTTTTTGATTCATTGATTTTTATTACGCATTTATACATATCTAAGTAAATAAAATGTACTCTAATGAACTTAATTTTGTTAAATTTATACTTTTATATTTAAGTATCTTTTAACACGAAAAAGTATCTCAGTTTGCACTGTAATTTCTTATCTATTTTTTTATGGAATATTTAATACTCTGAAACCTATATCTGCTCTACTGCCACCAGGAAAAACCTGCAAAAACGTTCGAAAATAATAATGAGCTGCTATAGGTCAAATAATCGGCGTTTACACACATAAATACAGAAGTGCTCAGAACTCATTCAATTTAAGGGCATCATCGAGCAGAAACGGCCATTTTGATCCATGTCATTCATTTCCAAAATGGCAAGTTTGTAGCTAATGAAAGAGATATCAGCCATTCACCTGCACGTTAATATCTCAGCCCCCACCCCCCGAAAAAAAAAGAAAGAAAACCAATCATAATTACGCTCAACAATTCTTTTGCGTTCCCAAACAAAGCATCAAATTAAGTGCCATCATTTCATCACAATCACGGTAATCATTTAAGAAATAATACTTGACGCGCATTACGGCCAAGAAATAATTCCATAATAAAAATGTCGAATATTGGCTGTCAACGCCGGTGTTATTAATGCATTTGGTATCGAACTGCTGTAAATGCCTAATTATCGCCAATAGACGCCAAAGGATAAAACCCTAAATGGCATCTCATTAGTAAGCAATTTATCATGTTGCCGAACGTTCTTTTTCAGTTTGCCATTTTTTGTTGTTGTTATTGTTATACCATTTTCCCGCTGGGAGAATTCGAATTATGGATGTGTATGTGGTTATTTAAAGTAATTGGCATTTTTTTTTTAATGGAGGAATCAGGATTTTATTAAAAAAATATACAAACATTTATTTGGATAAAGGTTCATAAAATATCGACAAATGTATTAAGATTAAAAGTGATTCTTTTTTTCGTGTATATTCTCTTTTTTGCATATTGCAAATAACTGAAATTTAAGTTTAATATGATTAATTTTCGATATTTACATTATCTTAATTTTGTTGTTTATTTTATAGCAAATTGATTTCTTGATAATTTACGGTAAAATGTATTTTAAGAGACAATTTAATTTGGAGTAAAAATGATGATTCGTTTTTAGTGAATATTACGTTTTTGCTATTTGGCAACAACAAAAATATGTTGAAATATTTAAAAAGTTCGAGGATTAAAAATGTTGCAAATAAAATACTTTTAGAGAATTTGTTCTGAAAAACGTTATGCTTTTCTAGCATTTACCAGAAAAGCATCTCGTATTTTTCGCATTCAGTTCTGTTCTTTGAAACTTTTTAAATAGTTTAAATTGCAATAATAATGTGTCCTGTAACTTTTTTAAAGTTTTTTTATAATAAAAGAATCATACTTCCTACTTAAATCCCATTTGTGGTTCATAAAAGATTGTTTTTCCTTACCACATTTTTGAATGGCCCTATCCCATATTTTTAAAATGATTTTAGTTTCTAAATTTAGATATACATTTTTCCTTTCAGAATTCATTCCTTTTTGTAAGAACTACTTAATCAATTCCAAATAGTGCTGGAATTTAGAAAAGGTGATTCAGTAATCCAAAATAAATATAAAAATGCTTTAAAAGCTAAAAAAATAATTAATGCAAACAATTAAATTTTTACATGATGATCCGATGGAGAGACATTGGATGATTCCGATGATCTTATAGCATTTCGATAATTCTTTTTAAGATTGAGAAGATAGTTTTAAAACTCCATAGAACAAACAACGCATTCCAGCTTTCGAAATGGCAGGTAGAGATGAAACACTAAACTTTACAATTGACATTTTATAAGTCATCATTTCTATTAAATATAGTAGAATTCAAACTTCTTACGCCTTTATTCCTACAATTGTCATTTGGTTCTTATATACTCCATATAAATATGGTTATAAAATAATTATATTCTTGAAATAATTATCATATACATTTTACTATCAAGAATTGAGTGGTGATGTTTTTTGATAGAATATAGCGTTTATAAATTAGGAATTAAATTGCATTGTTTCTAGATGTTCGAATACTTTATTCGTACCGAAACTAAACCATCTACCCCAGGAATGGGTATCAAGTCGATTGCGGTCGTCAGGTGGACCGTCAAGACATTATGGGGTGATCGTCTTTACTAAGATCCTCATACAAAAAGAAATATATTTATGGAAAACCGACGCCAACTGTACTGGAAAATCGGCTTTTCCCAATGGATGCAACTGTGCTTACTTAAGCAAATGATTCGATAAATGTGTAGACAACACACATGTACCTTTATTGGAAGAGCCAAATGACGTTTAACACGTTCACAGCCGCTGTAGGAAGAAATGGCGATCACTGAGATGCCATCCATGAAATGAATTTTCCCCCATACACCGACTCAATGGGAGAATAAATGCTGATGATCAGCTCTTCCCGTGATAAGACGGGATTGGCATTTGAGACATCCCACAGCGGAATTGGATTCTCGAGTTGATTGCTAGGTTGAGTCGATGTTCCGCGAGGTGCGAGATTCGATAGCGAACAAATGTCTCTCTCTGCTCGCTGCGTTGAATACGTCCACGTTCTAGTGAGTGAGAGATTATTAACGTCGCACTGTTCAGCTACACGAGGGATTTTGGAGACGGGCCTCGTCATTTTGAAATATGGTCAAGTGGCGTGAACCACACCTGAGCTGGCACACCCTCTCCTAACTACCACACCACACCAACGGGAGGACGTTTGAGCTCTCGACAAATATAACGTACATCGCTGCCATACACGGCGGGTCTTTAGTGGTACTGGGCTCGAACTCGTGACAAGGCCAGCCACGATCCGATACCTTGACCACTCGGCTACCGTGGGCACCGTCCACGCGTTCTAACACAATCACTCACAGTTGTCTAAGCACTTGACAATTTTGTATTACTTGTGCTTTTGTAGTAAGAATAGTTAATCTGTCATGCTTATAAAGAGGTACTATTTCGAAAACAAGTGTTAAGAAAGGAAAACATGCAATTTTATTACTGAATAGCCACACCTACGTCACTGGGTGGACTGCAACACCTTAAAAACATTAGAACAGGAAAAGTTCGTCCACCCCTGATCTACACAATTAAAATACGAGAGTAAAAGCAAATGAATCTATTTATGTGAGTCCATCTTCTTGCGAAACGCGCAGAAGGAGAAAAATGAGAAGAAATGATTTGAGGAATCTATTTTGATTATTTAAATTCCCAAATTACAAATAGTTAAAAAAATATTAATTAAAAACTTTAAAATGCATGGTTGGTCTACCCTACCCCTAACTTTGTCTATAGCTCAAAGACACGAACAAGAACCGTTTTTAAAACGGCCATCTTTCCTTCCGAATCGAAATCAAGTTAAATAAAAAAATATTCCCGGTTCGGAATCAGATATACCATGTTTTGGCGGAATTAACGGTCTAATTTTTTTTTAAATACAAAGCAATTTGAATATTATCTGTCATCATTGTTGGTTCTTTGTTTAGAAAGAACTGCGAGCTTTAATCTTTTATTGTTGCGCGTGTGTTCAATTTAAAATAGTTTTATTCTATTTGAAGATTCTTTTTCCAGCGAAGCCTACTTAATTTTCGGAAATTCATTTGGCCAAATAAGCATAACTGAAAAGAACTGCCTCTTCCCAAAGCATTCGTCACGGCGTTTGTTTATTATTATCGTATTTTGAAGCCATACGAAACCTTTTGCTGATGGACCTCCTAATACTGAAACCCCGACACCTCGGCTGCCCTCCCAGTCTCCCAACGTGAGGACTTTGAGCCAATACAAATGTAACGTGCTGTGACGGATCTTTACGCGTCCCATTACTAATCCTCTTGGGAAATCTTTGGGCTAGCATTCATGTTTAATTCACAGCCATCCCTCTCAAGAAGAAACCGCGATATGTAGATTAGTTCGACTATATAAAGTCAGAGTTTTGTAGTTATGTGAGAAGGAGGTAGAAGCTGCTACATTCGGTGAGATTGAATAAAGCTGACTTTCGCATGTAAAGATTAACATTGGTCTTTAGCCACTGTGTTGAATTAGTATATATAGATTTAAGGTTAGGAATTCTCGTTAGATTAGGTTGAGTTAAATAAGTTACTTGCGTATATTTGCTTAATAGTCATTGCTTTTCTGTGATAATCCTTTGACATTCACTTTGAGAATAAGTTGTTGTTGGTTAGCGTGTTCGAGTAAATAAATAATTATTATTATGGAAGTCTCTGGTTCTGTTTTCATTCCTCCCCCAACCTTAGGTAGGCAAGACGGGAAGGAGAAACTTCACGTGTAAGTAGCTCACAGTGCATCACAGCTTCTCTACATGGCTAACCTTCAGTGGCGCCAGAATTCGAACCCATGATTCGACAGAGGAAATGCCAGCCGTAAATTAAAAGAAAACATAGTTAGTGGCTACGGTAGCCTAGTAGCCATCAGAAAGATCAATATTTAACACAATCCGTCCTGTCCTATTTTTACTAAATAGGAGGATCACCAAACCTTGTAGCAGCAGTTAAGGTATCCGAATACGTTTGGAACCATGATTTTGAAAAAGCGAATAAATGGATAATTTTCATAATATTTAGTGTCACTTAGATTAGAATACATGTATACAATTGTTTTAAGGACATTTTGACAAAAAAATTTAAATACAATATTTTGGCAAAAAATTAACTTAGAATAACCTTTTTTCAAAATGTTCTCCTTTTGTGAAAAATGCTTCTATTATAATAATATTTTGCCGTATATAGCTCAGACCTCTGTACAGAGGCTCAACTAGAATTTTTGAAATATATAACTTAGAAGTGGTTTATCCATATCTTACGACAACAGAAGGGAGAAATTTTAAGAAAAAAACGCCGATAATTATTTCAATTGGTTTTAACTCTGAAAATAAGGTGAATTTTTCAAAAATCATGAGTCTCTGTAAAGAGATCTGAGCTATGTACAGGCAAAATATTATTATAATAGAAGCCTTTTTCCCAAAAGGAGAACAATTTGAAAAAAGATTCTTCTAAGTGAAATTTTTGCCAAAATATTATATTTAAAGATTTTTTTTTTATCAAAATGTCCTTAAAACAATTTTATACATGCAGTCTAATCTAAGTGACTAAATATCATGAAAATGATCCATTTATGCGCTTTTTTTAAAATCATGGTTCCGAACGTAGTCGGATACCTTAAGCGGATTTCATTTTAAAATGAAAAATTCAGACCCTGAAATTACAAAACTATATTGTTGTAATTCATATAATCTTATCAATTTCTATATAAACTGTTTAATGGCTCCGTTTTAACTCAATATGATATTTATTGTTATGTTACCTCTCAAATAGAGAAGCTTATAAGTTGATTTAGTTATATATATACACGTAAGACTTACTTTAGTACACCTTAAACTAGAGAGTGTGTCTTATTACTATTTTTCTGAATGTATATAAATTAAGTCCATGCGTTAAGAAACTTCAAATTTTCCTCCCTTCAAATTTCTTTTCCTATTCATTGTCTTGCACGAATATATAAGATTTTTAGCCAACACACTAAAGATTGAATTATAAAGGGAAATAAAAACCTTCATACAGACACTTTGTTTTATACATTTTTTTATTTCCTATTTTGGCTGCCCGCTATTGACAAGTGCCGAAAAGATTTGCAAAACACACACATCGCTATTATTTATACCATTACAATATATTACTTAATGCTACATACAATTACATCTTCGACCTATTCGTGAATGGAGAAGAAAGGACATGACTTCGACCTATCATCAAGAAGTAAATGAAATACGCTTTCAGCTCTGTATATTATTTATTACAAAACAATTTGTATGTCGTCTTTTGTGAATAGAATTCACCTACCAGAAGAGAGACAGTGAATAGTGACGCCTTCCTCGTATTGTTAAAGACAGAAGAAAATGTCCGCTCACAAAAGGAATTGAAAGTGTGAACAATAATATTGCAAATCTACTTACTGTCTGATGAGAAAGTTTTTCTTCGGTAGCAGCGAAGGGATTCAAAGTGGACCCAAGATGTATAACAACCATTTTGAATTATTCACTTGAACGTTAGTATCGTGTAATTTCTAATTACTTCTCTTGAATCTATTGTACTTAGTGGAAGGAAAAAAAAATGCAAAAAAAAAAATTTAAAAAGAATTTTCTGCACTTTTTTCCCTTTTTTCTGGGGTTTTTTGATTATATTCTTGTTTTTGATAAAATACTTTCAAAAAAATAAATAAATAATAATAATAATAAATACTTCCTAAAAAATACAGGTTTTTTTTTAAAACTGATAATATTCAGCGCCACCGGGGAAAACAAAAAAGGCCCCCCAACTTTTTTTGATGATAAAAGTGACCAGGGAAAAAAATTGTTTCAAAAATCGCCACTAGGAGTATTTATGGCCCTGTTGAAGAACAACAAGCTAAGCATTTAAAAAAAGGGGCATGAAAGCAAGTTTCTTTGCATATTTTATTGTTTAACCCCCCTATAATTTGGGCTATAAAAACATGTAGACAGCTTCAAAGAACAGTAAGGAGTTCGAGCCCAGTACCATTAAAGATCCACCGTGTAGGGGAGCAATGCACGTGAAATCTGGCGAGAATTCAAACGTACTTCCATCGATGTGGTTTTGGGATTAGGAAGGGGGGGGGCTCGGGGGCGTCCCGTCATTTGACTTGGTTCAAAAAACTATCCGTCACCAAAAGCCCCCGGAATTTTAAAAATGCAACGTTATTTTCATTCACTCACCCGGAATAGTATTCTAAGAAGTGTGATCCAGCTCAAGTGAATATGCGATGCAAGTTCCCAGAACGTACATAATTGGTAAAACGAATCTCCCCCCAAATGTGGTGGGGATTGGTATTTCCCTTCGCGGGTTACCCCAAAGGGCTGGTATCCTTTTTGCCACCCTATGGGTGGTAGACCAAATGCCACAAGCAATTTTGACGCCCAGTTTCCTTCCCAGAAACGATACGAATTTGAACTAGAAATTTAAACTTCGTATTATCTTAGTCGTCCTCAGTTCTCGTAAAAAGAATTTTACAGAAGCTACGCAAATCGGTCCTAATTGCTTAGTGATTTCAAAGGAATGTTGAAGTAGTTTGAAGAAACCGAGTCACCAACATTACGCCCCGGCAGAGGACATAAATCTATATCAAAAGAGGTGATAACAGATTGTAACGCGAGTATCTCCGGGAAAAGCATTGTTGTGTGATACACATATTACAGACAGTGGGGAATATTCCTAATGACATGTTGCGTGCGGTAGGAAATCTTGTGCTGTATGTACGGTGTAGTCCGAGAACGGTGGCCATGTTGAATGTGGTTGGTTCCTCACCGGGGGAAGGAATACAGAAAAAAACTTAAAAACCCAAAAAGGAAACCGCCTGCCCGGTACAGTGGCTAGGGGGACGGGGGCCGGGGGTGTAATTAAAGACATGGATTTTGTAAATGTTCCACATGGGGATAATCTAAATAGCTGTCAAGCCACCAGTCTTCTCGTGGGGTTTGGGGGAAAGGGGGAAAGGGTGAAGTTTTCCGGGGGACCCCCGGGGAAAAAGAAGAAAGTAAGGTATTCTGCACGCTCGCACACGAGGGCTTTTGGCGACGGACCACATCATTTTGAACCGTGGTCAAGTGAGGGGAACGACCCCCATGGAACCCCCTCCCCCAACACCCCCACACCAACGGGAGGACGTTTGAGCTGTCAAAAGATTTAATATGCTGCCCTCACGGCTTCTTTTGGGGGATACCCCGAACCGTGACAAGGCCGCCACGGTCCGGAAACCCTTTTAACACTCGGCTACCGTGGGACAAAAATTTAGGTGGAACCGAGCCCAAAACGTACTGTCACTGATGGGTTTTTCAAAGCTATTCTAACGACGGGTGAAAATTAGCCTTCCCAAAATGGTTTTTGGTCGATTACACCCCACAAGGTGCATTAGAAACAACAAACATGTTTTTTCTTTTGGCACTTTTTTTTAAAAAGGTTTAAAGTTGGGGATTTTTAGCGTTTTCCCTCTCGGAACCCTTATTCCACCTTATCATTTGTCTTCATACCAAGATTGGAGCCATTTCTTTTGTTAGGTTGTTCTGCATAGCGTTAGATTCATCCATGAGCGTATTTTTTCATCAAAACAAGGAAAAAAAAAAAATGCATCCTGCGATTAAATTTTACGGTAGAAAAAAACTTAGAGCCTTCAGACTCCATCGTTATTTTATGAAGCCTTCTTCATCAAAATTATTTTAAATACATTTTGTATTTGTGTTACCTAAAATTTTATTAAACATTATTTTGTTTCGTCCTGGCCCCTAAATAAATTTAATTTATAGATTTCAGGGAAATTTACCTCGACTTACCGTTTAATCCCGCCCTTTGCTTAAGTTCGGGGTATTTCTGTATTACAAATTTTGTTTCAATATCTTCTGAAAGAATACATTATTTACTTTCAGTTTCATTATTTACTAGACTAATTCTTCACATATTCTTTAAAAAACCCTAATTTGGAACCATTTGTTTTCCATTTTTCTTTATCTGCATTTTCCTTACGCCTTTTTTAAAATTGGCACTTAAAATAGAGGAAAAATAACAATTACTACATTCAAATTAGCTACATTCGAACAAGGGAAAAAATATTTACTTTCCTGAAAATCCTAGGGAGAAAGAATATATTTCTTCTCATAATATTTTTTACAATGGGCTCAATTCATGACATCACATGACAAAGACAAACACGTGCTCTCCATTGAATTCAAAACAAACATTAAACTTATAGTACTTGTTGTTCTATTTGTAAAACAGGTAAAAAATTCAAATTTCATATTTGGATAAAGATGTTTAAAGTTGGGAAAAAAAATTTTTTCAAAAAAATTTTTTAAAACTAAAAAAAATCGTATTTTTTTGCTTAACTTTAAATAAAATGCATTTTTTTATACATATGTACTGTTTAAGAAAGTTTTGGGAAAAAAAACTTGGGAACACCCAAACCCGTAACGATTAGCTGGCACAAAATGTTTTTATCTTTATATGACGTCCTGAGTTTTTTTAATTGATTGGCTAGAATCACGGCATCACTATCATGTGACTAATGACGTCACATGAATTAGTCCATTCATATATTTTTGAAAAATGAGATTTGGGGGACTAAGAAAAAAAATTTGAAAGAGAGTTTTTCATTCGTATTGAAAACGTAGATGAATACCAAAAATTGAATAAAATCAGAAGTAAAGTCTGCTGATAAATTTCTTTAATTCTAGTCCAGATTAAATGGTAAAATGATGCATTTTCAGAGAGAAATATTTGTTTTAAATTTTTTAAGTTGGAAAAAGTTATTACATTTATTTAAAAAAAAACTTGCCGCCCATCCGGTCTAGTGGATAATGACGCTTATTGCGGTACCGTAGGGCCTGGGTTCGAATACCGCAGAAGGCATAGTTGCTTATAAACGAATAAACTTCTGGAAAATTTTAAATAGCTGTCGGCCGAAAAGTCCTCTCGTGAGGTGGGTAGAAGGGGAAGGGGTGGGGGCCCCCCTGCCCAAACCCCAGGTGTTTTCCCCTAAAAATTGGGGTTTGGGGGAACCCCGGCTACAAATCGTAACCCGAAAAGGGTCCCCCAAAGCGTAAGAATCTAGCGCTTAACCGCGATGAATTTCGGGATTTTGGACCCCGTGTCTTTTGTCGATCAGAGGGCCCAAAGTAGAAACAAAAAACTTACACGTTTTGTTTTTTTAATTTTTTTCGTATGTAAATTTAAAAAGGGTTTTAACTTTTTAAAATAAAGTACATTTTACATATTTGATTGTAAAATTAATTACACATAAGTAGTTTTTCATACACATCTACAAGTGATTTTTTTCAACAAAATACGTCAAAACTAATTACAGTTATTATTTAATAAATGGTACAATACAAATGTCAACACATTTAATTTTAGCTTTAAAAAATACTTGAGAACTTTAAATTTTAAATGCGTGAAAATTAATGCTTAAAAAAATTACGGTAAAACATTTATAATATTTAACTTAAAGCAATTGAAAAAAAAATATTGAAATAACTTTTTTCACACTTTTAATATTTTTTAAATTGGAATAATAATAATTAAATGCTTTTAAATATTTTTGAAAAAATTGCAAAATTTTATAATTTTTAAAGATTTTAAAAATCTAAACTGAAAATATTTAAACATTTAAAAACAGTATTTATATTAAACATTTAAACATATTTTAAAACTATTAAACCAGAGCTTCTAAAACTTTCAATATTTTAGCCAGTCAATTTTCTATCCCCCCCATATAGTGACGTTGCGTTAATAATTTACTTTTACGCTAAAGATTATCTTTATAAGTCGAACAAATTATCAATATAGAATTAAATTTTACACAAGTTAGTTTAAAGTAATAAATTTCTTACTTTATAGTAATAGAATAAGCATTTCATTTTCCTAATTCAGACTGTCTTTTGTTTTGCTTCATTTCAGTAGATTAATAATTTTTTTTAAATAATCTTTTTTTTTTATAAATTTTTTTATATGTTTCCCCCCATGAAAGGCTTATGACCCCCCGTCTCTAATTGGGTGCCCCCCACAGCCCTGGCCACTGTATTAAACTATTTAAGGGGGTCCAGCACGTCCTTTGACGCCCATGTTAAATGACATAAGTCTTTTGCTGCAGGTTAATTTTTACTGTAGGGTATGTGTATTACAGTAAGTTACTATTAATACCTTCATATGAAGGTTTTTGTCTCGTTCTGTTAAAAATTAAAATAATTCTGAATTTTAAAAAATAATTTTTATTTTGTTTGAAAAAAACCTATTTAAAAAGTTTACTAGATATATCTTATTCCTTCCATTAAAATATGTAAACATACTAAAGCATGCTCACTGAAAATTTGAGGACTATACATTAGCTTTTTTGAGTGAGAGTTACATTCGTATTGCACAATAAAGCAACACGAGGGCTGCTGGCGACGGACCTCGTCATTCTAGTCAGTCAAGTAACGGGGTCGACACCTGAGCTGGCTCCCTCTTCTCCTAACTGCGACACAAACGTGGGTTTTGAGCCAGGCATGGGTTTCCCGCTTCCCGGCGACTTTTCCCCGGTGTCCCCAAAGAATCGAACCCGCTAAACCCCGGGCCCGAGTTAAACCCCGGCCCACTAGGATATCGCAGCTACAAATAGTTTTTGAGAAAAAGGTGCAATTAAGTGAAAAATACTACATTGAAAAACAACTGTTAAAGTTAAAATTTAAAAAAATTTTTTGTAGATCTACTTTTTTTTAAATACTTTCCAGATGCAGTTGAAGCCTTTGTTGAACCTTCTATTTCCACAAAAGACTCTTCTATTGTTCTTATCTCAAGACGTTTTCGCTTACCTATACAAATGCTACGGTCATCTCATTTTTTGAAGCATGACATAGTTACTACGTGTCAGTGATACATTTTATTTTAAGATCATTTATTTGGGTACATACGAGTAACCTCTATTGAATTGCGCGACAACCCTATTTGCCTCTCGTTTTAGAGTCCAGTCCAGCGATACTCAACCTGCAGCCCACCCCCGCCTTTTTAAAATGGCCTTAAAGGGCCCCTTGCGCTTTCTTATTTAAGGACATTGGGAAAAATTGGGGGGGAAATTCTTTTTCAAGAAATCCCAAAAATATTTTTTCTTTCCAAATCGGTGTGGACGGGAAGAATGGATATTCTTTTTTATTTGGAATAGTTATGGTTGGGGTAATATACAACAGTGGGTAGGGGACCATTTTTTTGGGTGGAACTTTTTTAACTATCTTTTATATCTTGCAAGCGAAAAAAAATTCGGTAAAATATATCATTTCAAGACGATCCCTTGGGAAAGGGTTTACTATTTTGTAAAAACAAACATGGATCAGTAATTGTTTGATTTGTCACGAAAGTGCTGTATTTAAAAAATACCAATAAACAGGAATCAAATAACATTTTTCATCGAATATCTCTTTCAAGAGGGGGTAAATAAGCTTTCTTGAATAATTTTTGCACAGCAGCAACAAAGTGATTTATCAGTGGTAATATCACACAGCGGTAACAAAAGCGTCCTATGAAGTTTGTTATATAATTGGTAATTATATGAAACTGTTTATACTGATGCAGACATTATGAAGAACTTTTTCATAAATGCTTTTAATTTAGTGTTAGTGACAAATATATATATATACATATAAAAAAATAATTAAAAAACCCTACAAAGTTATTTTTTGATCAATTTTCCACATTTTTTAAAATTTTCCCATGTTATATCTTTGGTCTTTAAAACATTTCTCCAAACCAAAAACCCTCCCCTTATATCCCCATGTTGCGGCCCCGGGGGAAATAAGGGTGACCCTATTTTGTGCGGCCCCGGAAGAAAAAAGGGTTAAAAAAACCCCCCAATTCCTGGTTCCCCCCAAAAAAATTTTTAAAAAAACCAAAAAAAAGCCTTTTTTTTGGGGGAAATTTTTTGAATGAACATTCATCTTTCAATGTACTTTACAAACTACGTAAAACAACTTTTAAAAGTCACTATATATTATTAAAAAATTATTCGCACATTTTTATAAATTAATATCTATATATCTTATATATCTTGCCCATTAGAAAAGCTATCCGCAAGAAAAAAGCAACATTATATAGGAATACATTGTATTTTCTACTTTAAAAAATCATTTTATGTATGAAAAATAAGGAATTTGTGTGTGTGTGAAAAACAATTACTAATTTTAAGCAAGCAGTTTTAACCATACATTATTTCATATTCAGTTATTTTAAGCATGCATTACCACATGCGTCCTTAAACTTAATTGCTGATCAAATCTGCTCATTACACATTAGAGTTTTTTTATTTGAAAAATTAAGGCAATTTCTTTACTCTAGGTGAGTTAGGCACCTGGTAAAACCGATTCCAAGGCCTCTGATCACCATTAAATAGGATTAAAGATAGAATAAATTGAAATGTCTAGAAATATTTTTAAAATAGCGAGAGAAAAAAATCAAATCACAAGAGGAAAGGTTCGTTAAATACAGGAAAATACACTTTTGAGAGGTTATATTGCGAAGAAAATAGTAAAATGTTCTAGGTTCCAGGAAAAAGTTCGCAAAATAGAAAAATTCTCCTCTAAACAGAGGTTCGTAAAATGGAGATCCGACTGTATTTAAACTCCACAAATGGAATAGATGAATATATCGAGATATTAAACTGGCTCATGGAGTTGAGACTTTCCACGCAAACATCCTTTTAATAAGACTGGATCAGCTCTAGATCTCTAAAAATGGACTTAATTTCTTTCATTATATTATATGGCACTTGTGTATGCGTTTGTCATGCGTCAAAAAATCTGATCTTTGATATAGGAAATGCATGTCTTATATTTCATTAAAATTAGAAATCGCTTTGATAATTTTATAATAAAAATATAATCCCTAAAGATCATGGGTCTATTTAAATTTACGAATATCATGTTCAGAATCGTTTTTTATCATAACTTGTGTGCGCGTTTTTAATACATATACATTGCTGTTTATTATTTGTTTGTTTGAAAAAACTAGCAGCTTACAGAAATCAAAGGTGTCTGTTTCTGGTCTACATGAACGTAAGATTATACTTGGCTCGTGTTGGTCTTTGCTTTTACATACCTTAAGGTATCCGACTACGTTCGAAACCGTGACTTTGCAAAAGCGCATAAATGGATAATTTTCATGATATTTAGTGTCACTTAGATTAGAATACAAGCATAGAATTGTTTTAAGGACATTTTGACAAAAAAATTATTTAAATACAATATTTTAGCAAAAAATTAATTTAGAATAATCTTTTTTCCAAATGTTCTCCCTTTGTGAAAAATGCTTCTATTATAATAATATTTTGTCTGTATATACCCTTGAAACCTGTTCTACAGAAGCTCAACTGAATTTTTGAAATATATAACCGAAGTGGGTTTATCCATATTTTATGACAACAGAGGGGAGCAATTTTATGAAAAAAACGCCGATAATTATTTCAATGGGTGGTAACTCTGAAAATAATGTGAATTTTTCAAAAATTCTAGTTGAGCCTCTGTAGAGAGATGTGAGCTATATACAGGCAAAATATTATAATAGAAGCATTTTTCACAAAAGGAGAACATTTGATAAAAGATTTTTCTGGAATTTTTGCCAAAATAGTGTATTTAAATAATTTTTTTTGTCAAAGTGTCCTTAAAACAATTTTATACATGTATTCTAATCTAAGTAACAGTAAATATTGTGAAAATTATATCCATTTATGCGCTTTCTTAAAATCACGGTTCCGAACGTAGTCGGATACCTTAAAATGCGGCGTATAACGCCCACCTATACTTTTAAGTTGCTTTTTTTTAATTTTCAGGTATATTCATCGTATAACGCGCACCCCCTTTTTTACGAAGAAGTTTGATATATATGAATTCAATGCTCTTGTGTTTTGAAGTTTTTTAGTCCAGGTATTTATCCGAGACTTTTGAAAAAATATAGTATATTTCTTAAGCTACAACAGATTAACTTTAAGGGAATGTCAGTTTTTTTTAAATGAACTGTATTTCGATAGATATAGAAGTCTAATTTTTTTTTCATGCTTATATTTCACTTTATTTTTAAAGCTATCATTTTTATACCCGGTGTATAAAGTGCATCCGGACATTTCGATCTTGTTTTTTGTGTTCAAAGTGAGTGTTATACGCCTGATTTTCCGCTACTAGTTTTGTATACAGAGTTTCAAACAGTATTTATACAAAACGAATTCTTCGCCATTTTTCAACCTACTAATCTCTCCAAGAAAAAAATCAACTTACTAACTTTAAGAAAATATTCTTACATTTCACACACACACCACACACACACACAAATGTAAGGACTTAATAAAACTAAATATATTCAATATTAATTTGTAAACATTAAATAATAAAAGAAATTTATTAAAGAACTCTACACCTCTAGCGTGTTAACTGAAAGTAGATCTCAAAAAAGCAATGGGGTATTTTAGAGTGTTCATTAACATCGCTATTAGAGAAACTCGAGGTTTGTAGTGAAGACATAATTTGGGGCATCTGCCCAAATGACAAGGACAACATCGGAGTTCGCACTTCATTTTCTGAACTCCCCCTCGAAGACGACGTGAGGACTTTGAACCCCTCGACAGATTTAACGACAGATGAAACTTTCTACACAACGAATCTTCAGTAGCATAACGACTCGAACCCGCGACTTGAGTTCACGACTGGGATATTGAGGAGTGAGTGAGGGAATATTAATACCGCACTATTCAGCTACATGAAGGTTTTAGGAGATAGACCTCGTCATTTTGAACCATGGTCAGGAGACGAGGACGACACCTGCGCTGGCACCCCCCTCTCCTAACTTCCGCATCACATCAAACGGAAAGACGTCTGAACCTCCACAGATTTAAAGTGCATCGATCCCTACACGGTGGATCTTCAGTGGTACTAGGCTCGAACTCATGGCCCATCGGCCACGAGTATGTTACCTTCACTACTAGGCTACTGCGCGACCACCCTTACTTTTGCGGAAATGATGTCCTGTAGAAAATAAAAACTAATTTTTATGATAACTACTGTTTGCCAAAGGGGGAGTTTAGATTTTTAATGGTAAAAACTGAAATCGTCTAACTATAATGAAATGTTTTACCATTTTTTTTTCAAAAATTCAACTTTTGTAGCACACACAATATTTAAAATTATTTTTTAAAATATTTTTTCTCCTAGTCTCCGTGTCATAAAATATCTTTTCCGAGTGGTCTAGGTTTGAAAGTCGAGACATTCAATTTATGAATTCGGGTTCTAATGAAGCTAAAGGCTCGTCGAATAGTAAGGCTGATATGGGGGAAACAAAGTTTTCTCGTTGTCGCAGCACTGAATTTCGCACAGAAAAGTGTCAACTTGAATGTTGTCCTCGTCCCTCATTATGGTTCAAAGTTAAGAAGTCCGTGCTAATAGCCTTATGATGCTTTTAAGTAAAGCATCATTTACCAGTTGATATCTATTAATACGTAAAATAGGAAGCACAGAAGACGTGACAAATTAAATTAAAATATTTTACGCAAGACAGTACGATCACATTAACTTGAAAATTTAACTTCTTGCCAATTTTTCTTCGCGAATTTAATCACATGATATGCGTCTAAACAATTTATTGTTGCTGTTCATTCTGGGTTACATACGAAAGACGAACCGAAACATACAATACAATCACAAAAGAATATAGAATTCGTTACAAACGATGATCTCAACATAGAACTGAAGAGGTGCATTCGAGACGGCCATCCATTCCAGGAGAACGTTTGACTTCTTTTCCCGAAGATACATCCTTTTCTTGTCCGGAACTCGAACCCGAGCCCACTCGATTACAAGCCGAGTGTCATATCCACCCAACTGGCGGGCCCGCATCAGATTCATTTTGTTGTTTGTTACTAATGCCACCTGATCGGCAAAGGCCCAAAATAAAGGCCCAGTTCATTGGAAAAGGGGCAAAATGACGTCATTGTTCCCGTATTTTGACCCCCTCGGTGACAAAACGTTCAGCCGGTTTCCCCCATTTTTGAGAGAGAACAGCCTGGGGGTGGTCAGGGGTCTCCCATCTCTTTCTTTCCACCCACCTCACGAGAGGACTTGCGGCTCGTCGGCTATTTAAAGTACTTCTATGCCGTGAAGGCACTATACATTAACAAAAAACCATGTCATATCCGGGTTGCCCATGCGCAACGGCCCAGAGTCAGGGCCCTCTACTATAGAGATTTTTTTATCAGCCATAAAAAAATTTTTTCCCCAAATTTGGGCCGATCATGTGACGAGAACATCTGAACTGTCGCCCTTGTCTCCCCCCATAACGCCCAAAGGGGACTTTGTTTTCGATATTCAAGTTTCATCTTCAGTGGGATGAAGATTTGATCACGTCCCTCGACTGGAAGCTAGGAAACTTTGCCTAGAGTGATGTGACCGTTTGAATTGCAACCTGAAGTGTTATTCTCGTCACTTGATCGTAGAACGAAAGGACCGGATTTATATCTTATGGTTCCAGCACGAATCTAATTCAACAAATGACAACAAGTTGTTCAATAACATTCGGTTGGTTTCGGAGAAATTAAAGCGTAAGATATAATTGATAAATAATTATCCCCTTTTTATCACTTTATTTTATTGAAATATTGTACAGTGGAATCATTGTTTTGTACAGCTATTGCTGAAATTGTTACTTAGTATTATATTTTATGTATTTGAGTAACTATTTCGTCGGTAATTTGGGGATGGTGGGGCCTTTTGGTTTTGGGTCCTTGGGAAATATTTAAGATATTTTCTAAAATAATTATTGAAAAAATTAATTATTTTTATTTAATAGATTGCAAATATTATATTCAATCCCCCCTAAAAATATATATTAACCCAAATTTAATCTAAAAAGGGATATTCAAAACCTGAGTGGTTTTTTTTTTAAAATTTTATTCGCCAAATTATGAGAATACGTTTTTGATTTTTTAAAAAAAAGAAAAAACTGTTCGGTTTTTATTCCAAAGTAAAAATGGGAAATATATTTTTTTCTAAATAAAAACCTTTTGGGAAATTTTCCCCAATATAGTTGAAATAAAAAAAATTAAAAATTTTTTTAATTATAACAGTTACAGAAATTTCAAAAAACATTTTACCAGTTCTGGTGCATTTCGGTACAGAAAATAATTAAATTTTTTAAATTTATTTTTCATTGGCTTTTGAAGAATTATTTAATAATGAGGGTTTTTAGAAAAATTTTTTTTTTTCCAGTTTTCAAAAACCCCCAAAGGTTTTTTTTTTGATTTTTACAAAAAAAACCAACGATTTTCCCCCCCCTTTCCCCTTTTCAATCTAAAATTAAATTTTTATGAAAAAAATTTAAAGTAAAAAATTTTTTTAAAAAACAAATTAATAAAAAACTGATAAAAGGGGTAACAAAACTTTAAGGCCCCTAAAAAAATTTCCCCAATTTGATGAAGTTAGATTTTATCTTTTAGTAATGCTTTAACTAAAATTGACAACAAAAATCCGTTACATAAAGATTATCAGACAAACTATTTCTTTTTTTTTATTATTCGTATTGGATTCGAATAAAGATGAAAATGAGAAAAGTTAAACGAATCCAAAAGTATCAAAAACAAGGAAGATTAAAAAAAAAAAATCTTTTTAAAATTAAAAAAATTTTTTTATTTTTAATTCCAAGAATATTCTATAAATTTGGGGGTTTTAAAAATTTTTTAAAAATTTTTAAACTAAATAGGTTTAAAAAAGAAATTAAAGAATGATATTTTCATGCATCCGTGAGAAAACATTTCACATTATACACAAATTCATTTTTTTTTTCCCCATAAATATTTTATCATAATATAATTTCTCGCTGTTATGCAACATGCGATTCTCACAGCAATTTTTAAACCGTAAATTAGTAAATTCTGTAGGAAATACATTTTTAAAAACATTTCAGCATCATTATTTTTTGCAAATCATTTCACTAATGCTTACTTCAATTTTTCTACAGAAAACTTACTTTTTTTAAAATAAATATATAATTACGCGTGTTGATTTAAAAACCTGTAAAAAATGCATTTTTATATCCAAATTCTCTTTTGATCTTTTAAGGTTAAAATAAAATTCGGATCATTCCAAATATTCGCAGTGTATAAACACATGTTTGTAATAATTAATATAAAATAATTAGTAAAACGTAATTTTTCGAACGTTTGGAAATAAAAGCGGAAAAACAAAAGTTTTAAAAAGTACTTACCCTTTCGGAGCGACAGCTGATGAAAGCCGGTTCTTTTTGCGAAGTAATCCATGGTGAGAAAAAAATTTTTTTTCGTCCCGCCACACACACCTCAACTCCACTTTTTAATAGAAAAGAAATCATTTTCTAGTTTTCGGCGGACGGATCGTCTGCCCACTGGAACAATATTGCGCCGACGGGAATCCAAAGGTTGGACAAGCGATTGCAGCGCCCTCTACTGCGCAGTGGATAAATGTTTTCACAGTGAAAAGGAAACCTGCGCGGCGAAAACGAAAACAGTTTCTGTTTCATGGGGAGGGTTTGCGAGTGTGGAAGGGGAAGGTCTCACCTGTTCCGCCACTAAACACAAATGTATAACAGTTGATCTTCCAACTATATCGTCTGATGGAACCCTTGGGAGAAGGCGCGCACTAATGGATTCGCGGGGGGGACAGAGTCACATCCCAATCCTTTTTTTATGATTATTTTTATTGCAGCCGATAAAAATCCTTATTCCAGTGAATATTTAACTAAGAGAAAATATACTTACCTACGTTTAAGGACTTTTCAATTTTTCTTTGATAATTTGAGAAAAAATCCAATCTAACTTAAACTACAATGTTTTAAATGTGCGTGACTTTAATAAAGGACACAAATCAAAAACACATTTCGCTAACATCACAGGAATGATATTTGCTGGCAAAGCTCTCTCTCTCTCTCTGTCCTATTTTATTTATAAGTTATTGTAGTTTCATTATCCTTAGATGATTGACAAACAGCATGTTGGCCTATTTCTTGTGTGTACGCGCTTGTGGTGGCCGCGTTAGCCTAGTGGTCTAGGTAACGGACTTGTAGCCATCATGTCATGAATTCGAGTCAAGAACCACTGAAGGCCCACCGTGTAGGTGATGCACGTTAAATTTGTCAAGAGCTCAAACGTCCTCCCATTGGTGTGGTAATTAGGAGAGGAAGGTGCCAGCTCTGGTGTCGTCCTCGTCCCTTGACCATGGTTCAAAATGTCGAAGGGTGTCGCCAAAAGACCTAGAGTAGCTGAACAGTGTGACGTTAATATTCACTCACTCACTTTTTGTTCGTGTCTTTTTGTCAGGGTGCAGTGTGTTTTGTGATACACTTGTGTTTTTATATCTTTCTTGATGGAGTTCTTAAGGTAGCATTTGAAAATCAACCTTTCTACTCGAACATTTCGTGTTCACCCTTTTCTCAAATTTGCTTTCACTATCATGAATAATACCCATTATTTCATCTTCCTTGCTTGATCCATTTCTTTTCAGTAAGTTTCATTTCCAACCGATAGAGATCACAGATATCCATTTCTTTCTTCTTTTTTTTTCCTTCATATTCTATTAATTTTCAATTATAAGCCATGATGAGTCGAACAGCACAAAATAAAAACCACTAAGTCGTTCACAGAGGAAGAAATGTAGCCTAATAGAAAATATTTTAGAATGAAAGTGGTCGCGTTGGGAACTCACAGGCACCACGAGTATTTTAAAATCATTTGCCATTCCAAAAAAAAGAGAGAGAGAGAGATGTGACCAATACATTTTAGTTCCCATGAAATACTGTTATATAGGAGGATACACACACACACAAACACAGACAAATTAATTTAACAAATAAACAGTTTTCCCAGAATTAAAAATTTCGTGAGTCTGCGGTGCTTCTGGCCCCGCTCCCGAATAAAAAGTATAATTTGTTTTAGAGAAACCCTATCCCAAAGCGCACGTCTTGGAAGAATAAATATCTAAGAATATATCTTAAAATATTTAAAGTAGATCTTATAACATGTTATAGCTACTTTAAGTAAAGACAATTTAAGCAAAATATTGAACATTTAAAAAATTAATATAATTTTAATGTAATTTACTGATTAATAGCATGAATTCGTGTTCTAGGTGTCATTTACCTTGGATTATATTAAATAACTGGGATTTGTATTTGCACTTTTTTACACAAACAGTCCAAGTCTAAGCAGAAACATCATAAGACTACTTGAGGCCCTGGGCTCCTACGCAAAAGTAGGCCTTTGGCAGGTCCCTACACAAATGAGGACCCCACTTACGACCCTTATAAAAGACAGTACATAGCATGCGTTGCCAAATACTCTTACAAATAATTACCCGAAGCAAATCAATGCGTATGACTTGTAATCGCTCTCACCAGCTGAACCGACTGCTGTTTTTTGACTGAAGAAGTACCGATGGTGTAGGGTGGTAAGCCTAGGCCTATATATGGACGACGGTCTTTACATGCAGTCAGTTAACATATCATTCGAAATTTCCAGTTTTTTTTTTTGGATTTTGGCGGATTCAGTTTGGCAGATTTGGCGACAAATTCCAAATTTGGTGACTAAAAGATTAAGGTAAACTCTAAATGCGAATACGCTTGTGGTTAATACAAATAAAACAAATAGCGTCAGCTATTTCTTACCATAATATAAACAATTATCTAGTTTTTCTGAAAATAGATATAAAAAAAGACTCGTGCATGTGAAAAAAATAGTATATGTTCTAACTGCTAAATATATTTTTCTATTTTTATAAAGCAATATACGTTTAGAAGTGATGTAATATTAACATCGCAGCAATACGTTTAAAAGGCTATTTATATAATACGATTGACATTTAATATTTCTTCTTAACACACTTTTATTAGTTAGACCTGTATGTATAGAGACGGAATCTTTGAAATAGAACGATACGGGACTCATCCGAGGCCCCGTAAACGGAGAGAATACCCTTCAGATCCGTTAATTAATATCCATTGAAGAGCAAGTCTAATTCCACAGCATAGCAACGTAATTCCGGCTCCAAATATCAAACTCAAGGATAAATTCAACAATAAATAAAAAATAGATTAGAAAACTAAGAAAAAACGCTTTTATTGTAGAAAAAAATGAAAAAAAAAATTATAGTTTGAAAAAACTAAAAAACAAGCTTTTACAGTGAGTCGATCTAAAAAAGTAAAAAAAAAAATTCTATATATTGTTATAATTAATGTAAAAATAAAATGATATTAACGAGAAAATGAATGTCATTGTGGTAAAAGCGTGGGGTGTGCTTTGTACTACATTTTTACCCTAACTCAGCATTTCGGAATAGAACTAGTAAGAAATTTTAACACTTAATATTCAGCACCCCATGCTTTTACCCCAATGACATTCATTTTCTCGTTAATCATTTTATTCTTGTATTAATATATAACAATATACAGAATTATTTTTTTATTTTTTAGATTGATTCACTATAAAAAAGCGCGTGTTTTTTAGTTATTTTAAACTATAATTTATTGTATTGATGCTTGGTTTTCTGCGGGAAATTTTATTTAAGAGGTGTTAAGTGAGTTTTTTCTTTTCTTTTTTTTTGAAAGTTTGGGCTTTTAAGCATTTTTATGCATTGTTGTGTAAACACAGTTCATTTCAGTTCTTGAAAAAAATTAAACTAATGAGTATAAAATTATTACGAGGAACCTAGGATCATAAATTAAATAGAAAGTTTACAATCAAGGGGGTACATATACATGAAAGACGTTTTAATATTCTTTTATTATATTATAATAAGGTCGACGCTGACTGCTGGGCCGCCGCGCCTGGGTTTGAATCCGGGAGACGGCATAGAGGTTTGTAAATGTAGAGTGCCTTTGCAACCTGCAGATACTCTAAATAGCCGTTGAGCTGCAAGTCCTCTCGTGAGGTTGGGGGAAGGGGAAGAGAGACTGTCATCACGGACCCCGAGGATTTAGAACACCTTTCCTCTGATTCCCAGCATACGGGTAAATGATTTAAGTTTCTTCGATAATTCCAAGACTGTCTCTGCTACTTATATAGATATTTTTAACACTTCTTATCTTTCTTTAAGGTATCCGACTACGTTCGGAACCGTGATTTTAAAAAGTCGCATAAATGGATAATTTTCATGATATTTAGTGTCACTACATTAGAATATAAGTATAAAATAGTTTTAAGGACATTATGGCAAAAAAAATTTATTTAAATACAATATTTCGGCAAAAATTAGAACTTAGAATAACCTTTTCAAAATGTTCCCCTTTTTGTGAAAAATGCTTCTATTATAAATATTTTGCCTGTATATAGCTCAGACTACTCTGTACAGGGGCTCAACTTGTTTTTTGAAAAATTCACATTATTTTTGAGTTAGAACCATTTAAAATAATTATTGGCGTTTTTCTTAAAATTTCTGCCCTCTGTTGTCGTAAAACATGGATAAACCCACTTCTAAGCTGTATATTTCAAAAATTCTAGTTGAGCCTTTGTACAGAGATCTATAGAGGCAAAATATTATTATAATAGAAGCATTTTTCGCAAAAGGAGACTATTTTGAAAATGGGTCATTCTATGTTCATTTTTTGTCAAAATATTGTACTTAAATAAATTTCTATTGTAATACTATTCTTAAAACAATTTTATATACATTTTCTAATCTAAGAGACACTAATATCTTAAATATTACCCATTTATACGCTTTTGCAAAATTTACGGTCCGAACGTAGTTGGATATCTTAAGAAAGTCAACATCTAATTAAAAATATTACAAAAAGCTAATTTCAAATAAATAAATAATATACTTAACTGTATTAGTTAAAATTTTTAATGAGAAGGATAGCGCTGCATTTCTTTTACAAGTGCTGATATAACAGGTGTAAAGTAAGTGAATATTAACGTCGCACTGTTCAGCTACACGAGGGCTTTTGGCGACGGACCACGTTATTTTGAACCATGGTCAAGTGGCGTGGACGACACCTGAGGATGGCACCCCTCCCCTAACTACCACACCACACCCAACGGGAGGACTTTTCCCAGCTCCGACAGATTTACGTCATCGCACACATGGAGTTTTTTAGTGGTACTGGACTCGAACTCATGACATGCCCCATGATCCGATACCGGACCACTGGCTACCACCCTCATATCCCAAAGGTGTAAATTGATATCTACTTATCAATTCTGGTTCTACGTGGCCGCGGTAGCCAGTGGTATAGGATCGGCCCGTGCTGCCTTGTCACAGTTCGACCACCACTAAGGCCCACGCGTGCCAGCGATCCGCAATCTGTCAGGCTCAAATTCCCGTTGGGTGTGTGTAGTGGGAAAGGTAGACCGCTCGGGTGTCGTCCCGTCACTTGACCATGGTTGGCTACGTGGTCTGTCGCAAAAGCCCCGTGTTGCTTCCGACAGTGAAACGTTAATATTCCCAATCAATCAATCAATCTGGTCTTACACTTTCCAAAAGGTTTCTGTTGTTTTTAAAATAAAGAAGAGCTGTACATGTTCTTTCACATAAATTATTAGTTTGGAAAGGCATCACAGAAATTGATCGAAATACATGTTCTAGTAAAGTCTTTTAATTGGGAAGCAACTTTTTTTTTATTATTATTGAGAACATTTGTACCACCATTATACCACATGTGCACCACAAAGTATCACATTTGAGCTTACATAGAAGTAAACGTGAAGCACATATCACAAAGAAGAGAAGGATTACAACATAAACATCCATGTCTTACCCAGGGTTCGAAACCAGACCCTACGGTACCGCAGTCAGCGTCACTAACCATTATACCGGATGGGCGGCCTGAGAAGGAATTTAGTGATCTTGTTGAGGATGGCACCTTCCAATTTTTCACAGTTTGTAAAAGAGGAAAAAATCTTAACATTAAATAAGAGACTTTCACGGATCCCTAAAATGGCACTGGAGACCTCCGGAGGGGGTGCGAGGACCATAGTTTAAGAACCGCTCTTCTAGACGTTTGCGTTTTTGATTCTTACGGTACTGGATCGATTTCCAATTTTGTCAAATGAAACATCAGATAACAATTGTATTAAAAATACTTGCGTAAAAGTACTTCATCTTCGTAACAGTACAAAGAATAATACTGCTTAATGTGTTCAAAAGTAAGGAAAATGTGTTACCTTTATGAAGGTTCTATATCCACGTCCTTCAGTTAATAAAATCCTCTTGGGAAATCTTTGATCAATCAATTCGAATTTATTCACAACCAACCCTCGGAAGAAGAAACCTTGATTATTTAAATTAGGTCTGCTATATATAGTCTTGTTTTTCAAGCTAGTAAGGAAGAAAAGTGAAAAGATAGGATAGATTACTACTGATCAGGTATTTTTTATAGTATATTTCAGATATTGGATAAAAGTGAAAGAATTAAAGTGTCGATTGGTCACTACAGTTTAATTAGTGATCAGATCATTTGGAAAGTAGATTCGATCTAGAATTAAGTGGGTCGATATTTAAAGTCTTCTTATACTTTGTGTATCTCATTATTAATCCACATATTGCTTAGACTGGGAGCATGTCTTTAAAATTAATTTAATTGTGTTGCAAACTGTGTGATCAATAAATAGATTGTTTTTTTTTGGATATATATGGCTAGTCTTCCTTCTCTTCCTCCTACATCTCTAGGTGAGAATGAGTGAACCTCTCATTCCTCACATATTCACTTCAGATCACAGGATCATGCACAAAATTGTTAGCTAAATGCAACATTTTTTTATACTTCCATATTTTTGATAAGTTACTGCATGTGACGAGGTATTCCATTTCTATATAAATCTATACTCGCGACCGAACCGACTTCACTGTGCAACACTTGTGTCTCTCTCTCTCTCTCTCATTACTTATATTTTATTTTCTTATTTATATTGTTTTATGCTAAAATTTTTAATTTTTACTTTGAAATTGTTTAATGTGAAAAATTATTAGTAATTTATTTTAACTCTCTTAATGGAAATGGTTCACAAATATTTTACTTTACATTAAACCTTTCATGAAACCTCTAATGTTGTTCTCGCGCCCCTCAAACGATTTTAATTGACTACAGACCCCTCAGTAGTTTCAAAAACCCTCAAGGAACCGAAGATATCACTTTGGGAGCCTCTGTTTTATACCAGGGGTCGGCAACCTATGGCATGCGGTGCAATTCTCAGTGACACTCTGCATTACTCTACAAATTTTTCAGTAGATGGAAATTGATAAATCTGTCATAGATCCTATTTGACAAATGCCTTCAGAATCATGGACGTTTACAGAATTACGAAAAAATCTAAAAGATAAATTTACAGCTATTCTGTAAATGATTCAACGTTATTGCTGGAAAGATTTAAATGTTTGAAGAGAGAAAATTTACATGTACCTTGCTTTCCTCTTCTTTGGGTCCACACATATCTAACAAGGAGAGGGCACGACTAAGGAAATTCATTTCGGATCGAGATTTGGGTGTAATAGTAGTACACTTTTGGGGTGTTCCCCTCAATGTAATTCCGTCGAATGGCCGTCGACGGATTACTTTGAGGTGAAACCCAAAAGGTACCTACAAGTCTCGACCCGAAATATTCCTTATGCCCTTAGGTAAAATCTTTCCTCCTATGTAAAATATTTCGAGGGCCGCAAAGAATTGTTTAACTACTGAATGTTCAGAATCGTGCCAAGTGGAAAGATCCTTGATTTGGCGATAAGGAAATAGGTGGTTCAAAAAGGGACATATTTATAATTTATGTGTTTTTATTTCTTTTTTTTAAAAGAAAACCCAAAAATATATAAAATATGTAAAATTTTTTAAATTTTTTGGTTTGAAGAAAAAAAGTTATTTTTTAATGCCTTTTTTATTTTTTTTATGTTAAAATATTTTTAAAATGATGAAAAAATTAATACATAAAAAAAACCGAAAAATCAATATATTATTGACCTCTATTTTTTTTAACCCCTGATTATCGGGGGAATCGTTGTATAAAAAAATATCCTTCCCTGGGGCACGCTGAATCCTATGGGTAGATTAGTTTGGCACGCTACAGCTAACAGGCCCCTGTTCTAAATTGTCAAAAGTATATATAGGTGCTTTTGCGTCCCCCTCGATTTGGCTCTGACGATCATAAAAAATAAAAAGGTCTGTTAAAAAAATTTTTGGACATTAAATTTTTCCCGGCGCCAGTGAGATTTAAAATAGGCCACTGTCCCGGGGGAGGCGATACCTTAATGCACATGCTTGAATTGTTTCTCTTCTTTCCTATATACCACTCGCGTTTCCTGCACCCCATCCATTGAGGTGCGCAACGTCAGATTTATTATTTCTCAAAAGATAACAGGACAACTTGAGCAGAGATACTGTATCAAGTTTTTCTGTCAAGAGTTTGTTGGTTTTCTTACTGAAACCAATTCGTAAGATTCAGCGAATGTTTGGAGATGATGCTATGGAGGTCACACAGATTAAGGAAGGGTTGGAAAGTGATCGCGCACGTCAGTAGAGAGTGACTAGCATTCTGGGAGGGCGCAAACTGTTCCAAATGCAGCTATTGTTGAAAAGGTGGAAATTCCGATAGTGAAAGATCGTTATTTGTTTGTTCGAGAAACTGCAGAACAAGAGGAGATAAATTCAGATTCTGCACAAGCAATTTCGCCTGAGCATGCACAGAGTAGCAGCGAAATTTGTTCCCAAGCTTCTGTCGGTGGAATAAAAAAAATTTTTTGCAATTGCAAAGGACCTACTGGACAATATCAACTTTGAACCTGGCTTCTTACTTACGACTTTTGGCTGTTCACGAAAATAAAAATGCCATTGAAAGAATCCCATTCTCAGAGTAGAAATGAGATAAGGCACAAAATGAGGCAGCAGAGTTGAACACCATTCCAAAAAAAGCATTCCAGAATTGTTTTCGGCAGAAGAAGAAATGCTCGGATAAGTGTGTGGAGATGCAAGGGGCTTATTTTTAATTTGATTACGATCCTTTTCTGGCCAAAGGTAACATACTTTTTGAACAGACCTTGAATGACGTAGATAAGTATTGTGAACACCAAAACCTACAATGACTTTTAATTATAACTGTTTAGTTGGCTTACGTTAAATTTATATTAAAAAAATATATTGCAAAGACTTGATCTGCCGTTTATCTACATTTCGTGTTCCCCTTACGGATATTTTGTGGTCGAGTCGGACCGTGACAATGAACTAAAAGCACAATGGATACTGTTAAAAAACTGAACTAAGCTGAAACGTCATTAAGTGAGTGTGAAAGTTATATTAGCGTAGCACCATAAAGCAATTCGAAGCATAGGGGTGACGAACCTCGTCATTTTGAACCATGGTCAAGCAAGAGGACGATACTTGAGATGGAATCTCCCTCCCGTAAGAAACACACCACACCAACGGGAGGAGTTTGAGTCTCAGCTGATTTAACATGCATTAGCCTCTCTACACAGTGGGTCTTCAATTGCACCAGGACTCAAACCTGAGAAACGTGGCCCCGAGTTCGTGACCATAACCCAAAGGCTACTCTGGTCCACACCCAATTGAGAAAGCAACAAAACAGTTTCTTGTTTCAGCTATTATCAGCGACGAAAGTGTATAGTCCCTATTATTTTGTAACAATTTTATGTAATTTTATTGATGCTGATTGAGAGAGTGAATACAAACGTCACACTATTCAGCTACTCGAGGTTTTTTTGGTGACGAGCCTCGTCATTTTGACCCATGGTCAAGTGTTGTCGCTGCCACCTGGGCAAGTAGTTCAACTGAATTAAATCTGCCATCAACAGAAGGGATTTAAGTCAGTTGAATGAACTAGTACAGATGACTTTTTAAGAAAAATATCAGTCCGAGTTCTATTTTTTACATCTCAGCATGCGATCCTCCTCGGATGTTTGTACAGATTCTTCAGAGAGACACACCAGAATTATGAACCTAGTTGTCAAATGAGATTTTGGCAGGGGGCCAATCTCGCATTCTCTGCTCCCGCCCCGTATCGCGAATGGTTTTGAAAAAGTTATTCACATAGTTTAGCAATTAAAAAGGAATAAAATCTTTTTAAATTTTGGTAGAATTACATTTTTTTGTTTATGGTGAAATTATATTTGTAGAACAAATAAGAATATACTAGGTTCGTTCAAATGAAACCAGGTCAGTGCGTCTAACTTTGCATTACATTTAAGGTGGTACCCGGTAACTGCGTGTATGGTGGCACTATTAATAGGAAAAAATATTGAAGGGGTGCGCCCTTTTGACGTTCCATAGCGACTGTGGGGTTTTTACGGGGGAAGGAAAGGTGGTCACACAAGCTATCGTCCCCTTTCTGAACATCGGGGAAATAAGTGGGAAATACGGGGGTGATACTCGAATGGCGCTTTTCCTTTTAGTCATCTACAATGTTATCTAAGAAGGGAAAACGGTTTTCGCGCAAATTGCCCTGGGTGATGGGAAAAATGGAGTCAACATTTGGGAAACCCAAAAACAAAACGTCGGAAAACATTGGAAAGCAAAAAAGGGCTTCACCACCTCCCAAAAAAATCAAAGGGCCCTGCCCACAAATTCCCGGTAAGGTCATGATGTTTCCACCAAAAGGGCCCATTGCTTTTAGGGGTTTTTTGGAACGAGGGAAACCCCCATCAATGTCCAGCATTATCGCTTTTCTTTACAGAACCTTGGGGCGAGCCTTGAAGTCGAAATGCCCAAACATGTTTTTCCCCCAAAGGCGTTATTTTCCTGCATGATAAATTTCCAAAAAGTTTTGCTTAAATTTTTTTTATTATATGTACTGTGTCTACACTTTTTTATTAAAAAAAATCCTACCGTTACTTTCCCCTAGAGACCGGGGTTTTATTTGAATGTCCCTATACATAAAAAAAAAATCATTCATTTGGGAAATGAATGGGGAAAACCGGGGGTTTTTGGTGGGCCGAAAAAAATATATATTAATTGAACCCGGGAAAGAGAAAAACATTAGGTTCAAACTCTGAAAAAAAATGTAAAAGTTGAAGGAGTCACGTTTTGTATATTTGTTCTTGATGGCGTACTTTGAGCAGCGGAGAGGATATTAGATAACACCATTTCATAAAATATAACAGCGAGGATTACTTCCAGTTGTAGCTCTGTTAAGCTTATTTAATTTTAAACTCACAATAATGTCTTTCCTACTCGAATAACTTAATTGAAATTCCCATGCTCTGATTATTTTCTGTTAATCTAATTTATTTAATTACTCTATCAACTTCAAGCTCTGAATCTTACACTTTGTTTTAATACCTCTCGTGTGAGAAAATCTCATAAATTTATCTAATTAAAAATTACATCTATTTTTACGGCTTAGTACATAGCAGTGTACGTTTTGTACAAGTTTGGCGTTCCTGCTCGATCTCTGAAAAGAACAAAAGTTTTATAAACTAAGTTCACTGAGGAGAATGCGGAATCCCAAAGAGCTAAGAACGAGTTGTGCTGTGGCACTTTTGAGGTCCACCAAATTTTTGAAGTGTACCAACAAATAATTTTTGGTTTTTTCAATTATTAATTATTTTTTTAAAAAAAAATAAAAACCGGAACTGAATTATTCGGCCATTTTATAGCAATAAACTAAAAGTATTCGAGGTATATTAAACTTATCTTTTCGGGAATAGGTAAATTGGATTGGGTTCGTAATCCATTTGTGAATACTTCTGTATATAAATTAACTTTGAATGAAGAAGAAAAGCAAACTTTGTTCTGTAACAATCGAGATTTAATTTCAAAACATTAGGAAGAGTCAATGAATTCATTTTGGATTAAAATAAGCGGTGATCATCTCTGAATAGCCTAGAAAGCTTTAAAACATTGTTACAATTTTCTACTTCAAATCTGAGTGAATCCCGATTTTCTACATTAACAAGAATAGAAGTGAAAAAAGAAGATCGAGACTTTTAAACACAAGTGACGTGAGATGAGAGCGGCAATATCCTTTTTACGACCCTATATAAACGAAATCGTCAAAAATAACCAAGCTCAAATTTCTCATTTAATGTATTCTTATTATTCATTTGTAATTAGTTACTCAATAAATATTTTACTGTCTTTGTCGTACATATTATTTTATTTAACATTAAAGATTCTAATCATAAACTATTTTACACCCAGTCCATTACAGATAAATAAAATTCTTTTTTAAACTTTTTTTATTATTAGTGTGCCGACAAATTATGTGTAGCGCAACAACAACAAAAAAGGTTGAGAATCACTATGCTAGATAAACAAAATTCAGTAGGTACGTTTACGCATCTAAAAGATGACATCGATTCAAGTTTCGAGCTAGAAACAGGCATAAGGTGCTAGAAGTATCACTTTGAGCATCCTAATCAGGTTTAATTTAAATGCATACTGTTAAGTTAGTGTTATTTATCGTAATGAGTTTGTGTTATTCTATAATATCTGTAAGAAGACAAAAAAGTCCATTATGATGAGCTCACTGAACGCGATCATGTTATAAAGCTATGAAAAAATGGATTTTTTTCCTGCAATATTGCAGAAAGATTTGGATGGAATGTATCCACTGTGGATGATTGTTGTGAATAAGAAAAATCAAGGGGGTATTCTTTCAAAAGACCGGACCGGATTTCGGTGGCCATATGGCGAAAGGGAAGATCGCCGTGTTCGATGATTGACTGTGGTACACCGCGCTGCCTCTGCAGCAGAAATTCGAGTTCCAATTGGCAGCACAGTGACCCATCGAATTGATACAAGTTCATTACTTCAAGGTCAGCTATGAGCCAAAAATCCTGTAACCCAAACCACTTTGTTTTTCAAAGTCATTGGCTTCAAACTAGAACGGAGGAGCTAGAAAAACCTAACTAGTCTCCTCTGGAACTAGAGCCTAACTAGTCTCCACTGGAGGTACAGCTAGTCTCCACTGGGGGGAGAGCTAGTCTCCCCTGAAGATAGAGCCTAACAAGTTTCCACTGAAGGTAGAGCCTAACTAGTCTCCACTAGATATAGAGCCTAACTAGTCTCCACTGGGGGTAGAGCTATTCTCCACTGAAGGTAGAGCCTAACAAGTTTCCACTGAAGGTAGAAACTAACTAGTCTCCACTGGAACTAGAAACTAACTAGTCTCTCCACTGGAACTAGAGCCTAACTAGTCTCCACTGTAGGTAGAGCTAGTCTCCACTGGGGGTAGAGCTATTCTCCACTGAAGGTAGAGCCTAACCAGTTTCCACTGAAGGTACAGAAACTAACTAGTCTCCAATGGAACTAGAGCCTAACTAGTCTCCACTGTAGGTACAGCTAGTGTCCACTGGGGGTAGAGCTATTCTCCACTGAAGGTAGAGCCTAACCAGTTTCCACTGAAGGTAGAGCCTAACTAGTCTCCACTGGGGTAGAGCTATTCTCCACTGAAGGTGAGCCAACCAGTTTCCACCTGAAGGTGGAGCCTATGTCTCCCACTGTAGGGTACAGCTAGTCTCCACTGGGGGTAGAGCTATTCTCCACTGAAGGTAGAGCCTAACCAGTTTCCACTGAAGGTAGAAACTAACTAGTCTCCACTGGAACTAGAGCCTAACTAGTCTCCACTGTAGGTACAGCTAGCCTCCACTGAAGGTCGAACTGTTCTCCACTGAAAGTAGAGCCTAACCTGTTTCCACTGAAGGTAAAAACTAAATATTCTCCACTGGAACTAGAGCCTAACTAGTCTCCACTGGGGGTAGAGCTATTCTCCACTGAAGGTAGAGCCTACCAGTTTCCACTGAAGGTAGAGCCTAACTAGTCTTCACTGGGGGTAGAGCTATTCTCCACTGAAGGTAGAGCCTAACCAGTTTCCACTGAAGGTAGAGCCTAACTAGTCTCCACTGTAGGTACAGCTAGTCTCCACTGGGGTAGAGCTATTCTCCACTGAAGGTAGAGCAGTGCTTCTCAAACTTTCAGCACTGGCGCCCCTCTTTTTAATCACTATTTTTATCGCGCCCCCCTTATACATTAATAAATTACTGAATGCAATAATAATGCACTTTTTTTGACGCTAAAGCTACAATACACACGATCTTAATTATAAACCGTACAAATTAATAACATAAGTATTAAATTTTGTATATGTTACTTTTAAGCAAAAAATAAAATAAGTTATAGGATAATCATTATGTTATTTTTCCTTTCTCTAATTTTTAAATTGGAACATATTGCAAAATGCGGTGGCTGCTTAGAAGACAAAATATAGATATCAGCTAAATATAGAAAAAGAAATCAGAGGGTCAGTTTCTAATCATAAGCATTCTGCTCTGCAAGACAAGCCCATAGAAGTCGTTAATACTTATTAAAAAAACTTGTTCTTAATTTAGTATTAATTAATTAGTTATAAAATACTCTGTGCAGCACTGATACATTAAAAGTATACCGGCTGAAGTACCCGCTCTTTGCACGAGTTCATTTATAAGAAAATAAAACATTATTGTTATAATCGCTGAATTGTAAGGAAAGTAAAGCCAAGTGCGAGACAATGTTACAAATATGTAAAATGATTTTTTTTAAATGATTGCTCAAATTATAATTAGTTTTAAGGAACTGTAATTTTAAGCCTCACAGAATTAGCATTTAGAATTGATGTTGAATAATGAACAATAACATACAATTCCGATGAAGAATAATTGTATTTTTTTAATATTTAAAGCGAAAGTCTTCAACATGTTTTAACCCCGGCAGCAGGTGATCACTCGATACTGATGGTGAAGCGGGGTTATTGAGTCACCCCAATCCTTTTTTCATAATTATTTTTATAGTACAAAATAAAAATCGTAATTCTAGTGAATAATTTACTTAAGAGAAAATATACTTACCTTCTTTCAAAGACTTTTCAATTTTTCTTTGCTAATTCTGTGACGTCTCTCGCGTCCTTCTGCTAACATAACTCCTATGTTCTTTGACGGCCACGATTAATGGCAAAACCTTTCCAACCCAATACCAAGAAGATAAACGAATGTAACATGTAAATGAGATATACTTTAAAAGGATAGAAGCTTTGATGATAAGATATAGCGCGGCAAGTTTAGAGATAGCTTAGTGTGGAATCTTTCAGATCAAGAGTTAGCAGTCCGATAGCTTTGGAAGGAATAGAAGTCCATTGTAAAGAAGTTGGAATCGTCGTATATAAAGTGACATTATAGATATCTCTCAATCACTGTAGGAAGGAGATCTGCAAAAGGTAATATTTAGGTATAGGAAGTTAGATGAATCGGTTTATTTATTATAATTAAGATAAATGTTCTAGTTGCGTGATCTGACTTAAATACAAGGTTTAATTGGGTGTTAACTCTCACTTTAATTAAAGTTGTCAATTAGAATTTAGTAATATAAGTTATTCTTAATAAAAGTTGTATTAAGAACTATTATGTCTCATCATTTTGATAATCCCACACCTCTAGCTTACGCGGATCCGGAACGACATAGTCATCACAGGATGGCTATGTCGCAATTCTAGGAAAAAATCCAAGAAAACTGAACTAAAATGTTTAAACTGTGCGTGACCTTAAAAAAAGACACAAATCACAGACACTTTTGCTAACATTACAGGAATGTTATTTGCAGGCAAAACTGTCATATTTTGTTCTAGTTATTGTAATTTTACAGTCCTTTGATGTTCGACAAATAGCATGTTGAACTTTTGCTTGCTTGTGTGTTTTTGACAAAGCAAAGTGTGTCTTCTGATACTTATAGCTTCATACTTTAGTTGATGGGGTTCTTTGGTAGCATTTGAAAATTTTTCTTTCGTTTCATGTTCATCACTTTTCTCAAATTTACTTTAATATGCATTATTTCAGCAGGTTCATCCCTTTTTTTTATCAGTTTTAACATCTTTCAATAGAGATCAAAGATGCCCATTTTTTTTAAATATATATTCTGATCATTTACCAAACATTTACCTGCTCATTTACCAAACCACAATAAGTCGTACAACAAGGCAGTCGAAGTCACTAAGTTATTCATAGGGTTGGGATGTAGCATGAACACAAAAAATATTTTGGAAAAAAAGTGATCGCACCGGGAACTCAGTCAAAACAAGTACCTTAAGATTGTAAAAAAACGTTTGTCACTCCCAAAAAAGAGGGAGATATGGGACAAATATATTTAAGTTCACGTTAAAACTGTCAAACAGGAGGATAGTGTCAGGGTCATTGGTAACAATTAAATAGTTTTGTCACAGAATTACCGATTTCGTACGCTCAGTGCTCGGCGTGACCGGTCCCGGATTAAAAGTGCATTTAATACAATATGGATGCTCTAAAAAAATTGTGTAAAACGTTTTCATTATGCTTTATATGTTTGGGAATACTCAAAAATAAATCTTGGCCAAGTAATCCTTCAAGTGCTCTCTATGCTTTTCCAGAAATCATAAACATATTTTACAAGGAAAAACACGCAGCAGAAATAGCTTATTTACAATATCCCAAATGAAAAAACAAATACATAAGAGAGCAGGGACGTAACTAACCGTACAAGTAAGTTCGAAGGTCAAACCGCAGCAAATACATTCTGCTCTGCCTACAGCTAATGTACAATATTTCAATAATATAACAGTGATGAAATTTTTATCTTCTTAAAATTTTTTTGATTATGGGTCTGGGTTTTGTTTTTTCTCTGAAAGAGTAGTATTTTAAATTTGAAAAGAACACGTAATAAAAAATCTCTCATCATGGGATTACCGCAAATCAAATAAAATGTTTTTTATTTGGTTATAGTATCTCAAAGATAGATATTGAGGTTTTGATGTAGAAGCTTTTATTTTTATGACGTAATATCGCAGATGATATATATATAAATTATATCAGTGTAAATGTGTGTTTTTTATTATGTCAGAAAGTATTTTTTTTTTACTTCATTCCAGTAAATAATTTTTTTTAATCTTTTATTTTCGATATGCTCGCGCCCCCCCTCGCAGGTTTATCGCGCCCCCGGGGGGCGCGCCCCACAGGTTGAGAAACACTGAGGTAGAGCCTAACCAGTTTCCACTGAAGGTAGAAACTAACTAGTCTCCACTGGAACTAGAGCCTAACTAGTCTCCACTGTAGGTACAGCTAGCCTCCACTGAAGGTCGAACTGTTCTCCACTGAAAGTAGAGCCTAACCTGTTTCCACTGAAGGTAAAAACTAAATAGTCTCCACTGGAACTAGAGCCTAACTAGTCTCCACTGGGGTAGAGCTATTCTCCACTGAAGGTAGAGCCTAACCAGTTTCCACTGAAGGTAGAAACTAACTAGTCTTCACTGGAACTAGAGCCTAACTAGTCTCCACTGTAGGTACAGCTAGTCTCCACTGGGAGTAGAGCTATTTTCTACTGAAGGTAGAGCTTAACCAGTTTCCACTGAAGGTAGGAACTAACTAGTCTCCAATGGATATAGAGCCTAACTAGTCTCTACTTTAGGTAGAGCCTAACTAGACTCCACTGGAGGAGTCTAGATTTGCCCTCGTTCCAATGATGACCGTGTGTTGGCTAGAAGGAGGCCAGGTGAGCACCATCAACCAAACTTTCTGGGGCCTAAACAAGCTGGACACATCTGGAGTTATGGTCAGAGGGTCAACTTCCTGTGACAGTAGCAGCATTGTAGGGTTTATTCCATGCACCCTGAGTGCAAACGTGTTCATCTGTCTGGTGATTCAACCTGTTTCTCTTCCAATTATAAACATTATTCAAGGGGGTGTTTCCCAACAGACATGTACACATGTACATTTTTACTCTATGGCAACCCTACATGCCGACTATAACCAGACTAAGGAAAAACACTTCAAAGGTTTAAAGATTCTGTATGACGGGTTAAGAACATATGTGGAGAGCACGCAGCTGAACCCCAAACACTTTTTTCACTGCCCTTCCATTTCTTGTGCCCTTTTCAAAATTGACATTAATTGTAATATGGACACATTAAGCACAGGCAAGACCGAGAACATTAACAAGACAGTGATTTACGCCTTTTGTAATGTCTAATTGTAATCATGGTTTTTGCCTGTGCACTTTGTAATACACGATAACAACAACCCTGCATGCTCTACAGAGTGTCGATCTTCTGCCTTGGCCTGCGAAATCATCATATCTTTCTCTAATCAAGCACAAATGGGACATCATTGGACAACTCAAGCGTCCTCCACAACCAGAATTAACCGTCCCTTTAATGACCGACCAAGTGTGCAACAGTCATTTAACTCCATTTCACCGGTATCCAGAACTTGTACGACAAAATGCATGCATGTTTGTATGCTTGCATTCAAATGTCTGGTAGTTACACCGGTTATTAATATACCATCATTTCACATTTTATTGATATGATAAACAATACCCCTATCTGGAAGTTATTTTAAAGATAGTACAGAAGAACAGAATTATATACAAAATATATACATATTTACTCTTAATTTTGGAAATATATATATAGGGCCCGAACAACATAATTCTTAACAAAAGTGTACGGAAAGTTTGCTTACAATGTTCGCAATAACATATCTGTCCAAATCATCGTATTCCAAAGGGAAATATGTAGAGAATATAGAAATCGGCTTACTGATGCTAATATGGATGACATCTTAAGAATAGCATAAGTAAACATTACAAACTGACCCAAAGAAGATTGTTTAAAAACAAATTCCAGTATCACATGTCCCATTCGTTTCAAGTCTACAGTGAGTACTAAAAAGGGTTTTTATTAATTATATGTCTATATGCTCCAAATTTTTGTCTGTATTTATGTTATAACTAAAAAGACAAAGAATCTGATGTGAAAAGTGAAAACATTTTGACGAGAAATAAATTTTAAAACTTTTCATGGGTTGTAATTTTTTAATTCTAAATTTCCAATTAATTTGAAATATTTTAGCATTATTTTTTAGAAATTGAAACGCATACAATGCAATGTTTTATGCAATTACAGTTGGATCTCTATTTAACGAAGTAGCTAAATCCCTAAAAAAGTTCTTAATGTGAAAAATTGATTAAATGCAGATTCATCATTTAATGTACCTTTGAAACCACATAAAATAAATTTTAAACTAATGGACAATATATATTACTAAAAAAGTAATTATTCACATTTTTATGGAAAATTAATACCTATTTATTCTATATAACTTGCCACATCAACACAAGAAATCTGAAAAGAAATTAGAAGAAAAATTGTCTTGAAATACACTATATTTTCCAATTTAAAAAGTATTTTTACTTTAAAATTAAATTTTCAAATGACATTTCCTAATTTTAAGCATGCACTACCACAAGAGTCCTTAACTTTAATTACTGACAAAAATCTATTAACTTTATTTGAAAAATTACGGCAATTTTATTGCTCTGGGTGAGTTAGAAACCTAGTAAAACCAGTTCATGTTTATTGATAACTAAAAAATTTGTTAAACGATATAATAAGTTGATATGTCCAGAAATATTTTAAAAATAGAGGAAAAAATGAATTACATGAGAAAATGTTCATTAAACAGAAGATGCACTTCTCTGGTTGGAGGTTATTTTACGAAGGAAATAGTAAAATGTTCTTGTGTGTGTGTGTGTGTGATTTCAGGTAAAAGTTCGCACAAAATAGAGGTCCGAATGCACTTATAAAATAAAGGAGTGATGTGCAATGTTAAGTGAAATTTTCAAGAAATTCCTGATTCAATTCTTCAATCAATCATTACTACTACAATGTATCCAAGAAATTATAATTCATTATTGAAAGAAAATATTTCGAGAAATTTGTAATAATTGGACAAAGCATGTTACATTTTGAATTTTGGTTTCGAGGCAAATTTTCGATGTAAAAATATTTTTTATAATTTTAACCCATTTATATATAGGCCTCGCATTGCGAAAACACAACATTAAATTCTAAATATTTTCAAACATTATTCTGGTTATTTTTCAATTAAACTAAAGTTTAATTTCATTTTTCATACTTAAATTTTGTTGATTATAAATTAATTTTATTTTCTGAAATAAGTTTATCCTACACTTCCACACAGGGACCGTTCTACTTTGGTGAAAGAACCTGAAGAAATGTAGACAGATATAAGACTGTCTCGCATGTTGGAAGATCATGTGCTATCCAAAATGTAATTTTGAACGTTGTTTGAAAAGATCACATAATCACTAAAAACTGTGAAAATGTGTAAGCATTGTAAAAGTCAAACAATTACTATGTGTTATAAGTGTATTATCCCTCTACATGCAAAATGTTTCAAAGACTTTCATATTTCAAAACGATACTTTTTTCATATATCTTTGGACTAGCGTTGCGAAACTGCAAAATTTTGTAACTCTCATAAAAATAACACTAATTTTTAAAATTACTTTTATTGTGTTATTTAGGTTCAAATAAGTCTAAAAAGTTGCTTTTTTTGCGCAATTGAGAAAGCGCAAAATTGGGGTGGTCTTTAATGAGTTAAGAATATCTTAGGGTTTTTTTTTTAATTGGTAATAAAATCAAAAATTTAACATAGAATCACTCTAATATAGAATGGGTATTATTTATAAAGCAATTTTTATTCTTACATGATCACATTGAGGCTTGATATAAATTGTGAGTAAAATTGATCTTTTGATTAATATTAGGCTGGGGAAAAAGAAATCCATTATTTTTGCATGAAATTCAAGACTTTATTTAAAATGTTTGGATTGTCCGATTTAGGTCAAATATGTACCGTTTTGTTGTATAATTTGTTGCCATTTTAAAGGTAGCTTCTTAATGCCTCTATTATAGAGGTTTTGGTTCTTATTGGCGAAAAATTCTAGTAATATATTTGCACAATATTCTCTTGAATCCAATTTCTTATCGCTCAGGAAGTTTTACAATGCGAGAAAAAGATGGTAATCGCTTGGTGCAGGTTCGGACTATGTGGTGGATGCATTAAAAGTTCCCAAACAAGCTCCCAGGGTTTCTGGCGAGTCACTACAGACATGGGTGGCCTGGCGTTGTCCTGATGGAACACAACACATCTTCTGTTGGCCAATTCTGGACGTTTCTAGTCAATCACTGGCTTCAAATGGTCCAGTTGTTGACAGTAGAGATCTGAATTTAGTGTTTGGTCATACAAAATCAACTAATAATAAATTATGCCTTTCCAGTTCCACCAAGTGCACAGTAGAGCCTTCCTGGCTGTTAGTCCTGGTTTGGCCACCGTTTGAGCTACTTCATTGCGCTTTGACCACGATCGTTTTCGCACAATATTATATAGTAAGTGACCTATTTCTCATCCCCAGTCACCATCCACTTAAGAAATGGGTCGATTTCATTGCGTTTGGTCATGGTTTCGCAGATGGAAATTCGATCCATCATGTTTTTTGGTGTTAATTGGTGTAGCACCCAAACATCAAGCTTCTTTTTGAATCCAACCTTATGAAAATGGTTTAAAACTATTTTATGGTTGATCTTTAGCTCTTAGGTGATACTACGACTACTAACATGCCAGTAAACTTCGATTATTTCTGTGATTTTATCGACATTTTCGACAACGGTCCTACCTGTGCAAGGTGCATCTTTAACATCAAAAATTCCTGAACGGAATCGATGAAACCAAAATTGCACGTAATTAGCTGTTACAGTATTGGCACCATAAACACCATGCACAATTTCAGTCGCCTGGCTTGCATTTTTGCCTTTATCAAAGAAAAACTGTAAAATGTACCGAATTTCTCTTTGTTGACTTCCATTTTTAACTCCCTGTAACTCACGACTGAATGGATCAAACAAAAAAAAGACAAAATAACTTTTAGTGCAAAATGTCACCTTGACAACGAGCATAAACTTGAAATTGTTTGATCGATACTTCACGACATATCCACACAACAGCCATCTACCGAAAAATTAATGGATTTCTTTTTCCCCAAACCTAATATTACCTTAACAAGATAATATGAGTGATACATTTCGTTAATCACAATAACTTGCAAGAAAATATTTCAATATAATATTACAAATTAAAATTATTCTCATAACTACATAACACAGTTTGTAAAATCTTTCACTAAAAATTTAAGGGACACAGTACAATTTAATTGACAAAAATCGGTCAAAAAATCAAATCTAATTTTTTAGTCTAAATTATTTTTTATGTACTTTTAAAAAAACTCATAAAGTTTGAAAGCTCTAAATTTAAAAAACGCAGAGCTGTGATAACTTTTACGTTTGTTTTATTCACATCCCATTGGCAAATTAAAACTTGAGACTGACTTATCTCAGAAAGACAAAATAATTAGTTTGCCTTCTTTTAAAATGCTAAGGTTTTTTTTTTCTATTATGCCTAATACTTGGAAATGTTTTTCACTTGTTAATAATAGTACGTGGTACAAAAGCATTGGTATGCATTTTTCAATCAAAGCAATACTCATTTTTTAAAAAAATAATTGAAGTTAGAATTTACACATTTTTTAAGGAATTTTCAATAAGCATTCATAAAAAGAAGTATTGTACAAATACCAATCATGTTATCGCAAAACCCATACCAAATTTTGTTATACAAAGTTTTACGTACTTGTAAATCAAATTTCTTATATATACGTCAATTTTTGTAGGATGAGAGTAGCATTTTAAAATCACTTCATAGGTTTCAAGTTTTTCCCTTAAGAAATTAAATGGTTAGGTTTTTATGAAATATTGAGCATAAAATCTGTTTTACATCATACATGCGCATAGGAGGCAACCCAAAAATTATGAAAATCATTAAATTAAAAAAAATTGAGTAAATCGCGTACCATGTCCTCTTAAAATGTACCAGCATTATAGGTCGCATTTATATCGAAAGTAATTTTTAAGAGCAGCATTATTATGTGAAATACATTTTTGTTTTCATATTTTAGTAATATTTATTTAAAACTTTCGTTAATACACAGGTAAACACTACTTAACACAAATAATGATATTCGACTCCATCTGTCACAACTAGTTCTAGCTTTTTTTTAGACAAGCACTTCTTTTAGACATTATCACCATATGCAGCTTCTCACACTTTTACTATAGTTTTGAGTTTGCCAACTCTATACATCTATCAAGTGTAGAATCTTATACTAAATGTTGAAATTGAACTCAATGGCGCAACAGCCCATGAGGGTCAAGGCTCACGAAACCCAACTCAATTTTTCATGAACTTTGGTGCTGAGGTGCATGAGCAGACGTTCCGGTCAGGTGGTCACTCTGACGTGAAAACCCCAGTGTCTAGTTCCCAAGCAAGTTTGGTTCTCATTTATCGAACCACTGAAGGGATGAAAGGCCGAATCGCGGCCTTGTCCAGCCTGGTGTGGCGGGGAAGCGCGAATACATTACCACTCAACCACTGGGATTCAAATGTTGGTATACAGGCAAAAGTTTTAGCTAATTTTTTAATAACATGCTGTAACAAACGAATTTTCATGGAGCTATGTGACCCTAGGATTTCATTTTTGGCTATTGCTCTTTGCCAGAATGAAGCATACGGTTTTTTTTGGTGGTAGGTGATTAACGAACAATGCATCAGGTTAGCATAAACTGCAGTTTTCATTCTAAACTTTATTTAAAATAAAAATAAGCGAGCCTTTGTCAAAAAAAAATCAAATTTTTCTACCACATAGCAAATTTGTTTACATGGAAATAAAATGGGGAACAAGGGGCTCGGTCATAACGGTATAGTGGTGAATGGCGCTGACTGCTGTGCCGTAGGGCAGGGATTCGAATCCCGGAAAAGGCATGGATGTTTGAACATGTATAGTGCCTGTGCGGCATGGAAGCACTTTAAATATTCGTCGAACCGGAAAATCTTCTTGTGAGATGGAAGGCCCCTGACAAACTCCAATGCATTTTTCCTCAAAAAAGGGGATGGAATCGGTTTTAAATCGTACGGTAAGTAATCGCAAAGCCACAGCTGAGTGAGGAATACACGTAGCACTATTCAGCCGCCTCGAGTGGGATTTTGGTGACGGGCCTTGTCTTTTTGAACCACGGTTATGTGACGAGGACGACACCTGTGAGCTGGCACCCTCCTTTCCTAAATTCCACACCACACAAACGGGAGGATGTTTGAACCATGGCAGATTTAACGTGTGTCGCCAACCTACATTGTGGGTCTTCAGTGTTACTAGACTCGAACTCGTGACAGGCTAGCCACGAGTCCATTACCTTGACAACCAATAGCTCGCCGCCGCCACTTTAAAGCCGCATAACATCAAACATAAAACTAGTCCCTTACCACGGTGAATTTCGTGAGCCTCGATTTGACACCGTCGATCAGGTAGCATTAGCAACAACAACAGGAAATCGGAATTTCTCCGTTTCTCATTATATATATATATATATATATATATATATATATATATATATATATATATATATATATATATATATATATATATATATATATATATATATATATATGATGAACTCAGCCCTTCAAGTGCGTCAGTTGGGGTAAACTTCTCCCTACCAGAACAACTCAACCCACCCCGCATACACTTCGACTTTCGCGACTTACGAAAAACCACGTGAACGACTGACGCTAAATGACCTGTTTTGCCGGGAGTACAGACTGCTTTGCTGAACACTAAGATAAAATATAATATGATAAACGGCTGCACGTTGCATTTTTCCTGTCATTCTAAGAATTACTCCAATACATGATATATATGAAAGGCCCAGGCCTGCTGGTAAAATGAGGAAGGCATCCTTCTATATAATAACTTCCTTATTTCGCTTCCATCACATAAAATCCAACATGGCGGCCCTTTGGCGCGCAAACCTATAGAACATTAACAATACTTCGACAAGAGTCACCAGCTAAGCCTTTTCGAGTGCGCTTCTTCTTCGTCGCTCGCCCACCTTTTAAATAACAGGGGCTTATTTACTCACAAATCCTTACGCGATGGTAAAGAGTTCGCTCTATATTTATTTATTACTTAATTTTGAACCTAAACTTTTCAAACCTGACATATATATATATCAATGCATAAAATTCAATTTTTGTGTATGTGTTTGATAGAGAGGTTAATATAGTATTAAGAAAAAAACCAAAAATAAGTTTAAGTGTTTTGATCAGTTTTCCACATTTTAAATGTCTAATGTTGCTTTAGTCTTACAACGCCTCCTTCCCATTAGCTTTAACGTTGTGGCCCGCGGGAAATAACTACCATATATATGTGGTCCGTCGGGAAAAAATGCTGAGTACCCACAAAGCCTATTGCTATTTTCATTCGTAATTTTGTGTTCCGTAAAGCATTGCCATAAATTGCATTTGCAATCGAGTTAAGTGATACCAGTTAACTTACTGTTCACAAAGAACGACGGAATGTTCGGAAAATTAGGCAATACTTACGATAAACATTTTACAACAAATAGAATATAACAAATATAGATAGGTTAGCGGTATCTTAAAAATAACGCCAGAGTGAATGAGTGAATATTAACGACGCATTGTCTAGCTACACGAGGGCTTTTGGCGACGGACCTAGTCATTTTGAACCATGGTTAAGTGATCTGGACGACACCTGAGCTGCAACCCCCATTTTCTAACTACCTTACCAACGGAAGGACGTCTGAACTCTTGACAGATTTAATGTGCACCACTCCCCTACACAGCGGGTCTTCAGCGGCACTGCGTTCGAGCTCATGACATGCCTACCACGAGTCCGTTACCTTGACCACTGGGCTACCCCGGCCAGCTTTAGAGTCAAAGTACATTATTACTGCATTCAATACATAGTTATTTTTGCTATTGGGGGTTAACCTATAGTTTAACTCATTCACTTTCTAAACTGTACAACTTTAGAACATGTTTCACACGCGAAGGGCGCAAGTAAAAGAACACCCTAATTTAACTAAATATAATTAATAGTATACTTACTCTTGATAAATATACTTTAGTACAGTTATTAGTATTATTACTTAACAATTTCTAAGGTGAATTATATAAACTGTTTCCCAAACCGGGGCACGCCCCCCTTTGGGGGGAGGACATTTCGCGGGGGGGAGATATTAAAAAAGTCAAAAACAAAGTTTTAAAAATTTTTATTTGTAAAATACACAAACAAAATATTTTGTGACATAATAAAAAAAAAACACAATTTAAGAATTGACCCTTATAATATGTATAAAAGTTCACAATGTATTTTATATGATTAATTTAAGAATACTGTTGAGAACACATGATTAAAAATACCAGGACTCCAGGGATTCTCATATAAAAAATTTTATAAAAAAATTTCACTTATCTTGATAATTTGTACTATTTAGAATTAAATTTAATTGCCGATTAAAAGTTACCGGGTTCAATTTTCCAATGCCAACCGTTTTAGTAGGCGCGTGATGATTAGGGGGGAGGAAGGAATAAAAAGCAAAATTGAAATAAGTATATCCTTCGCAAACATTGTCAAGGTTTTTATAGCCCAAAGCCTTTGAATAGTTTGTTTGGGTATCAGTTTCAAAAAAACCGACTTGGAAAGACAAAAAGCGGGGGGAAAATTTAAAGCTTTGAAGCTTTTTATGCCGGTAGTTTAAAAGGTTAAAGTCGTATCGTAGTTTTAGCATCAAAGTATAGATTATTGAGTTCAATACATTGTTTTGTATGAGGGGGGGAAATTTTAAATGAATTTGGGCCAATATTGAAACTATAGAAGAAATATAAATTATTTTCTGTTTGATAAAATACCTTTTAAACTGTCTGTTACGACTCTGTAGTCATTTATTCGTTTATGCACCGGATTTAATTCCTTTTTTAAATATAAAATAAAAGTTTTTTTTATAATATTAATATTGTTATATTTATCATGAAATCAGAAGTTGGTTCTTAAGTATTTTTCATAACTAGTCCAATCTTAATCACGAGACCCATCCTGGAATTTGGCAAGTCTCAAAACACGGGGTTGAAGACCCAAATAAAAAAGACTGCATAGGTTTTTGTGTAACGCAGCGTTTTTTAAATAGGGCCCCCCCGGGGGGATAACCACAGGGGGCGAGCACATTAAAAAATCGAAAAAAAAAGATTATTTAAAAAATTTTTATTTTTTGAAAATACAAAAAAAATAAACCTGATATAATAAAAATAAAATAGACATTTACACTGATATAATACACTTATAAATGTATAAGTACCGACCCCAAATGTGTTTTTATGTTTAAAATTTAAAAAATTGTGCTAAGTTAAGAAACTGTTAAGTTTAATAATTACCAAGCGACCCAAGGGCTTGTCTTTACATAAAAATATACAAAAAAAAAACACTTATTCTAAAAAATTAAACCCCTTTTTAACTTCTGCTCAAAAGTTACAAATTCCCCGGCCAAAAATGCCGCCTTTTCCCACGTGGCACGCGTGGTGATGAAAGGGGGGGGAAAATTTTAAAAGGGAAAATCCTCGGGAAATTTAAAAAACCTTTTTGCAAACACCGTCAAGTTCCCCCTTGGCCAAACCCTTTTGGAAAAATTTTCCCAGGGATGGAAGCCAGGAAAAGATCGTATTTCAAAAAATACCCCAATATAAGCCCGGGGCCAATAAATGCTTTTTGGTGGGGAGTTTTATGGCTTGAAAATTTTTAAGAGGCTTATGCCATATTGTAGTTGTAGCATCGAAGTATAGTATTATTGAATTCAATCTTTTTGATTTTTCCTAGGGGTGGATACAAAATTTGAATTTTGGGGCCCCCAAATTTCCAAAATTTTTGAGAAGCCCCTGGTGAAAACGTACGAGTTTCTCAAATAGGAACCCCTGGGGGGTGATAATTCTACCAGGGGGGCGGGAGCAAACTGAAAAGTCAAAAATAAAATATTACTTTAAAAAATTTTTTAATTTAAGGGAAAGGGAAAAGCAAAACAAAATATACTTTCCCGGACATAATAAAAATAAAATACAAATTTACCCCTAAAAATTTTATACTTTTTTAATGTGCTTAAAAAATGCGCAATGTATTTGATCAGACATTTATCAATACCAAAAAGAAAAAAAGTTTTCAAACCACGACCTCATGGGCTTGCCAATCATAACTTATATAAAAATTTTTAATTTAAAGATTTTGATTTAATTTTGGGAAACCCTTTTTTAATTAAATTCCGATTTACCCTTTTGCGTCAAAAATACATTACCATTGAATTCAATACATTTTTATACGGAGGGGAGAAGGGGGTTATGAAAATTATGCTTGAAATTGAATCGCAAAGGTGGGAAGTTTGAAAAGCACTGGTTTTATTCTTTTAACTCATTCACTTTCTAAACTGTGTTTTGTGTACAAACAACTTTAGAACAAGTTCCACACACGCGAGGATCCCAAATAAAAGAACTCCCCCTTTTAAAATTTTTGGCCCCCAAGAAACGACGAAAACCTTTTGTTTTCAGGATGGCCGATAGAAAAAAAAAAAAAAAAATTTTACCTTTTCATCCGGGGTTTTTTCCCCCCAAAAACCCTGGGGGCCAAAATTTTCCCTCTTTCACGGCCGCTTCCCGTAAAAAAAAAAGGAATAAAAAAAAGTAGCGAGAGAAAAGAAAAGAGGTTTCGTTTTTGCCTTTTTACTCCTGGCGCAATCATAATAGAAATATTCAACGCCAATTGGGTCCTTTCCCCCCCAAAAAGAATAAACCTTTTTTTGGGGCCAGGAGCGCATTCCTGTGCGCCCTTTTAGCTCCCTTCCGGGGGGTGCGCGCACAAAAGGGCCGCCCACCTTTTTTAAAACAACTGTTTCCAGCCCCTTTTTTCTGGGCCCAGAGTTTTTCATTGAAAACCAAGCCACCTTTTTTTCAACCCCGCCTTTTATTATTTTTTCATTAATTTCAATTCTTTTTATTTGCAATTTTTCCTTCTTTCGGGAGAGGGGGAGGGGGTCCTTATCTCGTCTTCTTTTGTGTGCGGCCGTTTTGATTTGAATGAAACCGTCCAAAATAGTGCTGCAGATGCGTTTTTGTGAGTGCGTTTTGCGGGAACTGCATATCGGGCTCCTTTGTGGCAGCGACCTTGTTTCCTCTTTTGTGCCCGGCTATCTTTCTCGTAAAGGCATAATATTTGAATTGTTTTTTATGGCTCTGGGAAAGGGCCCTCACTCCGCAGCGGGGAAATTTCGCCCGCCCCAAAACCAGACCCCCCGCCAGAGATAAAATATTCTAAAAAAAGATTGAGTTTTTTTGATGCATTCTTCTGTAAAAGTGCTCAGTGGGAATAAAAATTAATAAAAGATAAACGCGACTCTAAGAGCCTTCAAAAAATAAGCAGCCTTCAGATCCGTCTTTGTGAAAGAAAAAAAAAGTGTTTACTTGAACACATTTTACCATTATTACCAGCACTTCGAGCCAAAACTGAACCAAAAATCGGAAAAAACCCCGTTATTTTGGTCTGGACGGAAACCGGAAAAAAATATTGAATTATTTCGTCTCGATATATCTTTAGCTATTTTATTACTGTAACCCAGCGTTTCTCAAACTGTGGGGTGCACCCTCCTAGGGGGCGTGATAACTTTACAAGGAGGCGCGAGCATATCGAAAATAAGATTTTAAAAATTACGCATTTAGTTAAAGGAAGTAAAACAAAATACATTCTCTCTGGCATAATAAAAGTAAAATTCACATTTACACTGATATAATATACTTATAAATGCATCAGTACTTCACAATATATTTGATGATTAATTTATCAATATTAAGTTAAGAACCAGTTTAATAATTACTAGTGACTTCTATAAGCTTGTCATATATAAAATTTAATATCTTGATAATTTGAACGGTTTACAATTAAAAACGAATTGTAGCTTTACTTCAAATTCATTATTATTGAATTCAAAACATTGCTATTGTATGTATTATTGTATGGAGGGGGGCGCGATGAAAATTCTGATAGAAAACTGTGTCGCAAGTATTGAAAGTTTTAGAAGGACTGCTGTAACCAACTTATCGATATTTTCTAATTCAACGTCAACCATATCATTGTATCATCATTACATGTACATTGTTTCTCAATTTCCTGTTTTGATGTTGACTAGTACTTTTCTGTTTTAGTTTCGCATAAAACAACTTGTAGAAAGTAGATTTAATTCTGTTGAATGAACTGGATGATTTTTTTAAGAGAAATATAAGTTATATTTTTCGCATCTCAGCATGCGATCCTCAACGGGTGTTTGTATAGACTGTTTAGATAGACAAACCAGAATCGTAAACCTAGTTGTGAAATGCGATTTTCATAATGAATAACAATGCCAATGATCACCATTCTCTGAACACCGCAATAGATAACAATGCCATGCTGATTAATTGTATCAATTCACATTGTGTAAAGCTAAAAAAGGGCTGCGGTAGCCCAGTGGTCAAGGTATCGGATCATGGCAGGCATGTCATGAGTTTGAGCCCAGTACCACTAAAGATCTGCAGTGTAGGGGAGCGAAGAACGCTAAATCTGTGTAACTTTATATAAAAATATTCCAATGCAAATTAGTTTAAGTTATAATTTTTATCTGTATGACTAAATAAATTAAAACTTTAAAATTTTACTATCATAAGTTTTATATCTACATCTGTTTGCGTAACCAATGTAAGAAACCAGAATGCGTAATAAATTAATTTCTTTTTTTTGACAATAACTAAGTTCAAAATGTGTTTGTAATAAAAAACATTGTATAAAAACATTCCAATGTATTAAATCTTACATTTTTTACACAAATTTTAGAGGAATATTGAATTTACCATTTATGAATTTTCTAAATAAATTATATAATTTTGAAATTTTTGATATGCTGACTATAATGATATTAAACCACGATCATTTACGCAGTGAGACTCATGAACCATTCAATCAAAGTCCGAAAAACTCTAAACATTAAGTTTACTAACATTAAAACAAAACATAAGCAAACTGCATTTAACCAACATTCAATCAGGATAATATCTTAAGAAACAGTCATAATAATCCATCTATTCCTTGAATAAACAGATCACATTCACTTATATATTAATGGAAGAACGAACTGATGCAATAAAAAAATTTTTGTACAAAGCCTTATGTAAATTAGATTCGGCACGTTCGATAGCGATATGATTCAATAGGATTACAATCTGCTTATACTTCGATTAGCGAAAATTCCAGGTGAGATAGAAAATTGAAGTAAAAGAGGTTGAAAAATGGATGTTCTTCTGCTAAATCTCCTATGTTTTTGCCACATTATGGAAACCTTTTCCCAACCCAATACCAAGAAGATAAACAGATCAAATATGTAAATGAGATATACTTTTAAAGGATAGAAGCTTTGATGATAAGGAGCGGCAAGTTTAGAGATAACTTAGTGTGGAATTATTCTGATCGAGTTAGATGTCTTATATCCTGAAAGAAGATTACGTTCATTATAAAAAGTCTGAAAATTTTAGTTAAAATGTTATAAGGTATTCTCTCAATAGGTGAAGGAAATAGACTCTACAAAAAAAGGGAATATTTTGTATAGGAAGTTAGACGAATCTGTTAATTTATTATAATTAGGATAAATGATCTAGTTTGCGTTCGACTTGAAAATAAGGTTTAATTGGGGGTTAACTCTCACTTTAAAGAAAGTTGTCGAATTAAGTAATATAAGTTATTCTTAATAAAAATTGTTAAGAACCAAAATGTTCTCATCATTTTGATAATCCCACACCTCTAGCTTACGCGGATCCGGAAAGACATAGTCATCATAGGATGGCTATGTCGCAAGGTTATTTCCAACAACTTTATCATCTAATTTTCTACATCTCTACATTTTTTAGCACATTTGGAATAAATACATATTTGTGAGTCCAGGTTCTGACTGTAGATTATTAATTTTGTGAGGTCGTCGATCGCAAAAATCAAAACAAATAAACAAAAAATATGTGAAGCAACGTGACTTCTAAATAGGGCAATAGCGAAGATTCTGGACAATCATTGCAACAAAAATCTGCGTGTTTCCATGGTTTCACTGTATAATCACGTGAATCTACCAATGTAAGCGAACTGAAAAAAATTCCGGCTTATATCCCCAACCCCATTTTGCCCAATATTTGCAGATTTGCTTGTAAATAGGGCCAAAGTCTTCACGATGGTGTGTATGAAAATGTAGAAAGTAAACTGCCTGCTTAAGTGCCGTCCTGATCGCTCGACCCAAATTCAAATTTTCACAGTCCTCTGCAAAGATTCAAAATGAGACGTTAATAAACACTCAATAAATAAACAAAGTAAAATAAAAACATCTTTCCTTTTAAGATAAAAAAAACTAGCTCTTTATAAAGTATTAATCAGGTAATAAAACTTGTACACCAATAATCCTATGAAAGTTCAGATCTATCTACTAATTCCAAAGCACGACTTTGAGCTCTCTCTTCGACACTTTCCTTCTACACGAGTATTGAGATTTACGCATAGTTAACTACTAGGCACTTCAGCGTTGTTGTTGTGGTTTTTTATCCGGGTTTGGCGCAAAAACCATCCTGGATGACCATGTCGTGCCGGTTCCCGCGTGAGCTAGAGGTGTGGGATTATTCAAAATGATGAGACATAGTAGTTCTTAATACAACTTTTTTTTAAAGGAAAAATTTATTTACTTAAATTCTAATTTGACAATTTTAAATTAAAGTGGGGCTAAAAAGGGGGTTAAACCGTGAAATTTTAAGCCCAGATCACGCTACTAGATCCTTTATCTCAATTATCATTAATAATCTTATTCACCCTAATTACTTATATCAAATTTCCCTTTTTTTCAATCCCCTTTCCCTTTTTACCAAAAGAACTTTATCTATAATTTCATTATATCGATGTTTCCCAACTTCTTTATCTTGGGGTTTCAATTTTTTCCCTAAAACTACCCGGATTTGCTAACTCTTGATCTGCAAGTTTCCCCTAAGCTTTGCCCACGCTATCGATCAGAATAATTCCACCACTACTATCTCAAAGCTTGCCGCGCTATATCTTATCATCAAAGCTTCTATCCCAATAGTATATCTCTTTTTCATAATATCTTTTTTTATCTTCTTGGTATTGGGTTGGAAAAGTTTTGCCATTAATCGTGGCCGCCCAAAAAATTTTTAGGAGTTATGTTAGCAGAAAGACGCGAAAACGCCCAAACCCCACCCCAAGAAGAAAAACTGATTTATTTGGGGTTCTCAATGCCCTTAATAAATTACGTGTCTAAATCTCTATTTCTAAATTTCTTCGTTTTCCCGGGGTTTTTTTTAAAATTTTTTAATCTTAAACCCCTCTTTTTGACTTTTATAATTTCCAATATTTATCTTTGACTTTAATTTTCATTTCCAATTTTAATTTTAAAATTTTTTAACTTTTAAAATTTTCCCAATATTTATCTTGATTTTAATTTTTTCATTGCAATTTTAATTTTAAAATTTTCTTTTAAAATTTCAATATTTATCTTGATTTTAAATTTTTCATTCTCATCTTAAAATTTAAAATTTTTAATATTCAATCTAAATTTAAACTCGTGACAATAAATTTTTTTAAAAACAAAGGCCAACTTAAAAAACTTTTTAAATTTATGCCCTCTCACTTTTACATTCAATTACTTAAAATATTTATACCTTAAATTTTCTAAAAATATTCTGGGTCCCAGACCCAATCTTTTCACCCTAACACTGCATAGGGAATTGGTACTTCCGCTCCTTTCTTGTTGACTAAAAATTTCATACTTTTCAAGTTTTTTCGGGGGTCAGTCTCCCTGAAATAAAAACCCTTTTTGAGTCTCTATTTCCATAATATCAATCAATTTCCATATATTTTTATATATCACAAAAAATTTTTTATCTCCTTTTCCCCACATCGGGTTTCCCAAAAAACTCCCAATGAGCCGCCCCGCCCCCTTTCATTGTGTTAGTGCCCTGACTACGCCGCGTTTCCCTGAACCAGATGCCTCATTACGTAACAATACAACAACATATATATAAAACACATATTATACAATTACAAACTTTTTTTCAAAAAATTTATTATAACAAAAAACCCAAAAAGGGAATTTTCGCATCTCACGAAGTCATACATCAAAAGCAAACAAATGTGGGGATTACAAATGTTTTTCTTCAAAAAAAAATTTTTAACAAGTAAAAAAGTTCCAAAATTAAATAAACACTCATTGTAGTGCGGCGGCTTATTTTTTAAGCATCGGGCTTCCTTCTTTGCAATAATTCTTCCGACCACTTGTTGGAAGATCAAAAAAAATAAAACAATACAACCTGTTTTTTTAATGTTTTCCCCCACATTCGTCAACGATGGGGGTGCTATCACTCTTCTTTCCCTCGGTTGTGGGGGTTTTCTTGTTGAAAGGCTTGTAATCTCCTTGTCGCCCTTTCCTTGACTTCCCAATTGTCTCCTTGGCTGGTCGGGGTTCTTCTGTTCTCCGTCGTGGCCGGGGGCTGTAAGTTGATTTATTTGGAACTTCTTTGCATTCTCTTCTGTTCTTTTTCCTGCTTTTGGAAATAGTACGGGAAACATTTGTCTTTTTTATTTTTTTTTCCCCCTTTTCTTTTGCCACTTTCTTTGTGGCCCACTTCCCCGACACACCTGATCTTTTTCCCCCTATTATATCAAAACCCTTTTTTGTTTTATTTTTCTTTTCCCAACTGAACTGGGGTAGTGACCCTGACCAGTGATTTGTTTTTATGGGTCCTCTCTGTTTTTTTTATATTGATTTGATTGGTTACCAATCCTTTTTCCTCTAACTTACGTTTCACCCCAGTTTTTTCTTTCCCATATTGTGACTCATTTAATCTTTGATGTATTTTTTCCAAGAAACTATTTTCCTGACAAATCTTATACTTTTGGGATACCTGTTCTAATTCGACCTCGTCACATTTCCTATGACGATATATTCTTATTTGATCTACTTTAACTGTTAATTTTTTTTCCTAAATTTCCATATTACAATATTATTATCATTCTTAACTTCTAAGACTCTATAAGGCCCCTCAAATTTTTGTTTAAATTTAGCACATACTTTTTAGCTGCTAAAACTTACAGGGTGTGTTTCTAATAAGCCCCAATCATTTACCTTTATTTTTATGTCTTTTTACGTCTATTATAATTTTTTTCCCCCCTTTTCCCGAATTTTCGTACTTAGCCCAAACTTCCTGAAATCTTTTCAATATTTTGAATTTTGAATTTTGAAACTTTCCCATATTAACTAGTTTTGAAATGGTTTTAATCAATTTTTGACCTAAAAAAAATTCAGCCGGGGTTTTTCCCCTTGTTTCATTCACCGCCGTACGAATGGGGTAAGCAAACTCCCCGTAAAAAATTTATCTCAAGTATCGTGTTGATCATTAACATAATTTTAATCATTTGCACTATATCTCGATTAACTCTTTTTAGTCCGATTTGCTTGTGGGGGCGATTGGGAGCAGTCTTCACTCCTTATGCCTAATCTTTCCAAAATGCTCAAAAAACTCGGATATAAATTGGGGACCATTATACTTATTAATTTTATTGGAGCTCCAAACGCGATATAAAGTTATCCAAAAAAAAAATCGCTATTATACGAGATGAGGCCTTTTTAAAAAGGTATAATTTCCGGCCCCTTTTCGAAATGATCGGTTAATTTCTAAAAAAATAGCGGTTACGTCTTTTTTCTCGAAAATAGGATACGGGCCCAACAAATCTAACGTCACTATCTCTTTGGATAATTCGATATAAATTTGGGTTTAATCGACCAGCTGGTAACGCGTTTTTTTAGTTATTAACTTGGCACATATGGCGTAGAGGGAAAATTGATCAATGAATTTTCTCATGTACGGTAACAAAAGTCCCGGGTTTAAAGATACGTTTTAAAAACTGCCCCAAGTGTCCCGCGATTGGCTTTTTCATGAAATTCTCTCATTTTTTTCATTCCTTAAAAAATTTTTTTGGGAAAGTATAAAGCATTTCACCCCAAATGACGTTTGGGGTTTCGCATAAAATAACAATCCTTCCCAAATTAAAAAAGGAAATCGGGGACCAATTCTCACATATCGTTGCATTAACCGGAAAACTTCCCGGGGTTTTCCCAAATATCCCATAGATATGACCTAATTCTGGGTCATTTTTTTGTTCATTTATTAATTGTTTCCCCCAAAATAAGTACTAAATCCTGATTATGGCACAATTAAATTTTTTCCCGGGGTTTTACTTTTAACTGGATTCCTTGAAAAAAATGTCAGCCACTGCATTTTTAGTTCCCGGGCTATGTTCCCATTCTTATTAATTCTGCTAACTTTTCCCATCTAATCATCCTACTCGACAAATTTTTGCCCCTGTGTTAGGCGTGTTAAAAGGGGGCGTGATCCGTTATTACCTTAATTGGTAATATTCCTAAAAATGTTCTAAATTTGTTCCGCCCCCTACTACTGCTAGACATTCTCTTTTTGGTTCTGTGTTTAAATTTCCCCTCTGCGTTGTTCGGGGTACGTGACAAAATACCACTGGTCTGTTTTGTTGGTTAAGTACTGCTCCCAAACCAATCGAACTGGCATCTGTAAATAACTCGAAAGGCTCCCCGAAAGTTTGGGAATTTTAAAAAATGGCCTTTTGTTTTCCGCCTCCTTGACCTCTTCGAATGCCTTTTGTGCTTCATTGGACCAACAAAAATTTTTTTAAAATTTTTGTTTTAAAAATTATAAAGTGGCTCACAAATATCCGCAAATTTTTTTAAAAAATTTCGCGTACCACTGGGACTACCCCAAAAAAATTGGGGGAAAAACCCCTTTTTTTTTGTTGCAGGGGGGGTTTTTATCTCTTGTATAGCTCTAACCTTTTGTCTCATCCCTTTTTTAAATTTCCCTTTTTTCCAATAATTAATCCCAAATATTTCAATTCATCACTTTTAAATTTTCATTTTTTTCCCTTTTTTAATGTCAATCCTGCATCCTTTAACAACGAAAAAATTCCCTTAAATGTTCAACATGGTGAGTGAATGATGGAGCGTAATAATAACGTCGTCCATATAAACCTTCCAAAATTTCCCCCATCACCCGGTTTTTTGGATTATGTCAATTGCTTTTTTAAAATTGGGGGCTGCTCTATTTAAAACCCAATGGCATCCGCTTGAAAAACATAAGTGCCACTTTTACACAAATGCGGTCTTAACATATATCACTGGGGTTTACTGCCCCCTTTGAAAGTACCCCTTTTAGATCAAGAGATGACATTTTATTTGTATATGGTATGTTCGTTAATAAATCATCTATTAACGGTAAAAGGGGGATCGCGGATACTTTGTGATCGAATTTAATTTTCTTAAGTCTACTGCAAATCTATATGCTTCGGATTATCCTTTGGGAACCTATTATTTTTCTTGCATAATAAAAAGGTGACCCTATGGGGATTTAATTGGAACAATCCCTTTCCTCTTGTAACATTTTTTTATGTGAAAAAACTGTTGTTTCTTCTTAGTGCGATCATACCTATAAGGGGCCCTTTAAGCTACTGGGGGGGTTTTTCTCCCGTGTCAATTTCATGGCATAAAACATGAGTAAAAACCTGGTTTTCGAAAAAAACCCTTTAAAACTACTAAACAAATTTTGCCGTTTTTTTTCTACCTCCCCCCTTTTGTCTTAAAAAAATCTATTTCAACCTTTTTCCCCTTTAATTGGTTCAACCACCTTATTTATTTGAGAATCTGGAATTTTTAAGATTTTTGATCAAAATCTAATACGATTTTTTGACGCATTTTGAAATCGATACCTAAATACATGGGTTTTTCTAAATCTTTCAACACATGAAATGACCAATTTTCCCTTTCCCAATTTCGTCCCAATATTCAATTCTACAATCCCCCGTTTTTGGGATTTCGCACCTTGTGCTGTTATTACCTGGGCTCGCGATTTTTAATTTTTCTTATAAAAAAATATTTTCTATATACTTCTTCCCATATAAATGATTTATCTGCTCCCGGGGTCCCTTTGCGCTTTTTAAAAAAAGTTTTATTTAATAAAATAGGAACGTGGGGAAGTTCTACGGGGGGATAAAATCGGAGAAAGTCTTAATTTTCTCTCTTGTCGACATCCCTTGAGGTTGATCATTAACCTTTTTCAATATTTAATCGTCCCCTTTTTTTATCGCCTCGTTGAAATTTTCACTCGAAACCCCTTTTTTCTACGGTCCCCTCTATTTAAAAATTTTCATTTTGCTCATTTCGGGAAAAAGGGTAACCCCCGTTGCTGAATCTTTTTATCATTATTATGAAACCTATTCCTCTCGAACCCTCTATTATTTTTTACGGCTATTCTCGTAAAAATCATTTCTACTGTTGTTATTTGGTCTACGTCTTACTTCCGAATTCCTCCAGTTTCTACCATTAGCATTAAAATTAGGCATCCTATGCGCATTTTGACCTCGTCTTTCTATATTATCGTTCTGATAACCCTTTGTAATTTGCAAGAATATCTCTCTTCGAATTTAGCCAAGACTTCTAAAAGTTGTATCGTGTTTTGTGGATTTCTGACTTCCACATAGTCTTGTATCTGTGGTTCGAGTCGAACTAGAATATGATCCACTAACTCTGCTTGGGACATTCCTAATTCTAAACTTCTCTATTTTTAGTAATCTATACACGAAATCAGTAGGATCCTGATTTCTTCCCTGCTGGGATGCATAAAATTGCGACTGTAGTTCTTTCTTATTTTTGACCGCGGGAAAAGCCTTCGCTAATTCAGCTTTGAGCTGCGCAAAATCCGTGGCTGTATTTTGCACTAACAACGAACCAAATATCGAATACCAATCTTGAGCCCTTCCCCTGAGATGACTTTTTAAGTAAGCACATGACAGATTACTTGGGATTTCAAGTAACTGTATGTTATTATCGATACACTCTATAAACTCTGCAATGTTCTCTGACCCTGAAAAGTACATTTCAGGTAGAACAGTATTTCCACCTACATTACCTAACCCAGAATTATATAAGTTCGGGCGCCATTGCGACATAGCCATCCTGTGATGACCATGTCGTGCCGGTTCCGCGTAAGCTAGAGGTGTGGGATTATCAAAATGATGAGACATAGTAGTTCTTAATACAACTTTTATTAAGAATAACTTATATTACTTAAATTCTAATTTGACAATTTTAATTAAAGTGAGAGCTAACACCCAAATTAAACCGTGTATTTAAGTCAGATCACGCTACTAGATCCTTTATCTCAATTACTTATATCAAATATTACCTTTTTCAGATCTCCTTCCTTTACCTAAAGAACGATATCTATAATTTCATTATATACGATGATTCCAACTTCTTTATCTTAGGCTTCTATTCTTTCCTAAACTATCGGACTGCTAACTCTTGATCTGCAAGATTTCACACTAAGCTTTGTCACGCTATCGATCAGAATAATTCCACACTACTATCTCTAAGCTTGCCGCGCTATATCTTATCATCAAAGCTTCTATCCTTTATAGTATATCTCATTTGCATAATATCTTTGTTTATCTTCTTGGTATTGGGTTGGAAAAGTTTTGCCATTAATCGTGGCCGTCAAAGAACATAGGAGTTATGTTAGCAGAAAGACGCGAGAGACGTCACACTGGGATACATATGAAATACAAGTGGAGAGAGTGAGTGAATATTAACGTCGCACTGTTCAGCCACACGAGGGCTTTTGGCGACGGACTTCGTCATTTTGAACCATGGTCAAGTGACGAGGACGACACCTGAGCTGGCACCTCCCTCTCCTAACTACCACACCAACGGGAGGACGTTTGAGCTCTCGACAGATTTAACGTGCACCGCTTCCCTACACGGCGGGTCTTTAGTGGTACTGGGCTCGAACTCCTGACATGTCCTGCCATGATCCGATACCTTGACCACTGGGCTACCACATCTCTGAAATACTAGTGGAAGAGAACAGAAACATACAATACAAACAGAAGAATATAGACATTGATTACAAATGATGATCTCATCACATAACTGAAGGGGTGCGCTACTTTCCATTCGAGACGGGAGTCCGTTGCAGGCGAAAGTCCGACTTCTTTTCCCGAAGGAAATACATGCATGCATTACTCGGGATTCGAATCTGAACGCACTCGGTTACAAGCCGAGGATCATATCCACCCTACTGGCAGGGTGGCCATAGGTACTTCAATAGTACTAGGTTTTGATCATGACCGCTTGGCTACCGTCGGTGACATGGCTAAAACATAGTAGGCCATTAAGTCCGTAACAATGACTATTCAACTACACAGCCGTACATAATAATGAAAATTAAAAGTTTTTGTGTGCATTAAAATCACAGTTTTAGATTACTTTTAAAGTTGTAGCGAATAAAAACCAAACAAAAAAATATGGGTGTGTGCATATGACCACACGATAAAAGTGAAAAAACTTCTAATTTTTCAATTTGAATGAATGTCCATCTAGAGTCTAAAAAGTTCCCAGAATAGTGCCCTACATTCACGGAGGTATTTGTTGGAGGGCAAATATCAGTTTTGGGGGCAGCACTAATCAGGAAAGCACACAGTCATCTGGAATTCTTTTCCTGATGTGTTGGCATTTCTGACAAAGTGAGTTTTTCATTCGTCACATTGCAATGTCATCTCTGGAGCAGAGAGCAAACATCAAACTTTGCGTTTTACTCAAATAATTACTTGAAATCCTGAAGAGAGCATACGGATACAATTCCAGCACCAGATATTTTTACCCGTTTCCATGTCAGAAAATGAAACTGAAGGAACATCGTTTTGTGGGTTCAAATGAGGTGATCGAAACGCGACGAAGCAACTGAAAGACTAGTAGCTAGAACAAATCCAAATATTTCTTGCACTGTCATACTGACTGATGACGAATAGAAGGTTTTGTATACCAAAATGCTTAAAACAAAAGACTTTCTTTCAAAAAATGTATTTCAGGGTGTTGTGAGGTTTAATATGGATAACGGTAGCGTGATATGGATAGATTTAAAAATAGAGTTTACTTACACCACAGCTATTATTTACAGAATTATACATTGATGTTATTAAACATTAAAAATTTGAGTTCCAAAACAGTTGTTTGTGAGAGGGGAGCTTCTTTCGGTGACCGCTCTCTGGAAAGTTCAGAGCCTCCTTCCTCTGCGCGTCTCCTTCCTTCGAGGGGTCAAAAAATCTCTCTCTGGCTCCCTCTGCTCGGGGATCAGGGTCGGCGGAGCTTTTTCATCTCAGGATGCATCCTGCCACGGTGGGAAAGGGTCCCTCGGGATGTCAAAAGGTCGGCGGGTGATCCAAAATGGTACTACGCAATAATCCAAAGTTGCACCTGTGTCTCTGCACGTGTGGTGATAATTTCCACAAAGACGCCGAACACAGTTATGCTAGACGAAGACGTTACAAGACATAACAGTGTTTTCAATAGATATACGAATGCTGAAACAACTTTTTGCAAGAGGGCAATACAGTGCTTCTCAAACTTTCAATGTTGGTGACCCAATTTTCAATCATAATTTTCATGGCGCCCCCTTCATATAATAATAATGTACTGAATTCAATAATACTTTGACGCTAAGGCTACAACACGACTTTAATTATAAACTGTACAAATTATCAAGACAAGTATTAAATTGTGCATACAATTTTGCATGTTACAAGCCAATAAGGCATTACTAATTATTCACCTTGTCCTTAACTTAATATTGATGAATTAATGATCAAATACATAGTGCAATACTGATACATTTATAAGTATACTATATTATTGTATAAAATATATATTGTTTATTATCTCAGAATGTATTTTTCTCTAATTCCTTTCATGAAATTAATATTTTTTAATTTTTTATTTTCGACTTTTTAATATGCTCGCGTCCCCTAGTAGGATTATCATGCCCCTCTAAGGGGGCGCGTCCCACACTTTGAGAAACACTGAAGCAATACTTTGAAGGTCTATAAAAATGATTAAATGAAAAAAAATTAAATTATTGCTCTATTTTTTTAATAATTTGTAATTGAACTAATCCGGGAACTTTTTGACCCTACCATGAAGTAGACAATGAAGTCCGTAACAACGACTATTCAACAGCACGGCCATACATAATAATGAAAATTAAGAGTTTTTATCTATAGTAAAATTACAGTTTTAGATTACCTTTTGTGGCTATAGAAAATAAAACTAAACGAAAAATTAGAAAGAAAACATTCTACTCCATAATTGTTTCTGTTTATATTTGCATTTAAGCGGAAGGACACTTTTCATTCAAAATATGTGTACATGAAGCTACGCGTTAGAAATATAATTATAATTTCACGAAAAAAAAATTGGAAGAGATCTCTTT
>BMAV01002821.1:0-85996 GCA_019973955.1 Trichonephila inaurata madagascariensis
GCAGCAGCAGAAAAGCAGCAATCGGTTACATTAAAATTCAGACAGTATAAATGAGTAATCACCAATGTTTAGATGATGAAATGGGGATCAATTGGGGGTTCTTAAAAAACCAATCTAAAAACCCAGTTTTGAGAAAATTCAATTTGTACCCCAAAAAGGTAATGTCAAGAGGGGAAAAACAGTTTCGCATACCAGAACCCAGAAAAAGGTTATACAATAATGATTTTTTTTTTTTTTTTTTTTCAATCAGTCCTATGTAAATATCAAATTCTATTAAAATTTGTCCAGTAGTTCTAAAGATAATCAACCAAATCTGAAAATTCTCTTAATTTTGAACAGCAAAATATATAAGAGAGAAGGAAAGGGAGGGAAAGGGGAAGAGGGAGAGAGAATTTGAGGGTCACGCGTTTTTCTAACAAAACCCTCTGGTTTTGAGGGCCAAGATTAATGGCAAATTTTTTCCAAAACCCAAATCCAAGGAAATGCAGTTGAAAAATGAAAATAAGACAGCCTTTAAAAAACGAAAGTTTTAGTAAGCGGCATGGCAATTTAAAAAAAGTTTGTTTAGAAGAGATAGAAGTGTGAATTGACGGCCTATCAAAAAATTCCCAAGATTTCTACCATTACTACAAGGTGAAACCCCGTGCCAAAAAGTCTTCTGAAAGTGATTAAACCTTAGCTTGATTCAAGGTAGGACTGATTATTTGATATTAGAACTTGTAATATAATCAGAATTAAAAGGCGGATAATATAATTTTTTAAATAAGTAATAAAAAGTTCGGATCAGGTTTAACTACAGTTGTGTTTTGGTTTATTCTCATTTAAATATAAGTTTATCTAATTTATTAAAATTTAAATTATATTCTTAGAAGTCATATTTAAAAATTTTAAAATGTTGTTCATTTCGGAACCACACCCTAATTCACGCTGACAATCAAAGATATGTCGCCATAGAACGACCATATCACAATATATACAAATATCTGTTGAGATGCAATCGCTTTTACGAGTATTTAAAAAACATTTGAGTAAAAAAATTAGCCGGGATGTTAATAGATCTTAATTATTTTTCTGTTAACACAGAGAAACAGCATCATGATCATTAGCAGATAAGTTTAAACATTTTATGGTAATCGGTTATGTCTTCAATAGCAGCACAGACAGCCTGGAGCTTTCATTCTTTTTTCCCTAAATTAGCTTTTAAAAAAAGTCCCCGTCTCCTCTAAATGTACTGGTTCTTTTCAAAGGAAAAGCTCATCAATCATTGTATTTTTTTAAATAAAAAAAGAGTTTCGTCAAACTTTTGGTGAGCAAGTTTTAAAAAAAACCTTTTGTGTGTACTAAACACACACAGTTTCTATAAATTAAAAATTTGTAATTTAAATTTCCTTATTTGTGAAAGAAATTACTCTTGAAATGAAAAAAAATGATCGTAAAAAGCCGTTATTAAGGAGTACTGAAAATGTAAAATATAGATTCAGGACGTTAAAAATATAAATATTTTCATTGCCATATGAGAGTCGGGTATTATGAAATACCATCTGCATTTCTAAAATTAACTTTACTGGTTTTTGAGAAAAAAAAAAAATCTCCGCAATTATCACGAATATATATGTCGCAGGAAAATGAAATTAGGGATTTCATCAAATCCGTATGGGAGATTATCAATTCACGCAAGATGTTAAAATAACGACTCTTTGAGGTCATTTCCTGATGTATGTAAGTGATTTGATCAAATCCCCGAACTGTTTCAGTGAAATGATGAAATGAATAAGTCAGCATTTGTAGAACTCTGTTTTCGCTTGTTACCATTCCCTCTTACCTCGTTCCTCTCTTCGTCCGTGCCAGGCAGCGCCGGGCTTCTGACGTGATGCACCAATAAAAATGACCTAAATCTCATTTTTTAATTTTATTTAGTTATATTCTTTGCATTACTAACTTTCGATTGATATATCACTTTTGTATGCCTGAAAATTAGAAATTGCATAACACTTGAATTGAAAAATGTAAACAAATTAAGGAATTCGACTACGCCCTCTTTATAGATAAAAAAAAAGTTTTTTGATAATAAAATAAGCTATATTTTAAAAAGGGAAATAGTAACTGAAAAAAAGATGTTACAAATAAAGTAGAGTATTTCTGAAGTTACAACCTTAATTATAATTTTGAAAAAAATGCTTGAAATTCTACTACTAATATCCTTTAAAAAAAAAAAATAGCAGGTTTTTTTATCTACTTATTTTGTAAATTAATTTCGAATAAATAATTTGTAATTCAATGATTATTGTGTTTTATTATTTACTCTACTTTTAATAATGCACCCTATTTGCTAAATGAACACTTTTAAACTCTTGACAATATTATTTCATCATTTCACTGAAACGGGTGAGGGATTTGATCAAATAACTTACTTTTCTTAGGGAAATCACCTTACAGAATTCATATTTCAACATCTTGCATGAATTGATCATCTCCCTTAGGGATTTGATGAAATCCCCATTTTAATCATTTCCCTGCGACTTATACAATAAGCGATTGTAAGGAATTATCTCTTGTCAAAAAGAATAATGCAGAGTGCCTGGGCTTAAAATATCCAAAAGGATGACTTATTATTACGGAACTACCCCTCAGAATGTAATAAACTGTTCATCCATGGATTGGAAAACTCTCCTAGAATTTGGGGTATTTTCTGATCAGCCTCATTATTCGGCCATCGTAGACGATAAACTTTTTACACTATTTTCATTAGTAAAGATGTGGGCGCCACAGCAAAAGCTATAGTGCGTACTATGGTTAACAGAATTTAAATCAGTCACGCGTGTACAGCGGCGTGTTCGTATCGAATGTAATGTCGCTACTGGCTCGCCTAATAGACTTATCAGGGCTCCTACAAAATGAATCACGCACGCGATCAACTGTGTCTTCTATCACGAAAACTTAAAAATACTTGCCAGTTTGAGATACTAAAGTTTCCGTCTCCTTTAAAGTTATGTCCCATTAGTGGATAGATTTTGATGTCGGAGGGTCGACATTCCATTCTGTTAGAACACGTCACTGTACACGCGTGACTGATTTAAATTCCGTTAACCAAAGTACGCACTACTCCTTTTGCTGTGGCGTCCACATCTTTACTAATGAAGTCAGTGTAACACGTTTATCGTCTGCTATTGCTGAATAATACGGGCAGGTGCGGTCGATTGGACTAGACCTAAAAATCTCGGAGAGTTTTTCAATCCACGGATGAGCAGTTTGGAACATTCTGATGAGTAGTTCCGTAATAATAAGCCATTACTTTTGGATACTTTAAGCCCGGACACCCTTGTATTTATTTTGCTGTAGTAAAAAAAGTTTATTTTTTTTTAAAAAAACATGGTAAATGGAGGCTAATACGGATTAGTCGGGTAATATGGAATAGGCGATTTAAAAAAACCACGGCAAGACTAATTAAGATTTCATAAAACGTAGTTGTTTTTTTTTAAAAAAAAAAGGATTTCATTTAAATTTTTCCTCGTCTTTTTCTTTTAAACTATCCTCTAACACTTTTTTTGTATGGACCGTACGTTATTACATAATATCCAGATTTCCTGCCTATTGTTTATGTTTCCATTCCAATGGATTCAACTTTAAAAAATGTACTTTAGATTTAAATGAGGATATATTACTGTTTATAGTATAACTAATAACTATTGTTCAGCTGTCAATATTGTACTATAAACTAATTTTGTAACTTTATATTTATTCAGTCTATTTTGTCAGGTCATTTTGATTTCTATTTTGAAATTTTCTATTCACAGAATTTTGCATTTTATTTTCTTGAAGATTAACAAGCATTTTTCCCCTTTACTGATAATACCTTTCTGAAAAATCAGAGTAGACAGTTTGAAGAAGAATTATGAACGCGTCTGCTAAGGTTTAATTAGATTCCAACGCAGAGAGTGCCTTTCCTCAACTTGTTCGAGATTAATAGTGTTCAGTTATATCAAAAATAAATATCTAAAAAAAAAATTTTAGGTTACGGAAATCTTTACGACGCGAAGAAACAGAAATGTTGATATACATAAAAAAAGAGATTATTTAAGTACCGTAGATTGAGTTATTTTGTGCAAAAAAACTAATTTCATTGATTTGAATTCTGGAGTAGTTAAGCCTGTGAGAAGTTGGCACCCCTCTCTTGGGCACCTAGATATGTGGGAGGTAGGGAAGAAACACTTGGCATGATTCAATCAATCTATTTATTTATCACACAATGGAAAAATACAAATCCAATTAATCATAGTAAGAGAATGTCTCGATGCTAACTGCGAAAGAGGAACAACGACAGTAATACACGAAGGATTAGGAAAATATCAAACTTGACCCTTACTTTATAAAGAATGTAAAGTTGCCCCCGTCAAGGGCCCTTCTCCTTGATTATCAGCGTGAGCTAGATGTGTAGGAATAATGAAAGAACTAAAAGTTTCCTTGATCTTAATTTGACTTAATCAGTATCTTAAAACTTAAACATCTAACAGATTAGATAATAATAATAATATAAGGGAGAGAATCTACGATGACTAACAACACAATATATATAATAACCAAATAACGTAACCCGTACCACTTTCAATAACTAACTCGCCTAAACTCAATTCCAATACTACAAGATCCTAATATTAAATAGTCAATTACCTTTTTGATCTACCGATCCAGTCTAATGGAAGTTGCGTCTTACTGGGGCAATGGTACTGACTATGCTCTATGTCAGAAAAACTTCTGTTGGCTGTCACTTCACATGAATCACGGACTATCTTTAACATTCCCCAAATTGCCACACCACTTACTCTAACTTCGATATTAAAAATTCCCAATTTGCATCTTTCCTTCATGCTTCACTTGGTTTGGTTGAAAAGAGTTGCCATTCATTCTGGCCCCAAAGAACCCAAAGGACATGTTAATGAAAAGACGCGAGAGCCCATCACAAGAATCTAACCTATCTTCCGATTTAATCCAACATCAATTTAATCTCAGTGAACTATCGTCACATTAAAGCTTTCTCCTAAAAAATTCTTAATCACAATAATTCAAATATGATACCTTCAGTAGCAATCTCACCTGAATCGGGTTTATTTCCTCTCCTACTCTGTATTCAGGCTAGAAAACTTCGACTATATATAGTAAGTTAATTTGCATAGCACGATTTTCTGCTTCCGAAGGGTTGATTATGAATAACGCGAATTGATAGCCCAAAGATTTCCCAAGAAGATTAGTTGAAGGATCGCGGATAGATCCGTTACAAGCCTAACGTAAATGATCCATGAATGTTGTACGATACTTTTTATTTGTATCTCTCAGCGACACATTTCCACAAAATCAATAGTCATCGGTAAATTTCAGAAAAACTGAAACATACAAGGAAATTCAACAAATTTATTTCACCTGATGTATGAGTTAGTACTCTAAATAAAATTTTCAGCAGTCAGCATTTTTTAAAGGAGTGCTTCTCAAACTTTCAATATTGGCGACCCAATATTCAATCCTAATTTTCATCGCCCTTCCCCCGCCTCCATACAATAATGTTTTGAATTCAATAATTCTATACTTTGGCGCTAAGGCTACAAATACGACTTTTAAGAGCTACCGGCGTATATAAACTTCTAGCTAAGCCAGTGCGTTAATTGCCCCGACGGATCTATATGCCTTTCCGAAGTACGACCTTTTCTGTGCACTGCTATCTATAAAATATTAAGAAGACTTTGGAATGGAATAAACACTTGACAGTGTTTACGAAGGGTTTGCTTATTTATTCCTTTTTTTTTTTCCCCTCCTCCATACACCACAAATCTTTCCTATGTGTTAAACAATGGCATTGGGAAGCTAATCGCATAATTTTTAAGCGACAGTCAAGAAATTAATTATAAACCGTAAAAATTATCAAGATGAGTGATAATTTTTGAATATAATTTTATATATGGCAACCTTATGGGGTCACTAGTATTTATTAAATTTGTTCTTAACTTAGTGTTGTTAAATTAATTATAAAACACATTGTGCAGTACTGATACAATTAAAAGTGTGTTACATCGATGTAAATATGTATTTTATTTTTTGTTATGTCAAATCTATTTTGTTTGTTTACCTTCAGTAAATTTATAATTTTTTAAAATAATCTTTGATTTTCGACTTTTTTTTAATATGCTCACGCCTCCCTATGTATGTTTATTACGCTCCCAAGGGGGGGACACTCCCCACGGTTTGAGAAACGCTAATTTAAAGTATGAAATACAAAAATACGAAGATGAAAAACGATACAAAACATGAAAACGATATGTTTTTCATCTTTCCCCTTCATTTTTCTCATTTTCTGTTTCATATGTCTTTGCACCAACTAATTATCACCACCATTCAACAAAAATCAAGCAAAATGAATAATGATTACGTTACCACCGTAATCGGAGCATTAAGACTATGTTTCCGTTGGATCTAAAATACTTCCCCAACCCCATCATCAACTTCCCTCCTGAACATCAATCATACATTTTAACAAATTTATAAGCCGCGGAAAGCATTCCATTTCAAAGACTTTCATTACTCCTCCCCCCCTCATTTACACAAACGATTTGTTTGGGAAGAAGGTACTGCAATCCTCTCTCTATGCATATTTAATCGTAATCAAATGAGTCTTAGTTCCGTAGGAGGGGTGATTATGGAACAACTCCCTAGTGTGGAGTTCCGTAGAGAAACGGTATCGTTTGGTGTATTCCCGCTGACATTTGCAAGGAAACTAACAGTGAGGAACACCCTGAGAAAAGGATGACAAAACGAGATTATATTATCAAGTTGTGAAGTTACCCCACTCGGGTGCCCTTCTCCTTGATTATCAGCGTGAGCTAGAAGTGTAGGAATAAATGAAGAACTAGGAGCTGCCATGATCTTAATTTGTCTTTATTAAGATCTTAAAACTTAAACATCTAACAGATTGGATAATAATAATATATGTGAGAGAATCTACGATGACTAAACACACAATATATATATTACCGAAATAACGTACCCGGACCACTATCAATAACTAACTCACCCTAAACTCAATTCCAATACTGTCACAGACCCTAATATTAAATAGTCACTCCTACTGGAAGTTGCGTATTTACTGAAGTGCAATGGTATGCACCTTGACCTAATGGCTCTATGTCAGGAATAACTTCAGTTAGCTGTCACTTAATCTTTCTCAAACCTCTTCATGCTTGAATCATTGATTATCATAATATTCCTCAAATTGCCACACCGCTTACTCTAACTTCTGATATTTAAAAGCTTCCTAATTTGCATCTTTCCTTCACGCTTCACTTCTTGGGTTTGGTTGGAAAAAAGTTGCCATTAATTTTGACCCCAAAGAACATGTTAATGAAAAGACGCGTGAGCCCGTCACAAAGTTTCGACTAACATGCTCTAAAGAAATGTCGTCTGCACCCCCAAAATTATGAAATAAAGTTAACTTATTCATTATATTTACGCACAAATAAATAGAATTGCATACAAATGCAATGTTATTCATAATTCCCTCCAAGATCTCGGAGCGCTGTAGTAAAAACAACTAAGACGAATGCGGCAAAAAAAAAGAACATTTGAAAGAATATAGAAAATGTCTGAGTTTTATTTACACGTCTTACACATATTCCAAATGTGAAATCTTGGTCTGAAGGCATACATCAATGCTATAATCCAGTTCCTGCCACACTCTACTCAACATGGTACATTCAATGTTATTGACAGCAAGTGTTATCTTTTAACATTTCTGAGGATGTTAGTACTTCGGGGTTCGAGCAAAAATCAAGCATAGTAACTTTAACACAATTTCATTACTACTTTTACTTACTCAACCAACACAATTAAAGAGAGGGCATGCATTCAATATTAAACCCGGAAGAGCAATCGCATAGGATTAATTCAACTAACATATAAATAAAAGTACTTTCTGAACACTGGAGGGCTCTTGACTCCTACGTTTGAATTATCTTCAAATATATTGCTTAACTGCACGACCTCTGGTCGTAATCTTTTCCCAATCCAATCTCAACTTTCAATCGTCAACCATCGACCATCTACTTTAATGCCAGCGTTTAAATAGAAGTACTCATTTTCCTAAACCTCGTCTTCTCACCGAGAAAAGTTTTCAACTGAACTCACAATTAAGAAGAATAATTTAACCCAAGAGGATTAGTGAAATATTCGTGGATAGAACCGTTACAATCCTTTCATGCAGTTCTGTTAAATCACATGGGAAAGGGGGTACAAACACCTCTGGGTCTTGTGCATAGACCCAACAGCGCTAGTCTTCACTAAGGACACTGCTGTCGCATTGGATGGGATCTACATGGTGGGGTCAAAAAATTCCCGGAATAGGTCAATTATAAATTATAAAAAAGAGAACGATATATTTAATATTATTAGACTTCAAAGTACTTTCCTTCTGAATCCACACAATTGTTCCAGCTTTCGTGCAATTGTCCAAAACACTCCTGGAATCTATTTTTTTAGAGTCCTTCTATTGCTTCGTCGCATTTTCCCTCGACTTTTGTCAAAGCTAAGTTTCTCATTCCTTGGAAATGTTTCTGCTTTCCGTTTACTTGACTTTTGTTTTGTCTGATGGTTGATAAAACACCATGTATCATCCCTGTTCCATTTTCTTCAAGAAACTATCATCTTCATCAACCATGCCAATCAAATCTCTTTACATGTTCAATATAATTCCTTTTTGTTCAGGTTATAACATTTTTGGTACCATGTGCAAAAAAACATGATGCTGTTCATTTTGCAAATCATCATGAAGAATGCTGCCATGTGAAATTCTAAGTTAAGAAGCAATGACATTAATGGTCATTCGTCTGTCCACACACATGATTTATCAAACGTGCTCAACATTTCCATTTGTACCGTGGCGTAACGGAGAATATCAATGCCCCTGCAACGTGAAAGTTTTGGGACCCCTTACAAAGTTTGGAAACCATAACATAATGTACTTTGGGTCCCCTAGAATCCTGGGGACCCAAGAGGGGGTATGTTTGTAGAGGGTAGTAGAAGATGGGCACCCAGTAGTCAAGTAGATCAGCGGTCGTCAAACTGTTTGACCTCACGGACCAGGAAATTCATAATTTAAATCCCGCGAACCACTGATATACATATGCAACATACAGGACAGGGAAACATTAGAAAAGGTATAAAACGAGACACACAAAAAATATAGCTAAAACAATGGAACTACAACAGTACGACTTATTTACCGTGGTTATTCTATGAAGTAGTGTTTTTGTAACTTTTCACGTATTGTTATGAATTGTGAATTATGTTTCAATGCATTTTAAAACATAACTTAACGTGATGAGCAAACCATATTCCACATTGTCTGGGGACCAGCAGAAGTTTTCTCGTGAACCACCACTTTGGCGACTGCTGACGTAGATCATCTTCCATCTTTGTGCGACCTTCACGAAAACTCTTACACCACTCGCGCACGGCCATTTTTTTCATGGCATCGTTTTCGAATGCTTCCTTCTGTATCTCGAGGACGGCACAAAAGGTAATTTCTCGACAAAACGCAAAACTTGATGCTTTCACTCTGCTCCAAAAACGTCATTTTGAAATCAGATGAATGGAAAATTCGCTTGAAAATTTTAATTAAATTTAATTAAATTTTTATTGAAACAACTTTTGTTGCAAGTCTACGTGCTTTAAAAAAGTTGTATTCGTATTAAAATTCTAAATTTAAAAGAAATTTAAAGTGACTTTCAAGTCATTTACTTTTCAGTGGTATAACATTTAACTAGAAAAAATAGGAGAGAGGAAAAATTTCATATCCTTATCTAAAATATTCTATGAAAACTTTTACCGGAGCACAAAAAAACTCTTCAATATCATATGATGACAGTTCTATAAACACTAAATCCTTCTCAAAGACATTTCATCGTAAAAATTACTTAGCGAAGAAAATTTAAGGATCTTCTGCCTACGAAACTAAAAATATATGCACAGATACTTTCGATACTGCCACAGTAAAAAAAAAAAACCATTTTGATGACGTTGAAAGAGGATTTGTCGCTCACAGCAGTCAGTGAAGATGGTCACAAGAAAATTTTTTAGAAAAGATTGGACAGCGAGACAGAGGAATAAATGTCTCAAACAGTCGCTCTGAATGAGATACGTAATGACATTAGGTTTCCAAAAGTACACTGTTAAAACTAAATAAAAAAAAAGTAAAGATAGTTTTAGTTCTCAAATTCTTTTTCTTGCTTCGAAATAAAAAATTATTATATACACAAAAAGCCAAAACGTCTTATCTATCCTGGACAGGTCACTACTCTTTTCTATCTATCTATATATAATAAGAAATCAACTCACTCACTCATCACAAGATCTATGGAACTATTAGACCCCTCCTACAGACTTGAAATCTGATAAAAATGCTACTTTTGTTGAGTAGAGATCCGCTAAAAATGGGTCTTGCGAAAATCAGATCATCGAGCTCTGCGAGAATTTAATCAGCGTCGTCGATAAATATTCCTCTTTTTGAAGTATTAGACTAGAATTGTGAAACATGACAAGTACGCTCCTTTTCTTGAGAAGAAAGGTTTTCGACTAACGAAAATTGACTTACAAAATTGATTAAAGGACGGGGTTTGAGGGACGTTAGAGATTAATATTTCCGTTTTTGAACTTTTAAACCTGAAGTCTTGAAATTTGGTATGCATGTTTCTGTTGTTGAAAATTGATCCACTAAGAATGGATTTAATCAAAAATTGACTTCCAGAGGGTTATGAGGGTCGCTATAGATAAAAATTCCCGTTTCGGAACTATTACACAGGTGCATACTTAAAATTTGGTAAATAAGCTTCTTTTGGTTACAAGAAATTTAATAAAAAGAGTTTTTTTAGAAATCGGCTCCCAATGGAGTTTATATGAGCATGTATGTTAATATGAGTATTATAGCTTAAAATTACTGTTTCTGAATTGTTAGAACCACATATTTGAACGTTTCTTTTGTTGATCTGCTAAAAACGGATTTTACAGCAGATTAATTACGCTTCTATAGGGAGTTACTGGGATTTACGGATAAACAAATTCGCGTTTTCGCTTTTTAGTAGATCTACAGTAATGAAATGGGGCCTACATGTTTCTTTTGTTGAGTTGAAATGCACAAAGACGGGTCTTACAGATATCGACTTTGAAAGAGGATTACGGGGCATATTCTTTAAAAAAATGTCAAATTTTGAGCTATTTAACTAAGACGTGAAGTTTGGAAAGCATGTTTGTTTTGTTGAGTAGAGATTCACTAAAAATGGGTTTTGCTAAATTTTAATTTGGAGATAGGTTACGGAAGAATAAAAAATAATTCTTCTTCAATTTTAGAAATTCAAGTCCTATCCTTTTTAAATAAAGAGGGGGAAATAATAAAAAGAATTTTTTTTTTTTTGCAATCTGACGTTTCATTCGAAGACTTACATATCAGTAATTTATAAAAAGTACATACTCATACAATTATATGGTATTCCGTAGGAGGTGGGTGAGTTACAGAAAGTATATATATGAAGGAAAATATTACTCACTAAATCACTCATCACAAAAAAGACCTAAATATTTGAAATTTGATAATCATGTTACTTTCGTTGAATAGAAGTTCAAAATGGACGTTTTTCAGAAAATCAACTTCCAAGAGGTTTTATAGACATTTTTTAAAAAAAAATTCCATCTTTGACCTGCTCGACCTATATATTTGAAATCTTGCAGCCACGTTTATTTTGCTGAATATATAACCACCAAGAAACGATTTCGCGGAAATCAAATTCCGAGGGGATTACTGGTGCGTTTTATACAAAAATTTCCGTTTTTGAACAATTATAGCTACATACTGAAAAATTGACTAATAAATTTGTTATGTGTAGATCTCGGTTAAGAATGCATTTTGCAAAATTCATCTCCCAAGAGGAGGAGAGGAATAAGGAGGCGTTATAGATTTTAAAAAAATCCTTTTTTTGAACAATTAGACACCGATAGCTGGAGTTTTCCAATGATGTTATTTTTGTTGAGTAGAGATTCGCAATAAAAAGGGATTCGAAGAAGTTCACTACAAGGGTGGAGAACTACAGGGGCATTACAGAAGCTTCCTCAGTGCCTCGACAGACCAGGGTGGGCCTTGGACTTCTCAAGAAGCCTTTTCCAGGCCAGCTTTCTTCCTGCTAGTGTTCTCCAATTCTTAGTTCTCAAAACTAGGACATCTTTTTCTAGGCCATCAACCCATCTAAGATTTGGCCTGCCCTTTCTTCGTGTACCAATTTGTTGGGCATTGAAGACTGTTTTAGAGGTGTGGTCTTTGTCCATTCTAATAACGTGACATAACCATTTAATTCGTTGTCTTTTAATGAAGTTAACAATCTCAGATTATTTATATGATTGATAGAGCTCTAAATTTGATCCTCTTCGCCACGTTCCATTTTCCTGAATTCCTTCTAAAATAAGTCTTAAAATCTTCCTTTCGTAGATACTAATCATTTTCTTATCTGTTCGAGACATGGACCAAGTTTCACATGCATAAGTTAATACTGATCTTAAAAGACAATAGAACCTTTGTTTTTCTTTTGATCAAAAATTCGATTTCATATATTTTCGTGTTCCATCAAGACATCTATTAGCCATAGTGCTTCTCTTTTGGATTTCAGGAGTACAATCGTTTTCTACAGCTAATTTCTAAACCTAAATATAAGTGAAACTGTCAACAACTTCAAAATTATACTTTTCAATTTTGAAGTGGGAATTGTTATAACATGATTTTGAGGACGGCAAGTATTTGACCTTATTCTCATTGATTTTCAGTCCCATCCTGAGGGCCTCTTTCTCTAAAGATAAGAAGCCTTATCTTAGTGCGGTGGGTTTTCGGGCAATGATATCAATGTCATCTACAAAAGCAAACAATTGTATTGATTTATTAAAGACATTTCTTCTAGTATAGTTTTTGGAATCTCTTGCCACTTTTTCGTATGCTAGATTAAAGAGAAGACAAGCTAGTCCATTTCCCTCTCGAACGCCATTTTTTATTTCCAATGGGTCCGAAAGGTCATTCTGCATCTTTACCATGATCTTTGTTTTGCTTAATGTCAGGTTTGTCAGCCTTAATAAGTTATAAAGGATTTCAAACTCTTTCACATGGTTGCAATAAAAGCCTTTCTGTTGAAGCTATCATAAACGGTTTTAAAGTCTATAAAGAGGTGATCCGTAAACTTCAGTTTTAAAAATTCAAGCCCTCTCCTTTTAAAACACAGAGATGAAGGCTCTAAGAATATTTTTCAATACAATTTAAAGCTAAAAATGACCTAAAAAGAGAGTATAGTGTTACACACTGTCATGTGGCACTGCCAGCAAAGCGGACGGGTAATGGCTAGTATATATATAAAACGAGCACTCTTCTTATTTTTAGACATTAAAAGTACTTCAAAACATAATACCGTAGCCATGGTAAATGGAAACCGGGATCTTGTACAAATACACCATTTCAGAAAATGACTCCAAAAGCAGATGTTTCGAGGCGATCGAGATATTTCTGATACCTTTCAAAAAGAGTGAAATCAAAGCTGTAGGGTGCCATTTCTCCCTTTCTTCAAGATAGATTAAGATTACTTTGAAAGACATGAAACACAGTGAGTTATTTTTTATCGTCGTTTGACACGAAACATCACAAAGGACAAAATTCGTATTTGGTGAGGAAGTGGCGTGATATATCTGTGGCATTATTTAAGGTTTTTGAAAATATATTTTTTCATACATGATATAATATCTCAATCATTTAATTATGTTATAATAATTATATAATTAACTTATTGTATCTTACATTAACATTTACATCTCAATAACAATTTATTACACAATTAATTTGTGGATAACAAGTAATATATATAAAAAAAAATTAAGCCAATTCCTACTAAGTTCAACAAAGAAAAATTTTATTTTAGTTAATTAAATTTAATTAATGAAAAAATGTTTGAAAAAAAACTGTATTAACATCAAGTGTCATCCACTACAAGTTTAAAAAAATATATTTGAAGCCAAGAAAAAATTCATTACAAAAACTTACTGGCTCCATCTATTGGTGCTAAATCTAACTTTGTCAGAAATAACGCAGAATAAATTTAAAATTAAAAAATAAAATTGAATTAATGAATTTATATTTTAAAAAATTGTATTAACACCAAGTGTCATCCACTAAAATTTTAAAAATGTAGAACAAAATAAAAAAGATTTTTTTAAATGATTAAAATTTTTAAAAAGTGGTATATATATTCTTGTTAAAATACATTCATTGTTATGTCTCTTGAACTCAATTTCTTTCTTTTGTAGGAAAAACAATTTTCATTGGTACTTTTTTAAATAATTATATATAGAGAGGGGTGAAAAAGAGAATTTAAAAAAATTGGATGGCGTAAAATTTTATAAAATTTTATTTTTTAAAAAAGCTAATTTTGTACGTAAAAAGCAAATAGATTTGAATGGGGGGGGGGGTTTCCCAAACATCAAATTAAAGAAACATTTGTCAAAAAAATGTTTCTGTTGTTTTTCTAATCCCAGATTTCCAATTGGGCAACTCCCTCATTTAAAAAAAAAAGAAGTCTATAAACATGTATATATGAGATTATTTTGGGATGACAATAAGAAATTTAATTATAATTAATAAAATTAATCGTTTAAAAACTAATTTTTTAAAAGAACTACAGATACATTCACGTTGGCATCTTTTTTTAGCGACTTGCGCCCAAAACTCAAAAAGGTTTTTTTTCACTTTTTAAAGCATTCAAGTTAACTAAAATTTTTATTAACACGTTTTTTGGGATAAAATTTACGATATTTTTAATGTTAATGAATAAAAATGAATGACCATAATGTTGGTTTTCTGTCCGTATATACATATTTATTTTAAATTGTAACTTTTTAAAAAAGTAGATAAAAATAAAATTTTTTTTGTGATTAAAAGGCATTGACTTATTTTTTTTCATTACTTTTTTTTTGGATGAAAAATTAGAACCAAAAATATCAAAAACAAATACCTGGCAATTCCAAATTGGGGATTTTTTTAGCAACGAGGTTTGGGAGTTAAACGTGTATTCGCGATACTAAGTAGTCAAACGGAAGGATCTTCAAGGGAAGCGCCTGAAGGTTTGAAAAAGATGCAGCTCGGGGGTCAGAACCTAGCCTGATCAATTTCAGGGACCTGCAAAATCACAAATTTTTCTTTTGGGTGGAGGGAAGGGATAAATTGGTAATGGACCCAAACATTTTTAAAATTTTTAGGGAAACCCAAAAACCTTAAAAATTTTCAACGATAAATTTACAGCTACTTTAAATTATTAAATGTCATTGGGAGATCTATTGTTTAAGAGAAAAACTCTTTTACCGTTTTTTTTTGGTTCAAATTTTTTTTAAAAAATTTCCCCAAGATGAAAACATTTAGAGAAGAAAATTAACAAAATGTTCAGAATTTGTCTAATATAGAAACCCAAAAAATTATCCCCTGATTTTGTGATATGAAAATTGAATTTTGAAAAGCACTTTTTTTCAAAATTTTTATTTAACTATAATGGAGGGGGATGCCCTTTTTTTAATATTTATTTTTTTTTTTTAATAAGTATTTTAAAAAGGGACTTTAAAATTGTAAAAAGTTTTTATTTTATATTTTTTTATTGAAGAAATAAATATTTTTTACGCTGTTTATTTTTTTCATCAATATCTTTAAATAATACAAAATTAATATGTAATAAAACTGCAAATTCTGAATTTTCCACACCTTAACCTCTGCAAAACGTGAACAAATGTTTCAAATATGTCCTATAGGGGGCAAATGAACTATGAATAGTTTTTTGGACAAAAAGTTGTGACCTCAATGTATTTTTTGCTTTTTGATCCACAGTGTCTCTTGCCATACATATTGAGTATAACACAGTATAGAAGCTAACAAACAAGTCACTGATTAAAGATATGGATCGTGTATTTCAAAAGTTCATTACCAGGCATACCTACTTGTCCAGGCACCTAAAACCTTTTACGTACCGGTATTGCAATCCCTAAGTATAGATAACAGGTGTAAAAAGTGCACTCTTTTTCAGTTTAATTTTTCCCCGGGTATGTGGGAAATATGTGGGGAACAAGACGGGAATTTTTAACAAAATAGTGAATAAAGACCCGAGCAAAGCATGAATTTAAAATATTTCCCCAAGGGACGGCCATTGAAAATTTTACAGGGGGTGAACACCAAAAAGAGCCCACTTTTACCCCTGATCCCAAAAATTTCCAGTGTGCCCTCCCTTTTAGTGGTTTGTTTAATAGCAAAAAAATACCAGGTGGTACATTTTTCCTTTCTAAAAGCTTTCCAATTATTTTACGTCTTTTTCTGAAAGGATTTTTCTGGAAAATTTTCGTTTTCCATTTTACACGTTTTTTTTTTAATTTTTTTTAATTTTTATTTTTTTTTTCCCTTTTCCTTGAACCTTTCTTTTGTTGTTTTTTTTCTTAGCTTCATTTTAATAAATTATCGGTTTTCTTCCACGTTTATATTGGCTTCTTTTAAACGGTTTTTTTTGTTTTAGTCGTTTCTTGTCGGGGGTGGATCCAAAAGCATTTAACCCAAAAACCTGGCCTAATTCAGCCACTTTAGAAACTAATAGGTTCCCCCAGTTTAGTCCAAAGATTTTTTACTACTTTGTTGTGTCTGGGGGAATTCCAATTTTTTCCTGCTTTGGCACTGTAGGTTCTAGTACTTCTTCCTTTTTTTTTTTATATTACTATATATATATATATATATATATATATATACTAGAAACACAAAATTGATTTTTAGATGATATCCCCCTTTAAAAAGTGGTTTTTTTTAAATAAAAGGCTACATTCGAAGGGAAATTTTTTCGGGTGGACCCTTAACTAACCTCTTGGGGAAAACTTTGGGGATTAATTGGTTATTCGAGCCCTTTAAAAAAGAGAATTAATGCAAATTAATTACAAAATATGAGGCTAACTTTTAAAGAAGTAAATAATTGAAAGGTGGGGTTATATTCAAAAATTTTGTGTTATAGAGCTTTGATTATTATTAGAAAGAAACCTTTAAATGACGATTGCTCACTAAGATTGAATTAAGATTAGATTAAATCAGGTAATAAGTTAGATCCTGAATTAAAAGAAGGATCCAGTTTGTTAGTCGACTAATCACTTACGTGTTACTGTCGTTGTTCCACTTTTACAATTTTCATTGAGACATTCCCTTAATATTATTAGTTGAAATTGTGTCTGTTCTTAGTGCGAAATAAATAGATTAGATTTTTGTCATGTCGAGTGTTTCTTCCCTTCCCCACATCTAGGTGCTCGCGAGGAAGGCTCGGGCCTCTTACGAGTTTAAAATATCCTCTGTAAGGTTTCTAATTTTTAATAGTAAAATGTTGAAAAAAGCAAAACATTTGTAATTCCAATTACGACTAATTTTGTTTGACATACTTAAAGAGATACTCGCAATTAATTGCGCTTAGACCTGCTGCAAATAAATTTCATCCAATAACAACGGAGATATTTCCTTTTACATTTATTTTCCAAATTTTAATAATACTCAACTCTAGACCTAATCCCACATCCAACTTTCAGCAACCTTTTATTTATCTTAAACAGTATTTGAGGCATTTGATCTCTTACCTAGCCGTAGTCCCTTAACTCTGACATTTTAAATTCTGGTTGAAGGTTTTGATCATTTGCATATTTTTACAACTCGCCAACAAAAATCTGTTTTGACGTTTTTCCAATCACTTAAAACTAATCAGCTCCCGCTGTTGCAGATGAAATAAAACTGCAGGTGTATGTCTGCGTTTCCACTTTCACTGGTTCACTTGTTTGTGTGTGTATCTCTCGATATTAAAAGTTACGAATTAGTTAATCATTAGTTTTGAGTAGTAAATAAGGTATTTTTTAAAATTCTATAATGCTTGAAAATTGAACCACGAAGCCACGTCTCAGCATTGCTGGTTTCTGAAGCACAACTGGATAAACCATTTCTGATAAATATCTAAAAAAGGTAAGTGAAGTATTTATTTTTTTATATTGTTTACTGGCATTTTCATAATGATTCGAACGAAAACTGAACAGTATGTGTACAAATTTTGAATTAAAAATCTTATGTTTTCTCACTGAATGTTCTATTATATTTATTATAACTGGAAGTCAATTTTTCGATTACAAATATAACTAATGAAGAAATTGACAAACGATATACTACGTATCTTCTGTTATTGCTTTTACAGGAATTCTTCTAATTTCACTATTTTAAAAATATAAATTCGAAAAAATTTTTAAGAAATTCACAAGTGTCATATGTCTTTTATTTACTCTTCGTATAGCAAATATATTATTTTAAGGTATTTGAAACGTATCAGCCTATTTTGTCGGCTTTACAAAATTTTTAATGACATTATCAAATGCAATCCTGTGATTGCACTTGATTAAAAGATTCTTATTCCTAAAGCTGCTGAATAAATGTATACAGTTTAATTATTGGATGTGCAGACGATATTTTTTACAAGATATTTACGTGACTTGAATGGAATTCTGAAAAGCAGACGATTTTTACCACTTATCTTACATGGAAATATTAGCTTAAAACAGTTTTATACAAAGAAGAATACTGCGTAAATTAATTATAAAATCTCGAATACATATCGTTGCTTAGCAAAAGGAAAAAAACGATATTATTACAATTTTTAATTGCTTATCTTTTAATATTCGATTATATTAAATCTTGCGGCTACTAAATAAGATTTAATTTTAAACAAGTTTTAAGCCTGAAAAATGTTTCTAAGATTTTTTTCGTATAAGATAATGAAACTATCACTATCGTATATTAAAAAAAAATTTGTGTTTCTAAATCGTAAAAAATAATTAAAGTATTTAAAATGGCATTTTTAATAACCGTATAAAATTTTTGATAAAAAGAAGGAATTTAAATTCAGATGCTCTATAAATAAGATTATTTTTCCTCATAGACTTAAGAATTAGTTTATAAAAAACAATTATAAAAAGTTTGGAAAAGTTTTTGATATTTTTATAAAAAATTGATGAATTCTTATATAAAATTATTTCTCTTTTTTGTTTTTTAAAAAAATATATACGTTATAAAATAGAATCTTGCAAGATTTTTAAAATGTATAAGATTATAAAATATTCCACAGTATTTTATTTTTAGAATCTTTTAAAATAAACTAAACATTTTTTTTTTAAAATCTGAATTTGAAATCAATCAAATTTTTATATATGAGAAAACTATTATAAACCTAAAATTTGGGATTAACTTTTTTCTCCTTCCTACATCAATCTAGTTGCCAAGTATAAACACAAAGTACAAAAGAAACATAAAAATAATTTCTTTCCGCTACACAAAATAAAACATTTACGCTAGACCAAAGAAAAACAAATCATAAATATCTACACATTCAAGAGAGATAACAATGTTTTTACGTTGCCAAAAAACAAAACACAAATACGAGAATCAAAATAAAAGCAACAATGCTAGAATCGACTCATCTTTCACTCAAGCAGGTGGTATAGTAACCATTAGAACGACGGTATATGTGTTATTGAGCACACTTCCTTAGTTAACGCACACAAACTCGGCCAATTATTATATAGATAAATATTTTTTCTAACCGGAAATGACACAAAGAAAGAGAAGAATACTTCTGATTGTGCGCTCGCTGTTGACAGTCTTTATAAGACCACTATAAATCACAAACATGAATAGACACAGGTTTTCTGTTTTTTCCCCTTTAATCATTTAATAGGTGGTGGATAGCAAAGCAAATAGAGCGAAAAAAGACTAGAAATGGAGTTTTGATTGCAAATGTGTAATATTGTTTATCTATTTATGCTCTGGCAAATGTAAATATTGATTCCATGGATGTAAAAGTATTTTTAATTTGTTTGTATTATTGCTAATGTGCACTTATGCAAAGTGATAGCATTTAAAAAGAATGGTATACGCATAGCTATAAAATGCGCGGCAAAATCAATCAAAAATTACTTAAAAATCTAAGTAAATATTGGAGTGATCAATAAAGAGTACTTTTCTCCGATTAGCAGGCGCAAATCTCGCCAAGTTGGCGTTATTGGCGACAACACATTATATAAACATAAAAAATATTAATAAGTATTAGTTCCCATTGGGTTTTCATCCGACTTAGATATATTACGAAAAACCGTTACTGATAACAAAAGACTACAACTTGTTTTGAAAATGTGATTGTAAAAGATTACCAGCGGAAATATCCCGTTTGGCGTCTATTGTATCATTTTTGGCAACTTTATTGCCTGCGCCGGTGAAACGGAAATGTACCCAATAAAGTTCACCTACCTACAAATATTCCAATTTGTGCTTCAGGTTGTGTAATTTATTCTTATGAACTTTGGAACATGTACATATACTAATGATCCAAATATATAACAAATCTAATGGGAGATTTATAGCCCGATCCTATTTTAATAGTTTTACTCTCTGTCAATTTATAGTATCGGTTTTTAGTGTAAACATAGGCGTTAAGTACTTCTGCTCAAAACCTTGGCTGTAAACCACTATCACGAAGCATAGCTCTAATCCTATCCATGCTTGATCTGTTAAATATTCCAGTTGCAACATAATGACGTGAAATATAAATGTTCTCTTGCTTTTAATGCCCAACTCGAAAATCTCTCGCCGACCAGACTGGATATTCGTTAGAGACGTTGAATATTGTGCCGAGAGCCTGGATTCGAATCCCAGAGAAGGCATGTATGCTTGTAAATGTAAAGTACCTGTGAGGCATGGGGTTACTCTAAGCATTCGGCGGCTGGAAGTCCTCTCGACAGGTTGGTGGAAGAAAGTCAAAAGCCCCTGGGTGTTTCATTCAAAATCAGGTGTGAAATGGAGCCAATACGTACTATCACTTGCATTGTTCTCAAAGCTGCTACAAATGACAGATATAAAACTAGTTCCTTCCTTATGAATTTCGTGGCCGCTATCTGACACAATCGATCAGGTGGCACTAGAAATATCAACAACAATTTTTCTAACCCTTTCACTGAATGGTTTTTGTAGTGTATCCTTCTCATAATAATATATATTAACGTAGAGTAATTTTCTGTAAATTACGTTTAAAAAACTTGTGAACATTTCATTTTCTAATATATGATAATCATGCATTGTTGCTTATCCCACCCGATTGACATGGACACCAGATCTGGACCCTTGAAATTCATCGTGGTAAAACGCACTGGATTACGTCTGTCATTAGTCGCAGCTTTGAGCACCGTGCAGGGTACAGCACGATTTCTTTCCGTTCCACCCACGGGTGGGCGGGAGGTGTACGGGGTCTTTCTGTCCTCTTTCTCTTCCACCAACCTCTTGAGAAAACTTTCGGTTCGTCGAATATCTAAAATACCCACCCACTCCTGCCGCATTGGCCCTATACATTTACAAACATGCATGCCTTCTCCAGGTTTCAAACCCTGGTCCTTCCGAACAGCAGTCAGTGCCGCTAATTAATCATGTTATCTTTAACATTCCTTACCGAGACGTAGAAAGAAATATTCATCATTAGAATTAAACATATTCACTACATTATTTTTCGAACTTATTTTAAATCTATATTCTACCCAATTTTTAAACTCTTCACTAATTATATTCCTTCTCATATCAGGAACGTAAACGCATCAAATGAAAAAGCCCTTAACATATATTTAATTAAAAATTCAATGTCACCTACCTCTTTTTATTCCACAGGTGTGTTCCTCTGCAAATACTTTAGTGGTTGAAAGTTCCTTGAAGTGTTATTAAACCAGTCTTGATCATAACAAACATGAGAAGTGACTTCATAGTCGATCATGAATTGCTCTGCCTCTTTGGATATTGCAAAAGCTCAGACTGACCTATGAATCCCATAGAAACGAAATTTCAATACCGAAAACTTTCTTTTTCTTTATTTTGCGTCTTAACTTTGGGATCCCATGCGTTCCTTGCGATGACTATATTAACAAAACTGTCCCCGATCTTTTTAATTTTCTATTTTTCTGTATTGATTAAAAAATTTTGAAGAGTCCAACACATCTCCACTGCAGTCGAATGACTTTTTGTTCATTTCTTTGTCGAATTCAGTTAATATTATATGCATTTTCAGTTTATTGTGAATTCATGTCCTTCTGTTTTAACCAAATTCTACCACCTTCACTAACAAGTTGTCTTTCAACTTCCAAATGAGTAAATTCTTTATCCGTTACACTGCAAGGCATTTGAGCCAGTTGATCATTGTCTGAAGGCAGTCTCATTAGCTGCAATGTTTTTAGAAGTTCAGGAATTCTAAAGAAAGCTTATTTAACTTGAGTTCACTATCTCACCAAAAAAATGATTGGATCAAAATGTAACGCAAAGGATTCCTCTACTAACGCGATTGTATTCATCGTTACCTGGGTCACACATTATGAAACCGGAATTAAGAAACAGAGGATAAAAAAAAGCAGACTGTTGATTTAAAACCTCATTTCGCCATTATTTTTTAGAACTAATTTGATATAAGTACTTAACCCGCCGAGTTTTGTTGACAGTCACCAAGTTGGACAAGATAACATTACAACATGGTTACCTTCATTTCAAGCATTTGGTTCTGTGTTAGACCATCACATATTATGTATATTATATTTAGTTTTTTATTGGGTTATTTTTATGACGGTAACTTTATTAGTTTCAGACGATTTTATATAATTCGATTTTTTACAAACTTGACCATTTTCATACTTTGCATTGTCTGGATGTCAGCATTTGTCTCCTATCGTTTAATGAAATGTAGATATTTCAGACACATTATGGGTGAGTACTAGAATTTTTTTAAAGAAAATAAAGGCTATGTTTCCAATTTTTATGGACGAAAGGATTGCCGAGTAAGGACTTTCTGTCTGCTTTGTTTTCAAGAATTCAGTTTAATTTTTTTTTCTCATTCTTCTGATTAAGATTTCATTCATTTCGGCCACCATGAAACGGGATGAATAAACCTGCCAAAAAATTCTTTACTGGCAGACAAGCAGGATAAAAAATTTTACATCCGTATGTTTTATTGCGGACCTTATGGTGCCAATTTGCGTAACCATAATCGTAAATCTATTGGACGTAATTATTTTTTCACTGGAAGAGCTAATTGCGAATTTCTACTTTATTTTACTTCAGTTTTACTTTTAAATAATACATTTTAAAACATTCCTTGTTCGATGAATTTCCTTAAGGGAACTCGAAATTTTGGATATATTGAAAATTATTCTAGTTATTTTCAATATATTTGAATTCCTCGAATATATTTTCAATATATATATTCAAGGAATTATATTTATATTCACACAACTTTTCATAACATTTCATTTTCAATATCCGTTCTCCTGATAGAAATTTTTTTAACCGTTATTATTTTATATTAATTCCCTATTCCATTTTCCATAATTTTCTGCATTTTTCCAGCATTTTGAATTACCACACATTCTATTTCTTTACATCCTGATACTCATAGTTTACCTATTGGTTTTCCAAAAAAAAAAAATACATTTCTGCTTTTTTTTAAATTAATTTAAACGCTTTGTCAAGAATAGTTATTAATCTCATGTCGAGTTCTTAGTCCTAGGCTGCCATCTTGAACTGAAAACTATTGTGTGCTCAAACATTAATTGGCGCAATTTCAAAAAAGCGCCAAAAGCGTTTGGCGCGTAGCATACTAGTAACAAATTACAGTAGAACATCGTTTATCCGAATCAATTGGGACCGGACACCGTTCGGATAACTGAAAACCGAAAGCGATTCATGCAGTATATTAAACCGGACACTATACGAATATTGAAAATCCTCACATGCGGGAAACGTGCTTGAAAAAAAAAAGCAAAATAGGTGCAAAATGTCGCAATTTTACCTTTAATATAAAAAATAATCACTTATTTTTCGCTGCACCATTGCACACCTTTGTTTTTTCGCTGCAAGGTCTCTGATTCTCTTGAGCAGCAGTAGTTGAGTAGGACAGCGCTCTGATTGTTGTTCGCACCCACTCCATAGTTCTCTCTAACGTAGAAAACGCGTCAGCATTTGATGGACCTTTGCTACGTTCGTTGTTGTTGTTGTCCTCGTCTTCATTCATTTCATCGTCGACAGGTTCGGATTCTTCTTTCTCGGAAGTCACAATCTCATCATCTCTCATTTAGCATTTGAAATCCACAATCTTCTGTATCGCATGCCATCCAGGTTTCTACATCTTCTTCATCGCATTCTTGAAATCCTTTTCATCGATTGGACAAAGTCGGTAATCTCCTCCCTGTGGTCGTCATTGAAGTCTTTTTCGCCTTCTAAATCTGGCCACAGTTTATTCCATGCATTTTTCATGCTCTATCTTTCGAGCGAGTCTCACGCTACGCTTAAAATGTAGCAGGCGTTCTTCATATTGAGCTTTTCAGCAAAAGCAGCAAACTTTCTTCGTCGTTTTCTGCCAAAAGTCACTTTTAACCTCACGCGAAACAACTGTTGAGCATTGCACTGTTCGAAAACATATTCATATACAATACATGTAGGTGACAAAAAAGTCCGGATATTTGACTCTCCGGATAATAAGCGTTCGGATAAACGACGTTCTACTGTACTTCCTACTTTTTTTTAATCCGGTTATTCAACTGTAATACTGCAACTTCTTTGATCAAAATAGACCTCGTGACCTCGACTAATTTGTTTGCTTTTTGAACTCGGTACTATTAGAAAATACATGTTTCTTACTTTCATCTTTCTTCTTGATTCCGATTTTCCTAAATAATCTGAGTAATGAATGACATTTTCTTAATTTTAATCATCGTAAGAGCTGAGATATATTTAAACATACAACTGCTTGTGTACTTACGAAAATTCGCTTACTGCGCAAGCGCGGTTAAATGTAGCCCATCTCTGATCCCGGTCAAAAATTAGCCTCGCCACTTGACCGTGGTTCAAAATTACGAGGCCCGTGGCCAGTAGCCCTGATGTAACTGTGCAGTGTACGTTAATTTTTACTTACTCACTCAAACCATTAAAAATTTCATATCCGGATTGGATTTAGAGAAAGGGTGAAACTGCAGTGTTGGTGTTCTTTCTTTGACTGACAGTCTACTAGTTAACGGGTGGGGGGAATACGGCGATTAACTGAGAGTTATATTACAGTCACACAAAAAGCAACACAAAGGCTATTGACAAATTAACTCGTAATATTAATCCTTGGTCAAGTGACGAGGATGGCACCTGAGCTGAGACTCCCTCTCCTAACTACCACACCAGGCAGACGTACCAGGAGTCGAATCCAAGATACTCCGGCCACGAGCTCGTGACCAAAAACACTAGGCTATTCCGGCCACATGCGACGTTAAAACTACAAATATCTCATGCTTGCTTACCATCTAGAGTGTCAAATTAACGGATGAAATTTTATGAGTATCTTGATAAATCGTATTTGCTTCCTCCAGTGGTACTGGAACCTCTCTTTTGGTAGCTCTCATTATCTCGCCCCACCTATTTCAAAATTTTAACAACCACATCAATTAATAACGTCATCCTCCCTTCCTTGTTGTGAAAGTGATCATGGTCATAAGCTCAAGACCCACGTGTCATGAGTTCGATCCTCAGTGGTATTGAAGCCTATCGTGTAGAGGGCTTAATCTGCCTAAGCCACCCATCCAGTATAGGGTTAGTTGTAGACTGCTGTGCCTTTGGGACAGTTCGAATCACGGAGAAAGCATGGATGTTTGTAAATGTAAAAGTACCTTTGCAGCATGGAAGTACTCTAAATAGCCATTCGGCCGCTTATCATGGGGTTGGGAGAAAAGAATAAAAAGTGGGAGACCCCTGACCACTCTAAGGTGTTCTCCCTCAAACTTGGGGTGGAACCGAGCCAAATCGTACTGTCTCCTGTATGGTGCTCAAAGCTGTGGGTAACGATAGGCGTGCCTCTAGCTCTTTGTGGTGATGTTTTTGTCTTGGGCATCAATCTGACAGTAACAGACAGGTGGCAGTGGCAACAATAAATCTGTCGAGGATCTCAGTTTTTGCTAAAATACTTCATTTACATAATTTTTTTTTTATTTTAAGAATATTTTTAACACAATTTTATATGTATATTCTAATTTAAGTGGAATTAAGCACCAACGAATATACGAACGAAAATAAAATCATGGTTCCGAACGTATTCGGATATCTAAATAACCGGATACCTCTAATTCTTTCAATATCAGAATATTTTCTGTCAGACGTACTATTTGAAATCAATTATTTATCTGGTCACATTTTTTAATCCTTTTTTGTTTATAAATCTTTTCTCGTCAGAAACAAATATAAACTTCTTTTTCTCTCTATCTCTTTTATTTATAAAAACAGACAAAATTCCAGTTTCAAAAATTTTGGTTTTAGAAATAATAAAACTTTGTTCGCGTCAATATATTTCTCACTTTCAGAAACTCAAAAATATATGATACCTTTTTATAAGTCTTTAAATGTTTATCTTTTTATATCTATTGGCATACAGAAAAGTGTTTTGAAGTTTTATAGATTAATCAAAAATGAATTAGTTTTAAATCAGAAAAATAAAATTGAATTTCGCACACATAAAATATGTTAATAATATGTTACCAAAGCTGCGGAAAGAAATAATTTGTTTCAACCAGTACGCGAATAATAAAAGAAAAAATAAAGTGAGATAAAAATTAAAAGTACTTATTTCTATACTGTACTCCAGTTTTGAAACATTTTATTCTTACAGTTCAAAATTTTAGTACTTTGCAGAGAGGAGTAACTTTTAATTTCAGGTCCATTATCATAAAGACTGGATTAATTTTAGTTAAATTCACATAATCAAAAATTCGATAATTTTAAGTTTATTTCAAAGCTATTGAAAACGAAATTTAGAAAGATAATTTTATATCTTTAAGCATAAAATTCTCGGATGAGATAAGTTGGTAGAAAATTATTATTTTGGAATTATATAATTGTGGATATAAACTATATGTGGAAGTAATATATCGTCATATCAAAAACTCATTTAAAATTTAAAGTTGTACTTGATTTGCCGTTTTACAGTCAATTTAATAATTATAAATTTCTTGCATGCAATAAAAAATACACTTTAAAATAATAAATGCGGCTCAAGTTTCTGAAAATGAAACTATTTATTTAAATATTAAAATCGAATTAAAACTATTTATTTAAATATAAAATTTTATTTCACTAGGTTGAAATAATTATCGAAAGAATCACTGTTTAATAAAAGCCATTTTAAAATTTTTTTTATTGAATAATTCTTGAAATTTCTATCTTACAATTTTAATAAAGAAATAAACTGTTTCAGTGTATCACATAATATAACCTTCTTTATGAATTTTTAAAATAATTATATAAAATTATGGATTTAACAGGAACACTTTTTCTTGTAACGTTTAGTGAAATGTAGAAATAAAATTCTATTGCCATTTTGTAATGTTCGTAAAATGCAGTAATTGTTTCGATAAATTTCGCAAAATTAAATTGTCATATAACTTAACGTGAAAAAAAAATTAATTTCAAAATTTCGGTTAAAAATTTTTAAAAACAATCATAAATTTTCCAAAAGCTTGCTTATTAATTTTTTTTTATTTGGTTTTAAATTTTCTGTGTTTTTGTCTTCGGAAATTAAAAAAGTTAATAAAATTACATCGTTAAAATGATACTTTTTTAAAGTTTCTATTGTTTTGAGTATTTTTCACACACACAAAATTCCTACTATTAACTCACACACTATTTATTTATTTACATTCGTAGAATTTTCAATCGTTGATAAAATACATTTTAAAACGCTCAACTGAGCTGAAATTTTATATACATAATTATTTTGGATGACAATACAGTAATTTAATAATAATTAATAAAAATTAATTGATTAAAACTAATTATTTAAAGAATTACAAATACAGCCACCGCATCATTTTTGGCGACTTGTGTCAAAACATGAGAAGGTTTTTTTTTCACATTTTAAAGCGCTCATTTGAGCTGAAATTTTCTACGCACTATTGTTTGGGGTAAAAATACGATAATTTAATCATAATGAATTAAAATTAATTGATTGAAAGTAATTATTTAAACAATACAGATACAGCCAAGTTGGTTTCATTTTTAGCATCTTGGGTCAAAACTTTAAAAAAAAAATTATCACGTTTTAAAGCTTTTAGTTGAACTGAAATTTTATATACACGATTGTTTTGGATGACAATACGTTACTTTAATGGTAATTAATAAAAATTAATTACCACTTAATATTGCGATTCTGTCATTCGTATATACATATTTATATTTATTTTAACCATTTAATAAAAAGTAGCTAAAATAAAATTTTTCTTTGTTGATCTAAGTAGGAATTGACTTAATTTTTTTTTATATTACTTGTTCTTTTGCATTTAATAAAATTAGAGAAAAATTAAACACGATTTTGAAGTGTTTCTAGATTTCAAATATGTTTTGAGTTTCTGATAAATCTTATTTCATATTAAAAAATTAAAGAAAACGAATCGATCCTAATGATTTGGGCTAAAATGTATTTTAATGAAAAATCTTTTTCAAATTATTTCTGTTACCATTTATGTTTTTCTCTGTTCTTCAAGTGTCTTGGTGTGAAAGATTTCTAAAATAAATTTAACATTTTTTTCCACTGAACTATGATCTGTGTGTGTGGAAGATTAAAAAATATAAACTTTAAGAAAATTCCATTTTCTTTCTATTTTGATGAAATATTAAATAGGCGGGTGAATGCTGTGAGATAATTTTATGTCTCTGTTCTGTGAAATAATTATAATTCTGAGAAATTGTTTTTGTGTTTCCACGTAAAAAAAAATATCCTCATGGTTAAAAAAAATAAAAATTAGAAGTTGGATTATGGAAAATGAAATATCATTTGTTGAAAATTAAATTAATTAAAATGTTTATACAGCTCTTAACATTCAGAATGTTTTGTATAATGTTTTTTGCTATAAATGAGAAAAAGTAAGGTAGAAATAATAAATTTCACTTTTTCAATCCGTGTGCTATACTATACCACAGTTACAGTTATTTTAAGATATCTGACTACGTTCGAAACCATGATTTTTCAAAAGCGTACAGACGAATATTTTATTTTATATTTAGCTTCACTTAGATTAGAATACACTTAAAAAAATTTCAAGAATATTGTTCAAATAAAAAAATTATTTAAATGCAATATTTTGCCAGAAAATGAACTTATAGAATTACCTTTTTTCAAAACATTTTCTTTTTATGAAAAATGCTTCTATAATAATAATATTTTTCTCATATATAGCTAAGACTTCTTCCGAGAGCCTAAACTACGACTTTTGAAAAATTTACATTATTTTCAGATTTACTGTAAATTGAAATAATATCAGTGTCTTTCTGTTAAAATTTCTCCACTCGGATGTACTAAAATATGGGTAAATCCACTTCTAAATTATATATTTCAAAAATCCTAGTCCAGGCTCTGTACAGAGGTCTGAGCTATATATAGACAAATATTATTATTACAGAAGCATTTTTCATAAAAGAAGAATATTGCACGGATTGTAAACAATTCTATGTTCATTTTTTTTGCCAAAATATTGCATTTAAATCATTTTTAATTGTACTAATATTCTTAAAACAATTTCATATGTGTATTCTAATCAAAGTTACCATAAATATTAAAAAAATATTTGTTTGTACGCATTTAAAACATCAAGGTTTCGAACGTAGTCGGATATCTTAAGGTATCATCTTTGAAGTTTTCTGATTGAGGATGCCTAAAGAGACCTCCTCCTCATGTTGGTTGAAGTGAAGATCTTACTGATCATTGAGACTATCGGGAGGATTCGAACCCAGTAGTGTTTGAGACGCCTTTAAGTCGGATACGAAAAGATGACCAATAGATAATCCTAATTATTCATTTTTAGTAATTCACGTTAAACGATATGATGATAATAATAATAATAATATATATATATTGGGTACTTATCTTTCAGCACTAGAACGTCCAGCATTTCTAATACCCTTAAACGTCCACCGGCGTCGTTTCGACACCTCGATATAAAATATATGAAATAACTGTAATAACTAAAAAATTGCAAGACTATTGTTCAGTAGGGTCAGTTTTTAGACTTTTATATATTTCATGTAATTATCATATATTATGATCCTTTATACACTGCTGGCCACCGTAAATGCAACACCCTGAAGGAAGCATGCAAATAACATGAAACTTACAACATGCATTAGCGGAGGTGAGATACGCAAATGATTAGAATTTCAGAGCAGACAAACATCACGCACGCCTGTGGCGCCACCTCAAAGCGAAATTTAAGGCTCGGAGATTTCGACCATTTCAAATTCGGCAATTGTGCTTTTCTTGTGGTTTTTTCAAAAAACGATTAGTTATGTCTCGTAGAAAGCAACGATTAGCTTTTGATCATGTATCCGAGTTCGACAGAGGAAGGATAGTGGCCTACCGAGATTGTGAATTATCTTTCAGGGAAATCGGTAGTCGTGTTGGACGAAATCAAACAACTGTAATGCGGATATGTGACCGTTGGATGCAGGAGGGTACGACGGACCGACGTGGTCGATCGTATCCACCTCAGTGCACCACTTCACGTGAGGACAGGCAAATTGGGCATATGGCACTGTCGGATCGTTCAGTCACATCACGAATCATAGCACAGCACATTGAGTCTGTAATACATCATTCAGTGTCTGCGCGTACCATTCGACGCCGTTTACAGGAGAGTGATTTGTCCGCAAGACGTCCATTGCTTGGTCTACCCTTGACGCGGAACCACAGACGTCTCCACCACAAATGGTGCGATGAAAGAAGGATGTCGGTGGAAGAATGGAATGAAGTTGTCTTTACTGACGAGTCACGCATCTGTCTGCAACACCACGATGGTTGGATTCGAGTCTGAAGACACCGTGGAGAGGATGCTGAACAGCTGCTTTATGCACCGCCACACTGGTCGTTCACCGGGTATTATGGTATGGGGCGGTATTGGACATCAGTCTCGCACTCCTCTAGTACGCATTGCTGGTACTTTAAATAGTCAGCGCTGCATCTCCGAGGTGTTGGAGCCAGTTGTCCTTCCTTACCTTCAGGGCTTCGCCACAGCCATATTTCAACAGGATAATGCGCGACCACACGTGGCACACATTGTACAAAGGTTCTTCGTCAAACACCAGATTGAATTGCTTCCCTGGCCGACTCGCTCTCCGGATCTTTCGCCGATAGAAAACATGTGGTCTATAGTTGCTCAACGATTGACCCAGATTACACCCCCAGCTGCCACACCAGATCAACTTTGGCAAAGTGTGGAAGCTGCTTGGTCTGCTGTACCCCAAGAAGACAGCCAAAGTATCTTTGAATCAATGCCGAGGCTTTTGGCAGCGGTGATCTCCAACAATGGCGGCTACTCTGGCTACTGATTCTGGCAGGAACCACACTTCACAGAAGTCTATAAATTTAATCCTTTAATAGTTGGTCAACATGTTATCTACAAAATAAATTTTGTTGTGCTATCTCTTGTCTTTCTTGCATTTGCAGTGGCCAGCAGTGTATCATAAAAATCTGGCGTTGACAGTATTTTTCGCTAAGCTTGTTCGACCACTGCTTTGTCGCAAACATTTCGAGTAGCAAATCTTCCAGGAACATTACTATTATCCGTTCTGTGCCATCTCTAGCGGCATATATATCAGAATTTACTGGAATATTATCAGTTACATCTAACTTTCTTCAGTCTTCGCATAACACTCAATTTTATGTCTTCATCGGCATCTGAAGTAGAACAAGACTGTGTGCTCTCTCACACTACCATCCTATTCATTCTCAGAAAGCTCTCGCAACAAATTAGAAATTTCATCGGGGCTTAGACCTTTTATATGAGTCTTCGTTTCAGGATGTCTTCTCTGCACAAGGTACGAAAATTCGAATGACTTTTTTTATGAGAAAATAAGCAAATGCTACGTAACAAAACACTTAGATGCTCACTCATATCCGCTGTGAACCCAATAACATTGCATTCAACATGAAATAAATTTGCGATATTACTTCCGGAAGTTTAATTTCCTAATGGTATTTACTTAAGGAACTAACTAAGGAACGACGGCTATTTATAGTGATAAATTGCCTTGGTTTCGAAGCAACACCAGCGGATATTCTGTTTATTTAGTTGTAAAATCTCTCCTAATTAACATAGAACCACAAAACCTTTTCTGTGTAATTACTATGGAAATTGATTAAAAGTCACGAAAAGTTTTCAAGTTCCCTGCAAAAATTCGGAAAGGAGAACAAACTGAACAGGCTCCTGTGTTCAATCGACACCGACGTTCGTTCTAGTGTTAAATGAGATGAAGTTCTTCCGCGAAAAATCTTTTAGTAACTAATATTAGTGGTTGAAATTCCAGAATCAGCACATTTAAATCCGACAGTACTGCCGAGGGCTATATTGTTCGCGTAATATCTATTATGTGTCTCACTGACCATTTACACGCTATTTAGTAGTGACGTTAATTTTGCAGAGGGGAGTTGTTCTAGACCAAAGTGCTAATTTGGCCGGTTGGAAAAAACTCCAGATCGAGAGTACAGATCTCGAGGATAGTCCATTGTTACGAAGAGTAATTTATTGTTCTTAGAAAATATGTAATAAAGTACATATTTATTACATGTTTTATACTCTTATTCAACTAAATATGTATATATATGTGTACAAAAACATATTTAGTTGGATAAGAACTAAATATACGATCCAGAGGAAAATTAGTCATCGTTTTTTTCCCTATATCTAAACAAAGTTTTTCCTGATGCTGTAATAAATTTATTACGTACTATCGCAACAATGCAAACTTCAACATAACTCACCAAGTTGGCAAACCCGATTGCGCATGTGTCGTTCAAGCTGAATTGGTCAACCATGTGCTTCGTTTCATGTAATATCGCCAATGCGGTTTTGTGATGGCATCAGCGCCAAAATTGGGGGGCGTGCCCCTAGGGGAAATATTAAAAAGTCGGCGAGATTATTTTTAAAAAAAATTATTAATTTACTGAAGACACAAAGAATTACATTCCGACATAAAAAAAAATGTAATACAAATTTATATGATTAAAACACTTATACAATACATTGTGCCGTACGATACATTTATAATTAATTTAATATATTAAGTTAAGAAAAATTTTAAATAATTACCAGTGACCCTGGGGGCCCCCTTTTTTTCAAAAATTAAAATTATTAAAAATTAAACCCCTTTTTTTTTAAACACGGGGTTTTTTTTTAAAAAAATTAAAAAAAAAAACCCTTTAAAATAAAAATTTCAAAAACACCCAAAATTTGCCAAAAAAACCCCCGGTTTTTTAAAGCGGGAAAAGGTCGTTTTTGGGTTTATGGGGAAAAAGTTTTCAAAGCAAACCCCCTTTTGATTAAGTTAATCTTTGCACACGTAAAAGTTATTTTAATTCCAATTTTTTTTGGGGGGGCGTAAAAAAAGGTTTTTGGGGGGGTAAATTTTTGAAAGACTTTTAAATTTTTACTTTTCCCGGAAATTAGCGTTGCAAGGCGTTTCCCCGGTTTGTTAAATAAGGCAAAATTAAACTTTAGGGTCAAAGAAAGGGTTTTAATCAAAATATAATTTATTAAAAAAAGGGGCCGTTTGAAAAAATATAAGAAGGGGCCAGGATTTTTGAAAAAAGGGAAATCAAAACTCAAAATGTTTTGAAAATTACAGTTTTACAATTTGAGCAATGAGTACGAATATTTGTATAATATATACAATGGGGATTGGTCCACCGTTAGGCAAACAGGGGAACCAGCCGTAGTGTAAAATAATAAAATTATATAAGTAATTGAGTTATATAATGATTCATTTTACAAAGAATTATTGCAGGAGAAGTGAATAAAATGGAAAACTGGGGACTCGTGGAAATCAAAAAAGTTGACCGCTGCCTAAAAAAACCTTTACGGGGAAATACAATTCCAAAGAATTGTAGAGAATCGTAGGTTAAAAAAAACCAAAAAAAAAAACCAAATATTCATTTTTCCACGGAAAAAGTGTCTGTATAAGATGGCTTTATGAGTCAAAAACTAAAGAAAATTAAAAGCCAAAAATTTAAGAGATCAATTTTTCAAATAGACCATTCTGCATACAAATAAAATAGTCCATACCTATATTTGACCATTTTTCATTCGAGTCTCATATAATTCAATCATAAATCCAAAGTACGGTTTCCCATCGCTAGAAGGGCTGCGGTAGCCCAGTGGTTAAGGTATCGGACCATGGCAGGCATGTCATGAGTTCGAGACCCGTACCACTAAAGACCACGTGTCAAAGGGGCGCGATGCACGTTAAAATCTGCCCGAGAGTGAAACGTCCCTCCGTTGGTGTGGTTGGTAGCTTAGGAGAGGGTGCCAGCCAGGTGTCGCCCACATTACTTGACCATGGTTCAAAAATTACAGTGGTCCGTGCCAAAGCCACTCGTGTAGCTGAACAGTGCGACGTTAATATTCACTCACTCACTCACCCATCGCTAGAGCTCAGGGTCCTACCTCTAGGGAGGGAACTGGACGTCAAAATGACTTGCAGTAATTTGGTATCGCCTATATGGTGCCGCACTAAAAAGAGATACAGCTCCTGGGGAATGTACTAGGTCGGCAAAGGTTAAATATCAATGCGCAGCCCATTAGAGAAAAAGAATAATTCAATCATATATTTAAAACTATTATTTCCCATTTTCAACGTTCTGAACAAGAATATTTTATTAAGTACACACAAATCTGTGACGAATCAGGGTTCTGCCATTCTTAATAATATGCATCGGAAGGAAGAACTTACGGCGCACTGCAAATTTTTGAAATTCCCATGTGAAAAAAGACGTTTTACGACTGAAATTATTTATTCACTATCCTAGAAAAAAAAGCATTTTAGAATTCATGCTTGTTGAAAAATATATATATTTTTTTGTTTTTGATCATACTTCGCAGTTTAGACAAATATTTTTCACGCACCCTGTATGAAACTAATTACATAATATCTTCATTAGGCAGTGCTTCTCAAACTTTCAATATCTGCGACCCAGTATTGAATAATAATTTCCATCACCTCCCACCCCATACAAATAGCCATGTATTGAATTCAATACTACTATATTTTGACGTTAAAGCAACAATTTCGACTTAAATCTCCTAAGTACCACTGGCATTTATAAACGTCTCGCTCAGCCAAAACGTTAATTTCCACTGACGTATATTCACATGCTTCCGATCTTTTCTGTGCACTGCTATAAATAAAATTATTCCGAAGGCTTTGGAAAAGGACCTTCAATGTGTTTTCGAAGGATTTATTTATTTCACAGGATTTCATTACTCTTATTCTTTTCCTCCCTCGCCCTCCCAATAGACCGCATACGGGCCTACGTGAATAACGGTGGCTTTGAGGAGCGAATCACGTAACTTTTAATCGGTAGTTAAGGGATTATTTATAAACCATACAAAAAAAATTATCAAGATAAGGATTATAAATATTTGTATATAATTTTATATATATGACAAGCCCACTGGGTCCCTGGTAATTATTAAACTTGTTCTTAACTTAATATATTGTTCATAACATCAAAATTCATTGTGCAGTACTGATACATTTAAAACTCAAACTCAGTGGCGCAACAGCCCATGAGGGCTAGGGCCTACTGTGCCAATCCCAGTATACGTGACCATTGGGCGCTGATGTGCATGAGCAGATGTCCCGATCAGGTGGTTAGTCTGAAGTTAGATAGATCCCCAGTGCTTAAGGTATCCGACTACTTGAGACAACTATTTTTTAAAAAATGGAGTTCTGGAGCTTTTTGGGGGGTAATTTATTAAGCACATTTTAAGAAATAAAGGCTAAAATTAAGAAGAGGAAAATAAATTATTACTGTTAAAATGGGAAACATTTTTTAAAAATTGACAAAAAATGACTTAAACGGGGCCCAGCTCTGTACAAATAGCAAATGAATCAATTCTCATTTTTTCAATTTTGATGTATTACTTTGCTATTCCTTTTAAATGACCTTCAGGGTAAGAGTTATTTTAATTTTTACAAAAACTATTGCACTTTATCTTAGTTGTTGTATGAATTTGCTTAAAAAAACAGTGATTATATTCAGATAAAGAACTGTAAATTTTGTAATAAAACAGTGATTGATAAATCTGAAAGTTAAAATACTTCTACTGTTATACGGAACATACACACAAAATTTCAGCAAATTATTTTAAAAACTTATTGAGCAATCACTGTCCCCGTTTGAGCTTTTCGAGAAAAACACATTTCGAGTAAAACGCATTTTAAAGTTTGACATCTTGTGTAAAGTTATGGCATTGCTTTACTAAAACACCTGTAGTTTTTGTTCTAGTGAATAGAAAATAAAAAATTTGGTATTTTTATAAAACTAATAAGATGGCCTATAAAATAAAATCATAAAAAATTGTCAATTTTTTAAAAAAATCACGATTTTGGGGTAGTCGGATACCTTAAGCCCACAAGCAAGCTTGGTACTCCTTTATCGACTCACTGCAGTAGGGATGAAGAATGAGTTGACCTTGCCCATCCCGGGAATAGAACTCGGACCTGAGGTGTAGAAGTGCGACACGCTACCACTCAACCACTGAGACTTACTGATACATTTATAAGTGTATTACATCAGTGTAAATGTTAATTTATTTTATATTATGTCGGAATGTATTTTAGTTGTTTATTTTCAGTAAATTTATATGTTTTTAAATCTTTTGTTTTCGAATTTCCAATTGCTCGCGGCCCCCTCGTATAGTTATCACGCTCCCCTAGGGTGGTGCGCCCCGCAGTTTAAGAAACGCTGCCATAAGGTATAATTACTTGCAAGAAATAGTTACTTGATTTTCACAATACTGAAAAAAATGTGGCAGCAAATGAGACTTGATATTAATGAAGAACCCTCCACATGTTCGAGATTTCGCACATAAAATTAAAGTTACACTGATTAAATGGATATAATGCCTCCAAAACTTAATTTATCCCCCTATTAAATTCAGTTTTCTCAGCCGTTCCTCGAGATCTCGTTGCAAATCCCTTCAAGAGGGTTGTGCAAACGATTATTGAGCAGTTTATGATGTCCATGCAACCTTTCCGGCCAATCGCCGACAAACTCAGATTCAGGAAATGAGAAATGAGATCGAGAAGAGGGATTCGAACGAAAGCTTAAGACGGTCGAAGCAGTGGACCGTTAGGAATAATTGATTTTCTGTTCGTTTCCTAAAACGTGGAATGCCCTGTCCTCATTCGTATGGACAATGAAGTTATCCCATTGAACGTGAAGAATTTTGATTACTTGGAGTTCGAAATATATGGAATACTTGAACCATAAATGACCAAAAGGTTATTTTGATTGTCCGCTGTATGCGCTAATTTCGTTGATGTGTTCGTTTAGAAATAGACTTTAATAGCTTTGCGTGTGTGTTGTGATACTCAAACTTATTTGTCCTTAAAAATAAAAGTAATGGCGTGGTTATTGCCAGAAATCTTTCGTAAAGCTCAACAAAAGTGCTATAAAATCATGAGAGTGAGTGAGATAAATAAATTTAATCACTACATAGAAGATGTGTGAAGTATACAATTCAAAGTTCAGGGATTAGTCTGCAGTACTTTCATGAAGCTATTACTTAAGGTATCCGATGACTTTTTTCAAAAATTCACAAATTTTTTTTTATGATTTTATTTTATAGGCCATTTTTTAGCTTAATAACAATACCAAGTTTTTATTTTCCCTCCACTAGAACAAAAACTACAAGCGTTTTAGTAAAAGCAGATGCCATAACTTTACACAAGATATCAAACTTTAAAATGCGTTTTAAGCGAAATATGTTTTTTTCGAAAAACTCAAACGGTGACAGCGATTGCTCAAAAAGTTTTGAAAATAATTGGCTGAAATTTTTTCTTATATTCTGCATAACAGTAGAAGTATTTTGATCTTCAGATTTTCAATCACTGTTTTATTTCAAAATTTGCAGTCCTTCATGTGAATATAGTCAATGTTTTTTAAGCAATTTCGTACAATCACTAAGATAAAGTTCTCTAGTTTTTGTAAAAATTAAAATATCTCTTATCCTGAAGGTCACTTCAAACAGGAATAACAAAGTTACACATCAAAATTAAAAAATTGAGAATTTGTTCTTAAAATCTTTGTACAGAGCGGGCCCCGTTTATGTAATTTTGTGTACATTTTTACTAGTTTTTTCCCATTTTAATAATAATAGATTTTTTCTTTTATCAATTTTAGAATTTTTTCCTTAAAATATACTAAATAAATATAAAAATCCAAAAAAAATCCCCATATCTTTATTTTTAAAAAAAAAATTTGTCGCAAGTAGTCGGATACCTTAAAATAAATATTTTTGAGAAGTGAAAGACTTAAAAGTTTAATTAGAAGAATATGTATTTTGAAATCGTTTAGCAAATGGTAGAGTATTTTTTAATAATGCTTATCTGAATTTTATGAATTTTCTAAATGTACAAAATTACGACGACGAATCCCGTCAATATCTTGAATGCAATCCTTTCTATTCGAGTGTGAAAACTACAGCTGAATAAAATACGACGCCGCACGAGTTATCTCGTTTGTTCACAGTTGGCGAGTTTAGCGCGATTGAATTAATTCGATTGTGCAAGCTAAGGGGTTAACATTAGATCTTATTAATTTTCAGGGACATACGGTATGAACTACATTGTACTTATTATTATATCTTATCAATACTGTAAATTTTTTTATGTACCATTGTGATACCGCTCCCCTTTGGTGACCGTATCCTTGATTGTCAGCGTGAGCTAGAGGTGTGGGTTTGCAAAAGAAATAGACATTTTTGATTCTTAATATGACTTTATTAAAAATAGAACTTAAATGTCTAACAATTTAGATTGATTAAGCGAGAATCTATAATGAACAAACACACAGTAATAGTTAAACCGAATCGCGTAACTTAGACCACTATAATTATTTAATTTGCCTACTCTCACTTCTATTAATATTACAAGTCCTAACATCAAATAATCATTCCTACCTTAATCCCAATTTAGATTCAATCTTATGTGGAAACGTCTGGGCCCGCGTGCAATGGTATGCACCTTGTTTTAATGGCTTGTTTTCCAGGTAACTTCACGATTGGCTGTAAATCAGGCTTGTATCTCTTTCAAACATAACATTCCCCAAATTGCCATTTCACTTACTGAAACTTCTGTTATTTAAAAGCTATCTTATTTGCATTTCTTTTTCACATTTCGCTTCTTGGGTTTTGGTTGGAAAAGAGTTGACATTAATCTTGGCCCCCAAAGAACCCAGAGGTTATGTTAAAGAAAAGACGCGTGAGCCCGTCACAACATTTTAATTTATTTATTGTGGTCGCAAGTGCAGATGGGGTCAAAAATTGAGTACAAAATGTTCATGCAAATTCCATGCTTAATCGAAACAAAACGTAGTGAAAGACAATTTAATAGAAAATAAAAGTATAAGTAATAATAAATAACATAATATTTTAAAATATATTTCAATTAGTTTCATAAAATTAATTTTATAAAAGATATTTATAAACATTTAAATCTATAAATAAAAAACTAAGTATGAATTTTAAATGTTTAAGAAAAATCAATTCTGATCTAATATCTAATTATCTGAAAATTAAATTTTTAATCAAAGATTATAATTAGGAATTATACTAGGAAATAAATAAGAAATTAAATAATGTTTCTTTTAAAAAAAAGATTTTCCCAAGACGATTGGTTTAACTTTAAAAAAAAAATTCTATCATGTTTATAACTTCTATTTCTGCATTTTAACTTACGTTTTGAATAGTCTGAATAAAAACATTAATTAAACATTATAATTCATACATTAAATCATTCCTTAGCATGATTCCATTGTTACTATATTTTCTGATGTTATTCGAAACATAAGCCATTTTGAATTTAGAATTTTAATGCAAATATTGCTACAGTGAAACTTAATATCTTACACTCCTGCCTGAAATACAACTTTTTCTTTTATTATGTATTCAATGAGGTTACTTACTTTACTATAAACATAGTTCTCTCTCTTATTGGTATAGTGATATTTTAAGTGTTGCCATCTTCAATTTCTATTTATCTAAAAGACTTCTTGTCTCGCCATAACTCTTTCGGTACTTTAAGGGAAGCTATTTTCTTCCAATAACTATTCGTTTTCGGGAATTTTATGTTAGTCACAAACTACCTTCATAAATAACATTAAAAAACTCTTCTGCTTAAATTCAGTAGAATGTTGAGTTATCTTGCTTTTTCCGATGGTACTTTGAAATTTCCAAAGTTCTAAAGTAATATGCCTATTATGGTAATAATTCCGAAAATATATTTTTTCAAACTGTCGCCATTTATTGTTACTATATAAAATTTCCCTTTATCTATGGTTTTTATTCTGCTAGCATTGCAATATATATATATATATATATATATATATATATAACAAAATAAACTTAATATTTTCTCTTATATAACTATTTGTTGATTTCGTTGATTTTGTAAAATTAGATTTGAATTTTTTTTAAAATGAATCGTTTTTGTTGAAACAAAATATAGAGGTATGACTGTTACAATTAAATTGATGAATTTAAACGTTGGGAAATAATATTGAAACACTAATGTTCAGTTGTCTGTCAGCCATTAAGGCTCTAAGTCCCCCTTAACAAAACAAATTTTAAAATCTTAAAGATTTTCTTAAACCTTTTGTTGTAGATATCTGAATCCCGTAAACATACAAAGAAATCAAAGAACGGTTTGCTTTCTTCTGTAATTAAAGATATCTACGGTTACCAAGAATTCCCAATGGACCAAGAAAAAATTATCGAATTCGAAACAGGCTAAACGGAAACAAATTCAAGTCAGAAGAACCCCTTTTACGGAAGGAGGAAACTTCTAAACAAAAGTCTCATTTTTTATTCCTTTTAATGGTTTCTTGTATTCCATTCCTATACACTCAAGTTAAAGAGTACTTATACAAACGTGTGTGCATTTGATAATAAGTCTCAGGTCAATTTAATGCTCTATTCTGCATTTCTCAATATATTGCGATTCGCATCTTCTGGTTATTTTTTCCCAATATGTAAATATATATTTAAAAATATAGCGACGTTTTTGTTATTATCTATATATTAGGTTGGGGAAAAGAAATGTAGTATTTTTTCGATAGATGGCTGTAGTGTCGATATCTCGTGAAGTATAGATCAAACAATTTCATATTTAGGCTCATTATCAAGGTGACATTTCACACTAAAAAACTCTTTTGCTGTTTTTTTGTTCGGTTCATTCTATTGTGAGTTACAGGATGTTGTTAAAAATGGAAGTCAACAAAGAGAAAATTCGATACATTTTAAAGTTTTTCTTTTATAAAGGCGAAAATGCAAGCCAGGTGGCTGAAATTGTGAATGGTGTTTATGATATCGATACTGTAACAACTAATTACGTGCAATTTTGGTTTCGTTGATTCCGTTCAGGCATTTTTGATGTTAAAGATGCACCTCGCACAGGCAGACCCGTCGTCGAAAATATTGATAAAATCACAGAAATAACTGAAGTTGACCAACATGTTAGTAGGTCGACCATAAAACAATTTTAAATCATTTACACAAAGTTGGATTCCAAAACAAGCTTGATGTGTGGGTGCCACACCAATGAACACCAAAAAACATGATGGATCGAATTTCCATCTGTGAAGCCTTGACCAAACGGAAGGAAATCGACCCATTTCTTAAACGGATGGTGACTGGAGATGAAAAATGGGTCACATACGACAATATTATGTGAAAACGATCATGGTCAAAGCGCTGTGAAGCAGCTCAAACGGTGGTCAAACCAGGGCTAATAGCCAGGAAGGTTCAACTGTGTATTTGGTGGGATTGGAAAGGAATAATTTATTCTGAGTTACTTCCGTATGACCAAACATTAAATTCAGATCTCTACTGTCAACAACTGGACCGTTTGAAGCTAGCGATTGACCAGAAACGGCCAGAATTGGCTAACAGAAGAGGTGTTGTATTCCATCAAGACAACGCCAGGCCACACACGTCTGTAGTGACTCACTAGAAACTCAGGGAGCTTGGTTCGGAAGTTTTAATGCAACTACCATATAGTCAGAACCTGGCAAAAAGCGATTGCCATCTTTTTCTCGCATTTCAGATTGCAAATCTTCCTGAGTGATAAGAAATTGGGATCAAGAGAAGATTGTGAAAATCGATTACTAGAGTTTTTCTCCAATAAGGGCCAAGACTTCTATGACAGAGGCATTATGAAGCTACCTTTAAAATGGCAACAAAATATACAACAAAATGGTGCATATTTGACCCAAACCAGACAATCCAAAACATGTTAAATAAAGTCATGAATTTCATGCAAAAATAATGGATTTCTTTTTTCCCAACTTAATAAATCTAAAGGAGAAAAGCGGCTCATACTCATTTATCAGAATTTCTCCGGAACTATTAAACCTACAGACACTTTAAATTTGGTAGGATTGTTTCTTTCATATGGTAGAGAACCCCCAAAAAAAGAGTTTTAAAAAAATCGAGCCCCAAGGGTATTGGGAAAGTTCAGGAAGCATGCAGAGTTTTTAATAACAGCTTAAATTTATATTGATTACTATTATCTTTTATTAAAACCAAAACAACTTTTAAAACGTTTCTACAAAAGGTATCAAGAAAAATACTTACCGGTTTTCTTTTTCTTTATTTATGTTAAACTTTAAAATTAATTTCAGCTTGCAAGGTTTTTTAACTAAACTTTATCACAAAAAAGAAACAATTTCAAATAGTTTTTTTCAGAATATTTTAGTTTACTTGTTGTTGTAACTCTGAAAAATTCATTTTGTATTCTGAAATGAACCATAAAAGTTCTCCTTCTAAGGCTCTGATTAAGAAAAGAACGAAATCAAGTTCGAAATTTTAATCAAGGACAAAAACCAGACGGTTCTATTATTTCCTACCATTCTAAGTTCCCTTTGGGTGTCTTCTAGTCACAATAAAATTTTGAGAAAAAGTTGTTTTTTTTGTTTTTGTTTTTGAAAACGTTATTTTTTTTTAAACCTTTGTAAATGTGGAGATGGGAGCTTGAAATGAAAAAAAAAACAACATGAAATTCGTTTCTGGAATAAATTGTGTTTATGTGTACGACATCACTGCATATTAATGTTTAGATTATATTCCCCGAGAAAGTAGGTTTTGTAGAAAAGAACGCCCTTTCCAGCCTTTTTTTCTATTTTGGCCTTTTGTATTCTTATTAAGCTTACAACCTTTTACTTTATTATCCTTTTAAGTTTACTTTCTCTAATTGCGATTACAAACTTTGACAAACATAACTCACGCAACAACAAAATGTGTTAGCATTCTTTCTTTAACACTGGAAAAGGTGGGCACTCGATATTAAAGATAATGGTCACGCGGGGTGACTGGGTCACCCCAATAATTTTCTTTTATAATTATTTTTATAATACACGATAAAAATTATAAATCCAGTGAATAATTTAATTAAGGTATCCGACTACGTTCGCGCAACCGTGATTTTAAAAGCGACAAATGGGGTAATTTTCATATGGTCTTTGATTGAACACATGTATAAAATTGTTTTAAAGGGCATTTGGGAAAAAAAATTTTTTAAATAAATATTTCGGCAAAAAATTAACTTAGAATTACGTTTTTTAATGCCTTTTGTAATGTTTATTATAATAATAATTTTGCCTTAAAGATCGACTTCCGTACAGAGGCTCAACTATGATTTTTGAAAAATTCCCATTATTTTCAGAGTTACAACCCATTAAAATAATTATCGGTGGGTTTTTTTTCTTAAAATTTTTTCCCTCTGTTGTCGTAAAACATGGATAAACCCACTTCCAAGAGTTATATATTTCAAAAATTCTAGTTGAGCCTCTGTACAGAGGTCTGAGCTATAGACAGGAAAAATATTATTATAATAGGAGCATTTTTCACAAAAGAAGAATATTTTGAAAATGGGTCATTCTTTGTTCATTTTTTGTCAAAATAGTGTACTTAAATAATTTTTTATTGTAATACTATTCTTAAAACCATATATACATTTTCTAATCTAAGTGACACTAAATATCATAAATATTATCCATTTATATGCTTTTGCAAAATTACGTTTCCGAACGTAGTCGGATACCTTAAGATAATTTATATTTACCTACTTTAAAAGGTTTTTCAATTTTTCTTTGATAATTTGAGAAAATAATCCAATCAAACTGCCCTAAAATATTTCAAAGGTGCATGACTTTAATAAAAGGACACAAATAACAGACACTTTCCACTAATTTTACAGGAATGGTACTTTCAGGTAAAACTGTCACATTTTGTTCAAGTTATTGCAGCTTTATTATCCTTTGAGGATCGACAAATAGCTTGTTGAACTTTTTCTTGCTTGTGTCTTTTTGACAGGGCGCAGCATCTTGTGGTACACTTGTGGCTCTATATTTTCTTGATATCGAGTTCTTTAGGTATCATTTAAAAACTTTCCTTTCAACTCGAAAGTTTCATGTTCCTCGCTTTTCTCAAATTTATTTCCGCGATCATGATCGATATGCCATTATTTCAACATGTTCTTCCATTTTTTATCAGTTCCAACTTCCTTCAATAGAAATCACAGATGCCCCCATTTATTTCTTAATATTCTTTTCATTTACATTTATAAACCATAAGGAGTAGAACAAAACAACAATACAAGCTACTAAGTCGTTTACAAGGAAAAATGTAATCTGTTTCAAATTTTTTCTGTATTCAAAAGGGATCGCACGGGGAACTTAAGACACCTCAAGTACCTTAAAAAGGGGGTCTCAAGGATGTTAACTTTCTCTCTAAACAGCTAAAAATATAAACAATATTCAAATATTTATAACTCTTTTAAATTAAAATTAAATCATTCGAATCTTTTACACGTTATTTATAAAGGAATGGGGCTTCAGAAAAGTATAAAATGTTAAAGTAAAGTCATAATTTTCAAAACTATAAGCATAGGAAAATAAGAAACATTTCTATAAGAAATATTAAGTTTTACATTGTGCGTGCTATTTTATAAAACAGTAGTTTTAATTTACTAGCTATAAGTTGATTTATAAAGTTAAATGTATTCTTATTGTACTGTAGTATTTTTATATTCGTTGAATAATAAATTATATTTTTTTTTAAATATAAAAATTACATTTTTAAGATTTTTTTTAAAAATGTCAATATTTTTTTAAATATTTTGAAATTTAAAAGATATATTATTCTTAAATGATGTAGGGTTTAAAGAGTAGGATACATTTTATAACTCTATAAAGTTTTATACATCAGAGGCTATTATTTTAGTAAATAGCATGCGCAACGCAAAAATTATTTAATATTTATTGCAAAATTATTTCTTATTATCATATGCTTATAATTTATAAAATTATGATTATATATTTCCAACATTTTGTACTTTTTTGAAACCATAATTTTTTGTAAATAATGCATAAAAAATTCGAATTATTTAATTTAAATTTAAAAGAATTATACCTGTTTGAAAATTGTTTATATTGTCCCCCCTCGAGACAAAATTAACACCCCTGAGACCATTTATGATTGTGAGAGCATTTTTGACATTCCCAGAAAAAAGGAGATATATGACAAATACATTTCAGTTCCCATGAAGAATGTTATGCTGGAGGATACTAACAAGGTCATTAGGAACAAATTAACAGTTTTCCCAAAATTAAAGATTTCGTGATTCTGTGGCCATGCGACCAATCTCAGGTTAATTTCCCTTTTGTACCTTATTCTTTTCAGTCTATCTCCTCTATTTTTTTTTTCATTTCTTGTATTTACAAAGTTTGTAACAGTTCACAAATGCACATATCTTAATAAATTAAATGCTTGGTGCAGTCTAGTTTGTGATAACCCACGAGCTGTGGGTATCATCTCTTCATCATCCACGCGACCTAAGTTTGAGGGGAAAAAAGACTAACCACTCAAAGATTCTATACTAAAATTAGTTTATTATTATCTCAATTTATTTTCAGCAAAACAACACAAGTCTAGGAGACTTATGATCAGGAGGGATGAAACATAAACTACAATTCTAACAAATAGCGCAATAAAACCACCGAATCTATATTTATAGATGATTTCCTAACTTACTAGAATCCACTCTAGAATTAAAGTTTAATATAATCTATCATACCGCTAATCCATGGCGAACAGCTACCAGTCCTTATAACGTCAATACAATACTTGATCCAACTTGATCCGGCAAATGGATTATCTTCGGGCTTCGAACCCACTTAATACTCTCCTTCTTAGAACTTCACTTAACACTCATAGAACTCCCCTAGCGCTTCCTAGAACCTTCCCCTCTTAGAACCTCGCTAGCACTATTAGACCTTTTCATAGAACCTACAAGCGAATACTAAAGCTCCGATATATACACATTCCTAATCTGCATAATCACGTTCTATTCTTGGGTTGGTTGGAAAGAATTGCCATTCTGGCCCCAAAGATTTCCCAAGAGGGTTTTTAGTTAGAAGGCGCGATAAAGCCCCGTCACATGTTATACAGGGTATTGCCGAATACAACCCACCAACTCAGAGGGGTGCTGGTAGGCAGCATGGGGACGACAAATATCCATAGAACATGCGGTTGTAAACCACGTTTAGTCGGAGTAATTCGCAAAATTAGTTGTGAAGGGTGTGATGTCGAGTGGAATGAAAAGGGACAATAAGAGGTAAGAAATACATTACACTTAAACATGTTTACAATACGAACAATATATCCCAGCTCGACGTGAGAAATGCAGCAAGAGACTTTCACCAAAATTTCTCGAAGTTGCGGCCTCGTAGGTAATAGCAAGCCGACACCGACGAACGAAAGATTGTCGGTCACATTCCCACAAATCTGGTGTGCCGGCGATGTCAGCTAAAGGGATGATGATCCGTGTCGTGAGATCAAGCGATGTCAGGCGGGCACAGAAGAAGAAATCCAAGGGATTGAGATCAGGGGAGCGTGGAGGCAAAGCGACAGGTTCGCTGCGTTCAATCCAACTCCCGTGATACGTAGCATGGAGGTGGTTACGCACCGCAGTCAAAAATGTGCTGGGACACCATCATATATCAACCATACGTTCCGGTCCTCCCTGCAGCAAATCCGGGAGAAGGGAAAAATTTGCAAACGTGCAAGTTTCTTAAACCCTACCACGGCGCTCCCGCATTCTTTTGGCCACTCCCCTCATCGTCTGGCTCATCGTCCTCCAGACAGCAACTCTTATTGCGATTTTCACCGTCTGAACGTGGTTTGCGACCCATTGTTCTATGTTGATTTGTGTCCCGCTCGATTATCACCCCTCTGATATATTTCGGCAATAACCTGTATAGAATCCATGCACAATTAAAATCTTCTAAAAAAAATTAACACATTGCCTATACATTCCGCAAACTAGGTAAAACTTTTTATTTTTTTATTTTTTATTTTATTTTATTTTATTTATTTATTTTTTTTTTATTTTTATTTATTTATTTTTTTTTTATTTAACTTTGGACACATTACAATACTTTTTTAATAATTTTGCTTAGGATCCAGAGTCAGTATAAAATAAAGTAAAATTTGACATTAAATAGGTTCAGTACGATGATGGGATAAATTTACGTGACGTCACAGTCACATGTGAACTACAAACACGTATTTTTCAGCCAATCAGTTCATAAATTTCTGTGATGTCATGGTGACAAGTTAAATACTATCACGTGTTTCCAGGCAATCAGTTCATGAGCTCCGCTGTTACCAGTTTTTGCTTTTTGCTGATTCATTTAAAAAGTATATATTTGTAAACAGGGCTTCGATCCGGAACTGAACCAAATATATCCATATATATATATATATATATATATATATATATATATATATATATATATATATATATCGGTTTATTTCGGTTCAGCAATTACCATTTGTTAAATGAATAAATAAGCAAATTTTTTGTGTAATTATTGTAAAGCCAAGTGCACGATGAGAACGGCAAGTGTCAAGTGGTGAGGGTACACATAATCGATACAATCATGAATCTAGTTCTTAATAGCGATTTTGATAAAGGATAAAAATGTCAATGCTCGCCGTTCTCTGCTCACTGTTTGTATCGTACATGCCAGTTAACTGTATCAGTTCACGTAGTGTACCAATCAAGAAAACAATAACGTCTTCTAAATTTGATACAATTACATTGTTTGTTTATAATAAATTTGTTTTTAGTACAAATAAGAATATGCATGTGAATGAAAATGAAATTATTCATTCAGCACTGAAACGGTATAGTGGTTAGCGACGCTGACTGCGGTGCCGTAGGGACTGGGTTCGAATCCCGGAGAAGACATGGATGTTTGTAAATGTATAGTGCCTTTGCGGCATGGGGGTACTCTCAATAGCCGTCGAGCCGCAAGTCCTATCGTGGGGTTGGTGGAAATGGAAGAGAGGTGGGAGCCCCCTGCCCACCCCAAGGGTTTTCTCCCTCTAAATTGGGGTGGAAACGAGCAAAATCATACTGTTACCTGCATGGTGTTTAAGGCTATAAAGCTAAGGGCATAAAAATTCTAGCCTTTAGCCACGATGAATTTCGCGGGCCTTGATCTGACTTCGTCAGGCACAGATAGCATTAGTCACAACACACGAAAACCGTTAATTTTGTCGGAACGAAAACTGGAACTGAACCGATATATATACATTTTTTTTTAGTTGAACCAGAAAAAAAATACGGTTCGTAGGCCTGTTTGCAAACAATAATATAAATGCACATAGGTAAAAAATCCACTTAAAAGCACATGTGTAATATTTTTTTTTTAATTTCTAAAACTTTTTTGAAGAATATAAATATTTGAACACACACATATTTATCCAACAATTAAATTCGGAATTTTGTTTATATTTTACAAGTAGTATATTTTATTTAATTTAACAAGAACACTTCTAACATCAGTTTTGAATTCAATAAAGAACGTGGGGTTGTAGAGCTATCATGTGACCGTCATGAATTTAGCCTATTAAAACTATGATTAAAACTTAGAAAAAAAGACAGTCAGAAGAACTATAGTCCCGGCGACGTATCTTTCAAGTGTCTGCCTTATCAACTGTCGACGATATTTTGTTTAATTTTACAAGTATACTTCTAACATCAGTTTTGAATTCAATAAAGATCACGTGGTTCTAGCTATCCTGTGACTGTCATGAATTTAGCCTATCAAAACTATGATTAAAACCTAGAAAAAAAAGGCAGTCAGGATGTGACGGGATTTTCATCGCGTTTTCGTTTAACAGTCCTCTTGGGTTCTTTGGGGCCAGAAATTCGAGACCAACCGACTCCAACCAACTCGAGAGGAAGAACGTGATTATGCAAATTAGGAATCATATATATAATAGAAATTTAGCGTGCGTGGTGTGGCTAAGTAATTAAGTGATTAAGATAGCGTTTAGAAGAATACCAAGTCCGAGAATTAACCTCCCCTGTATATCCAAGCTAAAGGCGGATACGAAACCACTAGGATTAGAGCCGGATAAAAGCCACGTCAGTTAGGACAAAAAAGTAGCTGTTTACTAAGTATATAGCGGTAAGCTGTAGTAAGCTAAGTATATAGCGGTAATACGAGTTGTGTCTTCTCATTCCAGATCTGTGTGCTTACTTTGACTATAATTATTGTTGTGTATTGTGATTAAGTTAAGATCTTAATAAACAGATATTAAGATGAACGATTTGCGTGATTCTTCGTCCTTCCCTACAGCAACAAGTCGCATAGAAAATGGGAAACCCATTTGGGTCCCCTCCAAGAAAAATTATAGATTTTAAAGTATCGGGGGGATTGGGGGCCCGCATATTTTTACGCAAAAGAAGCACAAAATCTTTTGTCAGAAATTTTTTTCAAAATAGTACAGAAGTTTCGTTCACACATCATGAAAACGATTTTGATAGTTAATTTTTATTTATAAATACCGTATTTTTGGTGGCAATTTGCTTCTGTCTGACAGCCAATTTTTGACGAAAATTATTCCAAATTTTTTCATAAAATTACATTTTTTTCTTAGTACTGACACCCAAATTTTCTACTTTCCCCCTCGAACTTTTTTTCCAAAGCCCTTTTAAAAGGTTCTTCGATGCAAAATCGATTCTAAAATATTCTGGGATAGTAAAGTGAATCCTTTTTTTTATTTGGGAGACTTTTTGATTTTACTTGCCGTTGTTAGAAAATCCTGCAGCTACCCATGAACCCCTTTTGGGAACTTTACTGTACCCCGACGAAACTTTTTCGAAAATTTGTCTTTCCCCGTCAGCTGAGCAATGGGAATATTAATCTTTTTTTAAACAGTCCTTAAATCTCCATATCTCATCCGGGTTTTCCCACAAATTTTTTTTTTTTTGGGAAGCAAATTTTTTTCAATACAGTCGGACCTCTATATAAAAAAGTCGCTAAATCCCAAAAAAAGTTCGTTATAGGGAAAAAATTCGTTATATGAGGTTAATTTTTTCTATTTTCTTTATAAACCACAAAAAACAAATTTTAAATTCAAAAACATTGTGTGTTAAAAGAAAGTAATTTATTTACACCTTTTTCTAAATTAATATATATTTATTTCATTTATCTTACCTATAAAAAAAAAGAAAAAGAAAGAAAAAAAAAACTGCAAGGGGAAGCTTTTTTGTGACCTGTATACTTTTCCCTTGAAGAATTAAATTTTCTACTATGTTTTTAAAAACACTTACGTTTTGACATTTTGAGCTACAAAAAACCCGGGGAACCCAAAAAACGGATGAACACAACAAATGAAAGGGGGACTGGGTTTAAGGACATGGGAAAAAGACCCCTAAACCCAGGGGGAAAGGGGGGGGGAAAAAAAATGTTTCCGTGGGAAATGGACAATGAGGATTAAAGGTTACACCCCTTTTTCGATGAAACGCCCCCGAATTCTATTGCTCTGGGGGTTAGGGCACCGAATAAAACAAAAAAGATTTATGACCACCATAAAAAGTTCTTTAAAACAAAAGGGGAAAATGAAAATTAAAAAAATACTTTAAAAATAGGGGGAAAAAAATTTAGTTTTACAAAATAAAATAGTTCGTTATATAGAAAATGCACTTCGCTATTGGGGGGTTATTTTACGAAAAAAATCGGGGAAATGCTCTTAGTTCCGGAAAAAATTTATTTTTTAAAAATTTCGCAATATAGGGTTCTTATGGGGGTTTTGACTGTAATTTTCCACAATTTATTTTTTTTCAAAAAGATGTTTAAAAAAGGATATAAACTTTTAGGTTTAAAAAATCTGTTCCAATTTTTAAAAAAAAAATGATTTTTAATTTTACAGTGCCCGGGAAAATATTCCCAGTTTCGTCAATGAATTTTGGATATCGGGATTTTTTTTTTTTGGGATCCCCTTTTTTGATAGTTTTCTTTTCGTTTGAACAATCTTTTAAAGGGGGGTTTCGTGTCATGCTTTATTTTTTTCTTTCAGCTTTTGATGTTTTCTCTCTCTCTCTCTCTCTCTTTCAAATTTAATGTATTATAAAAAACTTTTTTATTAAAAAGCAAAACCCCCCTTTTTACGCCACTTTTATACTTTGTTGATCGAATATTTATCCCAGAAAAGGGGGTTACGTAACCTTCGAGCCACATATGAATTTTTTGGGCCATTTTAAAAAAAAAAGTCTTTTTTTTTCATTCTCGTCCCAAAGAAGAGGCAGACGATTATTCTGGCGTTGCCCAAAATTTTTTCATTAAAAAAGCATGCGATAAAATGAATTACCAATATTTTTTTCCCTAAAAGTGTGAACAAACTTTTGTACTCTAAAAAATGAAACAAATAATATCCATGCGACGATATACTATCAATCTCGAACTTGAAAACTGAAAAAAAATTAAGTCAATTCCTATTTAGATCAACAAAGAAAAATTTTATTTTAGCTGCTTTTTTATTAAATAATTACATTTAATATAAATATGTATATACATACGACAGAATCACATCATTAAGTGGTAATTAATTTTTATTCATTATCATTAAACTATCGTATTGTCATCCAAAACAATCGTGTATATAAAATTTCAGTTCAACTGAATGCTTTAAAACAAAAAAAAATTTTTAAAGATTTGATCCAAGTCGCTAAAAATGAAACAAAGTGTCTGTATCTGTAATTCTTTAAATAATTAGTTTCAGTCAATTAATTTTAATTAATTATGATTAAATTATCTTATTTTTACACAAAACAAAGGTGTATTGAAAATTGTAGCAGAAACGAGCGCTTTAAAAGTGTGAGAAAAAAAACTTTTCAAGTTTTGACACAAGTGGCCAAAAATGATGCCAACGTGGCTGTATTTGTAATTCTTTGAATAATTAGTTTGAATCAATTAACTTTTATTAATTATAATTAAATTACTGTATTGTCATCCAAAATAATCATGTGTATAAAATTTCAGCTCAATGGAGCGCTTTAAAATGTATTTTATTAACGATTGAAAATTCCACGAAGATAGATAAATAAATATAAAGTGTGTGAGCTCTAACAGTGTGTAGGAATTGAAAAAAAATCTGAAAACAAATCTGATTTTCAAAAAATTTGCACAAGCTCGCACGCGCAAACAGCTTGCAAAGGCAAAGGAACTTCAGCTTAAAATCTTTCCCTAAGCAGCTATGGCACTTTATGGAAAAAGAGGAAAAGTCGCCATATTTTACGATCAACATTCGTGACAAATCATCAAGACGTTTCACTTGCGATGAAGCATCCCTTCATCTCCCATTTTGTCCCTCCTTTCGACCACCCCCAGCGGTATTCAACCCGTGACAGGATCGTTTTCGAGTTTTTATGGTGTATAAATCATCTCCGTCATCGGGGAATAAAACTTTTTCATGTCTCAAATGAGACCTGAGGGCAGGTAAAGTTTTACAGGGGAAAACGTCAAAAACTTCATAGGAAACACCAAATATAGATCGAAAGTAACTAAAAAACGTGAAGTCGTAAATAACAAAAATTTGGGAAAAAATGACGCGGTTTTTTTTAAGGTGATTTTCAAAAAAAAAAAAAAGAAAAAAAAAAAAAGAATGATGTAAAAAAAAATTGAATTTAGGAAAGAATATGATGGATTTTCAAAAGTATTGAACCAATCAAAATGTAATAATTTACAATTAAAATCACTTAACTCGAAACTGAAAAGACTGAAATATTTTTTTCGTGTGATAAGAATATTGAAAAAAAAAACTTATTGACAAAATTAAGTTTAATAGAGTTTATTTTATTTGCATAGATTTGTATATATGCATGTATTTAGTAAAAATCAATGGAAAAAAAATATTCACAATAAAAAAAAATTAATTAAAATTTTCAAGTTTTTTGAGAAACAAAACATTTATTAACATTATTATTACACATTGTCCTTTTTAGAATCAAATATTCACCAAATTATTTGATATCGTCCATTTTGCTGTACATTTTACGATTGGAATGTATGTCTAAGTAACTTCATATCTTTTTATAATGTTCCTCATTTCGATGATGGCTGGGGTCATTATTATTTCATTTCATCATTGGAATCTGCCTCAATGATATTTTTTCAGCTTTTAACAAACTCCAAAATATTTCTACCATAAATGGGGCTGTACATACATTGTCATCATCTACAGCAACGGATTCTTTCGATGTTACTGTAGGAACCGACTGGTGATTTCCGTATTTTGTTCATTCTCAGATCGAAAATCTTTTCGTGTTAAGAGAAAAATGAGAAAAATTGAGGTCCATCGTTTTTCGTATTAACCGATATTTCATCTTAATTTTTTCGTGTTGCAATGTTACTTATCTTCTTTAGCATTCTATTTCCTTGTTAAAACTAAAAAACATTCTAAATTAAAATTTAAAAATTTTGTTTCAAAAAAAGCCCCGTTTGTAAAAAAGGGAAAAAGCTTATTTTTTAAATCATTAAACCTCTTATGATAAAAATTAAAATTTTTAATTAATTTTATTTTTCAATCCCCATTTACACGCTGGCCACCGAAATGCAACACCCTGAAGGAAGCATGCAAATAACATAAATTTTAAAATGCATTAGCGGGGGGGAGATATGAAAAGATTAAAGGCAAACTACCGGCCTTGGGGCCCCCCAAAGCGAATTTGGCTTGGAGATTTCGACGATTTTGATTTGTTTTTCGGGGGTTTTTTTACAAAAAGATAGTTATGTCTCGAGAAAAAAAGCGATCAGCTTTTACAAGTATCCGAGTTGACAAAAAAGGATAGTGGCCTACCGAGAGGGGTTACCTTTTTAGGAAAAGGGTCAGTTGACGAAACCAAACAACTGTAAAGCGGAAAGTGCCGGGAGCAGGAGGGAAAAACACCGACGTGGTCGATCGATCCTTGAAATTATCGTATCGCAAAAATTTCGCACGCGTCGGTCGAGATCCAAAAACCGTTTTAAAAAGTTGGGGGAAATTTATGAGGAACACCGTGGATCTCAACGACCCCCATCACTAAGAGCCGAGAAAACGGGGGACCCGCTGGCCCTTAGATAGCAGCCACGTCACGGCCCCGAGGATTTGGGGTCGTTTTCAAGACATCGGTCACGAACAGTTTTGACGATTTTGCAGCAGGATCTTCTGGGACCCGGGGCTACCCGGCGCTGCTTCAGCAGGATGGCCGCCTTTAATTTGGGGGAAAAAACCCAGTCCAAATGGGGATGTCCTTCGATTAAATCCATGTTCTTTTTCAGCACGATCGTCGCATCCGTGTTTGCGGAGTTGAACACATTGGCAGGGCATTCGTCATCGTCACACCGGCCCAACACCTGGCATGATGGTATGGGGTGCTATTGGAAAGTCCTCACCTTTTTTACATTGATGGACCCTTTAAAAAGTGCACGTCACATTTCGGTGTTTCCGCCCCTTGGCTTCCCCTTTTGTTCGAGTCCGAAAACCCCTTTACGTTTAAAGGAAAGCACGACCGCATGTTGTCGGTATTGTACGGATTTTCCCTTTTTGATAAAAAAAAATGTTCGACTGTTGTTTGGCCCTGCACGTTCACCAGATCTTTCAAATAGAAAACGTCGGGTCCATGGTTGTCGAGCTTTTTGGTCGTCACCATACACCATTTTTACTACAGTTGATGATCTGTGGTGTCGTTTGAAGCTGTATGGTCATATGTACCCACATGAATCCAACCTGTTTGATTTTCCCGGCGTAAATGCTTTGATTACCGCCAGAGGTGGTTGTTTCGATATATTTTTAGGGTCTATGCACCCAAATTTCTTGAAAATTTAATCATTTGTTTTTCTTTGAATATATTTGTCCAAAAATATCCTTTTTTTACCCGCATTTCCCAGGAGAATTTTTAAAGGCCCTTAGTGTATTATAAAAGAAAAAGAATTTTTTAAAAACCGTTAAAAAATTTTTCCCAAAAAATTTATATTTTGTTACCCATCGTCGCAGTATATTTTGTTTCGCCATGCCAAATTCAGGTCGCTTTTTCCTTTTTTTTGCATGAAAAATTCTTCCTTTTTATATTTCGTTATAGTGTTTTTCCCTGATGCTTTTACAAATGTTTTTTGATGTTTAAGGGATTAAAAAAAAAGCGTATAAAAAAAAAAAAATCTAAATAAGGCCGACAAAAAGGGCTTAGGATAGATTGAATACTGGATAACGCCAAAAAGATATTGATGCAAGGGGGCCAGAATGGACGGTAAAATTTTTTCCTTTTAAAGGAGGAAATTAAATTTTTCCCCATCCAACAAATGTTTTTTTAAATTTAAGTGCCCCCCTTTTTTCAGAGATTAACGCAAAAAAATAGTGCGATTTTGATGAGTAAATCGGTATTTTAAATTTAAAAGGTAATGGAGGGACTATCCCATCCTTTAAAAGTGTAAAAAAGTCATAGTAAAGAAAAACACAATTTATTAACAAGTCTCAACAACCTAAAAATTTCAATACCCCAGGTTTGGGAAATGAAACCTTTGGGGATAAATATGGGAGCAAACGGAGGTAGACGGATAATTAAAGGGTTTAATTATAAATCAGATCACTTACTCTTAGCACAGTCCTGGCAATACAGTTTCCAAATATTTGAAGATAAGTTCTAAAGTAATATCTATAATTTTTTCAAGCCAACACTAATCCAACTTAATTATCAAATTGACCCAATCGTCAATCTTAAATATTAAGCAAATAATTTACGAAGCGCGCTCGACTAGCTTTAAGTTAATCACTAACTGCTATCCTTTAGATTCTAACCTCTCCCTATTTCGACTCTGAGATTTAATGATTAAATATAAGCCTTGATTTGCATAATTCGCGTCTTCTTCGGGAGAAAATTTTCAATAAGTATAATATTTAAAGCAACAATGTTACCCAAAGAGGATTAGTAGGAGGTACGCGAATAGACCCGTTACAAGTAAACTAAAATTTTAAAAAGATTCAGTTTTAAATTTGACTAAATTTTTTAATATTAACTATAATTGTATCAGAACTTATGAGACCACTAGGTATATACAGTAATAAATGAATATGAATACGAAACGAAGTCTTATAACTTAACTGAAAACCGATATATTCCGATATATTCTATTATTTCGATTTTCGTATTTGGTTATCATCTTGTGTGTGTGTGTGTGAGTGTGTGTGTGTTTTGGCGTGTGTGTGTGTGCGTGTGTGTGTGCGTGTGTGTGTGTGTGTGTGTGTGTGTGTGTGTGTGTGTGTGTGTGTGTGGTGTGTGTGTGTGTGTGTGTGTGTGTGTGTGTGTGTGTGTGTGTGTGTGTGTGTGTGTGTGTGTGTGTGTGTGTGTGTGTGTGTGTGTGTGTGTGTGTGTGTGTGTGGAACAGCGAATACTCAGTATTTAGTTTTAAAATTTTGTATCAAATGCGTGAATCAGAATTTCGTTTGAAAAATACTAAATATAAAGACCGTAACGAGTAGAAGCAGTACACATTTTGCATAAATAGTTCCCGATTCCAGAAGAGATTTTATTCAAGCAAACATACAATTGAAGTGAAAAGGTTTGAATTTTTCCATATATTTAAAAATGCTTATATTTTTCTATTTTTGTTTATTCTCTTTAACTGCAATACAATTGAAATGAAAAAAAAAATATTTTTCGAATAAATTTGTTTCCTATATCTCTTTCGAAAATATCAGCAAGGAGTTTTGAATTGGAGAAAATACCTTGAAAGTAGTTTTATTTGTTTATAAATACATATATATATATATATATTGTTTATATATATATTTGTAAAAAAAAGTATGCTTCATATTGGAACACACATACGATACGCATTTCGGAATAAAAAAAAATTTTTCAAGAATCAATTATTTAAAAAATCAATTTTTTAAAACATTTCAATAATTCAAATGTGTTCTTTTTTCTACAAATTTTAATATTTGTGAAAAAAAATTTTAGAAGCATTTTCCTCACATTTCTGTCCAAGGGTTTGGTAGTACTACTATTATTGATATTTTTAAAATTTGTTTATCTCAAACATTGCCAGACACAGAAAAAACAGTTATGTCTAATTTAGTAGATTATTTATAAAATAGCATTTCAATTAAATTTTTATTCCGTGCGCAGAGAATTATCCAACTTAACTGTACAAAAAAAACCGGGAATTTTCAAAACTTTATATTGAGTACAAAAAAAAAAAAAAACCGAAAAGAACTGCTAGCTCTTAAAGTACATGATCACTACTAAAATAAAAGGCTGAGAAAATGTAGGTTTTAGAGTCAATAAAATAACTGAAGGATATAAAGCAGGGGTGGGCAGACTTTTACATGGTACGGTCTATTTCAAATTTTTTCAAGGTGTTGCGGTCCACCCTGTGGCGTGGGTGTGATGAGCAAAGAAAAAAATCTCAACAATATTTGTTTTATAACTGTAATAAATACAGAATATGTACTTACCTACATAACTATAATAAAAAAATTTAATCTTTTAAAATTACGTTTTAAAACGCAAAATACAAACATAATAATTATTAAATTATTATGTTTGTTAAAATCATAAATTAATAATATCAAATGATACGCATTTATTATCAAACAATTCAAAATACCTCAAAAAATAAATCATTTTCATTTAAAGTTAGTTCTCGTAATTATGGTCTTAGTAGAAGACTCTCCTTAGTCTGCATACTGTCCACCTCAATCTTGAATATCTCGGAATATAATTACTAACTGCTAATCTTGCAATGGATTCTAAGTGGTCTTCTGTGAAACGGGAATGATAAGTTGATTTAATTATATCCATCGTTGAAAATGTAAATTTACACAGGTATAGGTAGAGCTAAAGAATGATTTAAATGAATTGCAACTTTTTTTTAAATTAGGGTACTTTACTTCGTCCATTAGATTCCAAAAGTTATTCTTTTAAAACATTACGTCCTTTTGAAGGAGAAAAACTTCATTTTCCTTGAGAAATAGAGAACTTGCATCATCTTTTTAGTTATATTTTCCACATCAACATTGCCAAACGGGTAACACATGAATGTAATTATTGGTTCTAGTCTAGTAAAGGAAGCCACTTTTTGCTATTGCGTCATAATATATTTCTCTTTCATTAATGTAACTTCATTTTTAATCAAATCATCATAAATATTTTTGAAAGTTTATAATTCATTCTTCATCAATTGAGGATATTGGCTTTTAACTTGTTTTTGTGGAAGTAATAACAAATCCAATCCATTCTATTATTTATTTATTTATTTATTTATTTATTTTATTTTTCCCTTGCAATTTTAAGTTCAGTTCATTAAGTGTTACATCAAAAACAAAATCTAAATACATTAACAAAACGTCATCACTTAAGTTCAACGTACGTTTTTCTACTTTTTTTATTCTAAAAAAACTTTTACCGCCTGTAGTAGGTCCCTGAGAATTATTGTAAAAAAATACTCCGACTTAACCAATGAACATCTGCATTATATAACAATTCTCTGTAATCAGATTTGTTTTCTTCGAGTTGGGCCCGAAACATTCTTTTCCGAAGACTTCTTCCTCGAACTTTCATGCAGGTTCACATGGCATGACGCAGATTTAGAGTGTTACAATAGAGGGCAAGTTGGTGAATAATGCAATTATAAGAAAGGAAATGCTTAAGCCATCGTGTTTGATACACATAGCCAGAACTCCATTGACTGTGCCGGTCGTTGATGGAGCCCCATCAGTTGCCATATCCATCTCCCTATTTGACAATTGGAAGAAGACATTCACGATCTTACGCTTGTACATGTTGTTCTCCAAACATGCACCCGTCCTGTTATAGGGAAATGTGCGAAAGACGATTCGTCAGAGTATATTACTTTCTTCCATTTATCAGTCGAAAAGGTTTTGTGAGTGTGACACCGCTGTAGACGACATTTGGCAATAAGGTATCCGACTCTTTGCGACAACTTTTTTTTTGAAAAAATGGAGATTTGGGGGTTTTTAGATTTATTTCGTATATTTTAAGGTAAAAATCGTAAAATTGAAAACAGAAAAAAAAATTTATTATTATTAAAAGGGGAAAAAACTGGACAAAATGTACAAAAAATTACATAAACGGGGCCCGCTCTGTACAAAAAGTTTTTTTAACAAATTCTCAATTTTTCAATTTTAATGTGTTACTTTGTTATTCATGTTTGAAAGGACCTTCAGGATAATAGTTATTTTAATTTTTACAAAAACTAGAGCACTTTATCTCAGTGATTATATGAAATTGCTTAAAAAAAACAGTGATTATATTCACATAAGGGACTGTAAATTTTGAGATAAAACAGTGGTTGATAAATCTGAAGGTCAAAACACTTTTACTTTTATACAAAACATTCACAAAAAAAATGTCAGCAAATTATTTTCAAAACTTTTTCAGCAATCACTGCCCCCGTTTGAGTTTTTCGAAAAAAACACACTTCGAGTAAAACGCATTTTAAAGTTTGACTTCTTGTGTAAAGTTATATGGCATCTTGTTTTATTAAAACACTTGTAGTTTTTGTTCTAGTGAATAGAAAATAAAAAGCTTTGGTATTTTTTATTGCTAATAAGACGATCTTTTAAAATAAATCATAAAAAATTGCCAATTTTGAAAAAATCATGATTTTAGGGTGCGGATACCTTAACAACTGTGACAAGTGGCTTGGGAAATGCTGCTCTACAGTAAATGTTCTGTTTATGAAGGTGCCTTCTTACTGTAATTATTGACACTGGAGAATCTCGATGCTCATAGAGCTCTGCGGTCACTTTAACTTCAGTTCTCCGCTTTTTAGACGTTACAATCCGCTTCAATACCCGTGCATCTCTTTCACTGAGCTTCTCTTTCCGTCCACTCTTTTGCTTTGTCAAGCTTGTCTTGCTGCACTGAGTGCAAGCTGTCATGAATTTACCACCTTTCCTCAAGAAACCCTAAAAATTTTATGTTTTGGTCACATTTGCTCTTTCTAATCGGACTCTCCAACTTTGACCTCTTGACGGAGACCCGACATTTTACGATTATGAAAAAACTCAAGTCGTACATAGAACTCTCAATAATGCTACCAAATACTACCGAATGTATAATTTCTATTTATAAAAAATCTGATAGCTATTATTGTATTTTAATACAGCATTTCTCAAACTGTGAGGCACGTCTCCCTTGGGGTGGATAACCTACGAAGGGGCGCGAGCATATTGAAAAGTCGAAACGGAAGATTTCAAAAAATTTTTAATTTATCGAAAGTAAACAAACAAAATATTTTCTGATACAATAAAATATAAAACACATTTACACGATATAATACACTTATAAATGTATCATACTAATAATGTATTTTATTATTAATTTAACAATTTTAAAGTTAAAACAAGTTTGATAATTACCAGTGCCCCCAGGGCTTGTTTTAACATTTATTTTGGGAGAAATTTGTGCGGTTTAAAATTTAAATTCTTAACTCCCGATTCAAAGTTACACGATTCCTTTCAATGCCACCGTTTCCCACGTAGATGGCGTATTTTGATGTTTGGGGGGAGAAAGGAATAAAAAAGGGTATATATAAAAATCTTCTGAAATAAGTGTCCTTCGCAAACACAGTCAAGTTTTTTTTATTACATTCCAAAGATTTCGGAATTTTATAGACAGAGTGAAAAAAAAAAATCGTATTTTCGAGAAGACTTATATACGCCCAGAAAATTAAATCTTTGGCTGAGCGAGACGTTTATGTATGTTGGTGGTATAAGAGGTTAAAGTTGTATTGTAGCTTTAGTGTCAAAAAATAGTTTATTGAATTCGCGCGGATACATTGTTTTATATGGGGGGGCGCGATGAAAATGATTGAAAAATTGGGTCCGAATATTGAAAGTTTGAGAAGCACTGTTTTTGCGCTTCCCAAGCGTATTCCCTGGTAGCCAGTAGTCAACGTAATGGCCCTGTGGCCGGTTTTTAAGAGTTCGATTTAGTCCCTTTAAAAAGGCAGAGTTCATGCCGTCAAATCTTCGATTCTCAAACGTCCTCCCCGTTCGGATGTGGAAGTTAGGAGGGGCACCCTGGTCCTCGCTTTTTCCCCCATGGTTCAAAAAAAGCCCGGGGCGCCAAAGCCTCCAGTAACTGAATTTGCACTTTAAATTTACTCTTTTACGAAGGCCAAAAGGCCCACTTTTTTATTCACGGATGTTTCCATTATTTTGATAACCACCTGTGTTTTTTAGTTGTGCATCTAAGGGTTTTATGTGGGCGGCCCCCTAAAAGTTTTGGGCCCCTAAAAGTCCCCCCCAGTCAATCACGATCGACTTTTTATCCCACCCCGATCAAAAAAGTATAGATTTCATCTCCTGCATTTTTAATTAGCTTTTTAAATAAGTATTTTAAACAAAAAAATTCCCATTCGAAATTATCAATCAGGGATACATCTGATATTTGAGAACCTCTATTTTACATGACATGACATGTATGTATGTAATGTATGTGTGTGTGTGTGTGTGTGTGTGTGTGTGTGTGTGTGTGTGTGTGTGTGTGTGTGTGTGTGTGTGTGTGTGTGTGTGTGTGTGTGTGTGTGTGTGTGTGTGTGTGTGTGTGTTTTTTAAAATCAAGAATGTATATTTGAAAATTTATTTTATTTTTAAAAATAAAAAACTGTTCATTTCTTTTTTCCCCAAACCTGGATATTTTTTGTTTTCTTTTTAATTTTTTGTAATGAATCTATTTTAATTTTAACCCCTTTTTTCATGTCTGTATTTTGGGGTGTTTTTTATCTTAACAAAAATTTTAAAAAATTTAAAATTTTAAAATCAACAATTGAGAACTATGCATGGGGGTTTTGTTAAAAACAAAAAAGAAATTTTAATCCGCGCGTTTCAGAAATTAAAAAAAATATAATTTCAATAAACAGGCACTGTTTTTTTTACATATTTATTTCGTTTTTTTTATTTATTTTAAATTTTTTCATTCCCGTTTTTTTTGATATCCTTCTAATTTTATTTTTTTTTGTTATTTATTTTTAAAGCGGCGCAATGCAATCTCAAAATCTCAAACAAATCAACATAATTGAGTCACGCAAAATGAACAAAAGAGAAACCCCTTACACTAAAAGTAGGGTCTCGTGTTTCGGGAAAAACCCAAAAAACCATTATCAAAATCTTTTGGGGGAAAAAATTTAGGTTTCCAGATACATGCAAAACCAAGGAACGAGGAGGGGATTATTACAAAATGAATTAAGTTTAAATTTTTTTTTAAAAGAAAGATCGAAATAGGGGTGTGTTGAAAGTCTTAAAATATGTAATCGCTTTTTCCCCCAGTGTTTATTTTTATGTCAAATTTTTTAAAATTTATGGCGAATAATTTTATTCAATAAAAGAAAAGTCGCAGATTAAAAAAGCAATATCATTTGAATTTCGTAAATTCAGGAAAAAAATTTAATTTTAGTTCATAACGATTTTTCTTTGGTAGTTATTTTTAAAACAGTTATTAATTAGTATTAATCAGTTATTTATGAAAAAGGGGGTTTTGGGATTTTCTTTGGCGCAAAAAAATTTGATGTTTTGATTGATTTTTTTTTTTCCCCAAATTTTTCCCCACTTTTATTTCTTGGAAAAATCCCAATTTCATTATTTTTTTTCGTGTAATCAAAATCTTTAATTAATGAGTAGTTTTAATTTAAATTGTTTATTTTTTATACCTTTGTATTATACCATCGACTCATTTCGCCAAATTAAAAACCTACTATAAAATTCTGTCATTGTATGCGTGAACAAGTTCGTGTTTGTGTGTATGGGGAAACAGTTTTTCCACCACATTGGCAGCATATCGCTGTATTTGGCGCCATATTTTCATTTAACGAATTGTTCGACTGTACTGTATAATGCACAAGTTCCGATAATAACATGTCAAAGAGTACAATCAATTCAACTAGTACTAGTACTAGCAATTCAACTAGTTAAATTTCCAACTCTGTAAACTTTATTTTCTATGGTGGTTTTTGGAATTGATCATCTCTGAGCGTATTTTAAATCAATAGATAAGTTAAGGAAAATATTTCCTGCTCAAATATTGTTATAGTTTAATAAACATGTTGTGAAACTGCTGATGGTCATGACCAACAATCTGGTCGTTATTTTGTTTTGAATGGAATTCAAATGAGTAACAGTTTCACCGCATACTTTGAAACCTGTCATATATTTATCCGAACTTTTTTTTCTATACATGCTATTATTAACATGTATGAAGACGTTTCACTTTCAATGAACTTTTAGAATGCAGTCTTTCCATTAATGGGCATATATATATAAGTAGTATGATTCAAAAGTTCGGGGACAAGGTGTAGAAAATCTTACCCTGAATACTTCACAGACTCGAAGCATATCCACCTTCAAAGTAGACCCTTTGGGCGACGATACACTTCCGCCAGCGTTCGTATAACTTCTGGAAGCCATTTTTCGCAACCTTCCGTGACACTTTCTGCGATGATACCTTCGCTTCATCTGATGACACAAAACGACGACCCTGCAAATGTTTTTTCATTGATGGGGAAAGACAAATGTCACATGGGGCTAAGTCTGGTGAATAGGGGAGATGTGGAAGCACGTTAGTGCGAGTATTATGGTGAGGAATTTTTTTACCAATTGAGATCGATGCACTGGTGCTTTGTCATGCAGAAAGTACTAGTCGACACTTTGCCAGAGCTGAGGCCGCTTACGACGAATGGATTCCCTCAAACTACATTTTCGAGATGTGTGTAGCCACAGCGATTTGTTCAAGTGCTTGGCAACGATCTTTTTGAACATGTTCAGACACCAACGCAACATTTTCCGTGTTCCGTGAAGTCTAAGGTCATTCAAAGCGTTCATTGTATTCGATGGATTCTTAGCTCTCTTTAACCCTTTATCTACCGACGGTATAAGTACCATTCACTTTTAAATTACATGTAATAACCATTTTTATGAATACTCTGACGATACTTAGCAGGAATATTCTTTTAAATACACTTTTCGACGATATACGGCAGCACGGGTTCTATTATGAGCATTTTAGCAGGGAAAGCGAATAGTTTTATAGCAGAAATTGCGTTTTCGGCGGATTGCGAAGATTGTCATTTTTGTTCTGAAAAAATAGTTAATGTCAAAAGGTAAGTGTCTTATTTCTTTTGTATGTTAAAGAAGACCTTAGAAAACGATTTGAGAATTTGTTTTAAGTGGACAATGGACATAATTGATTTTACAGTTGAATATCTTTAATTAATTAATTAGCTCTAACGGATTAAATTTCCCAAAGTTGAGTATTTTGTTTATATGTATCCCTTAATTTTCAATGAAGTGATTAAAAAAAGTATTGCATGAAAAAAAACTGCAGTAAATCATAATGCGGTAGATAAAGGGTTAAAACGACGATGCCATTCGTAATCTTGGGAGAGCAAACATCTTGGAGATGCAAGTCAACTGTTATCAATTCGTGTCTAAAACAATGTCGCTCAATCTTTAAGATATATTTATTCTAAATGTATTATTATTAATATTTATTAGAAATATATTTAATGTGCAAATAGATATGTGGTGACCTAATATAAATATGCTCATTTTAGAATAGGTTTATAGGTTCTATAGTGAGGGAGTTTTTTACCTGTAGTGTTTCGTGACTTAAAGTAATAACGATTACATGAAATTATTTTAAGGTGTGTCTACACAGTGTTCTACATCTCATTTAGAATTAAATTTCAAAGATTAATTGTGGCTATAGCTCTTTTCCCCAAAGACAACTATTTCCAACAGATGGTAGTCTTTAAATTGATAAATGTATAAATATTCATGTTAAAAAAGAAGAATAAAGGTTATAGTTTAATAAATAATATCTTTTCTGGAGGGCTTTCATCTTCAAGGAGTGTTCTTGTAATTTTCCTTAAGAGCAAAACCTCATTCGACGACGATTAATTATTTATGTCAAGTAGAGAAAAAATGTCGTATTTGTCCGCCCTTAAAAATTAATTGTTTGCGTTTATATGGGACATCTAGTATAAGGGGAAGATGGAAATTTATGGAATACATGAATATAAACATTTCCAGTAGCTTTTGATTTTGTTAGAATGAGTTGATGTCATTCAAGATTAGTGCCAGTTTATCCATTGAGCATTTAGGATGGGCGCCCGGGGGTCCGGATACGCTAGGCTTAACCAGATTTTCTTGTTATAAATTTCGATCTAACATTGCCAAGGATGCCTGTAGATCTTTTGCGCCCAGGACTTGAAATGAGTTTAAATCGACATTGTTCAAGGTTAATAATAGGCCGCGGTATATACGAGGGCTATTGTTAAAGTAAGGTCCGTTGGCGCGTATATTTCCCTAGTTCGCGCTTGCGCCGCAACGACTCTCTGCGTCACTGACCAGCATCCTTTGCAAACACACATGCGCCATTTTCAGCTCTGTAGCAGTCGTGTAAGATTCGCTTTGCGTCTTTAAAATGTTTAAGGTGATTGAATCGCCCTCCAAGTGTGAGATACAGTCTGCTATCCGTTTTTTGGGCTGCAAGAAACATGTCGGCTGTAGACATCCATCGCCGGATAACAAAAGTTTACGGCACAGAAGCAATGAGTGACAGCAAAGTTGTTCGAAAATGGGTCAGTAAGTTTAAAGATGGGTGAACAAACGTCCATGACGAAGAACGCTCAGGCCGTCCCTCTGTAATCACTGATGATTTGATGCAAGCAGTTGAAACGAAAATTCGTGAGAACAGGAGATTCACGATAACCACTCTTTCATTAGAACTTCCCTACGTTTCTTGGTCGGTGGTGTACAAAATTGTGACTGAAGACCACAACTTTAAGAAATTGTGTTCTTGGTGGGTACCCAGACTACTCATAATGAAACACAAAGAGAAAAATTTGTAATTTCATTGGACTTTTTGATTCGTTTCCAGGAAGAAGGGATGACATGTTGAGTCGAAAAGTAACTGGTGATGAAACATGGATATCCCATATCGACCCGGAATCAAAGCAACAGTCTATGGAATGACGACATACGTCTTCTTCCGTCAAGGTCAAAGCCAAACAAACGCTGTCAAAGCGCAAGCTTATGACAACAGTGTTCTGGGACCGGTACGCTGTTTTGCTGGTAGACTTTATGCTACAAGGAACAACGATCGACTCAGGTGCCTACTGCGCAACTCTACGGAAGCTCCGAGCATTGCAAAACAAACTGCGCGGCATGCTGTCAAAAGGTATTTTGCTCCTCTACGATGATGCAAGGTCTTAAACTTTTGAACGACTCGGGAGTTAATCGAATATTTTGGCTGGGAGGTTTTGGACAATGCACCATACAGTTCCGACCTTACTCCGAGGAAATTCCACCTTTCCGGTTCCTCAAACATAGTCTTGGCGGGAAGCGTTTCATTGACATCGAAGAAGTGAAAGCGGCCGTGAACTCTTGGCGTCTGACCAGGCGGCAGACTTTTTTGAAGAGAATTTTCAAAATTCTAAGGTATGACGTGCATCAAATAACTCTGCAACAATGTAGAAAAATAGACAAAAGTATGTACAAATGTAAAATAAAGCTTTTTGAAACAAAATATTGACGTTATTTGTTTTAAAATAAACGGACCTTACTTAAAAAACAGCCCTCGTATGCATAGCTTTGGGATCTTTCTCAGGAACTAGTGGCTGGTGTTGCCAAATCTCAGGTTTGAGCTCTGATACTACTAAAGGCCCGCCGTGTAGAAAAGCACTTTAACCCTTTCGCTGGCACAAAGCTAAAATACACTTTTCTGTGATAAAGTACTTGATAAATGTGATGTCCTCATCCTCTATAAATATTATTTTGTCACAAAAAATATCTGATCAAGGGTTTTGTTCCTGGGTTGTGGCTAGACGCTATACCCACTGCGCAATTAATACATTTAACTTACTTTTCAGGACAGAGAGAAATAAGGAATCATATTACAATAAACTGGTTATGAAAAATTAGCATTTATGCTAATAACTATTTCAGTAACAATTTAATACAAAGTACAAGTGTAATAAAATAATAATAGAATAAATGTACAATACACAGAATACTTACTAAAATATTCATTGAAATTGATATATATCCACATTTTATATTTTATTTAATTTTAGTATAAAAAGTTAGAAATAAAGTAATAATTTTGAGGATTTAAATTAGCTATTTCACAAATTTTATGAGCTGTTTACTGTGAAACTTTTCAAAGCAAGTAGGACCATTTGCTTGAAGGCACAAAGGTACGCACAGAAAAACTACAATGAAAGATTTTCGAACCCAAGAATCTCGTACCGCATATTGTAAACAAAAAAGTTTGTTTATATTTCCCACCCCCAACATTCTCACGTGATTCTAATCTGCTCTCTCTGGAGTGGAGAGGAAGAGCGAAAATTTCAAGGTCATTTTTATGTTCTATGTGGGCAGTGGATAGAGCGTCTACACACATATAAAAACTTTCCAAAAACCTAAATAAAACTTTTTTAATTGCACATTTGCTTATATATAATTCAGATGAAAGAAAAGTATACTTAAGATTTGTCGAAATTTTTTTCACAGATCAGAAATTTTATTTATAGTAATCAAAATACAATTTGTAGATTTACACCGAGAAAAACTGTTTCTAACTACCCATCAGAGGACATGAAATGCAAAAAAAAATATCGTGCTGCCATCTATATCAATTTTTATGCGTTTTAGCTTCAATTAACGTATGTGGATAGACTAAATATCCACCGTCCGCTTGGAGAAAAATTTTTATTATGTGGTTAGCCTATTAACATTTGTCCGCGAAAGGGTTAAATCTGGCCTGGTTCAGTGTGTGAGTGAGTGAATATTAACGTCGCACTATTCAGCTGCATAAGGGCTTTTGGTGACGAACCTCGTAATTTCTGTTCTAAAAGTCCTCACGTTGGAAAGAGGAGTGGGTTGCCTGTTTCAGTTTCATATCCTCCTGACGTGACCCCGGTTCAAAATTACGAATCCTGTCACCAGCAGCTGTTAATTTGCTTTATAGTGCGATGTTGATATACACGCGCATTCTAAATTAATAGTCTGGCCTTATATGGGGTGTATAACTAAAAAACGCCGAGGGAAATTTAAGAAGCATATAAATATAAATATCACCAGCAGCTTTTGAATTTTTCGAGAAAGAGATCATGTTATTAAGACTACACAGTACCTTTTTTCAAAAAAATTTTGGGGATACACAGTAACAATAAAAATAATTTATGTTCTGTATTTGCATTATATTATTAAGCTGATTCTGTAAGTAAAAAGTCAGTTCGACCAGTCATTATTTTAAAAATATAAAACATTAGGAATTTTCGAAGTTTTTTCAGACTTTTATAAAATGCTTCATTTTTAAAAAAGTTTTAGTCATTTTAAGGAGTTTATGTTTTTTCGATTATTGTAAATAAACGTTAGTATGGATTGGAAAATCTGTTCCCTTGTTGATTTTTAAAAGTTATTTTTCTAGCTAAACCTGGAAAATTTTAAAGTTACATTAATTTCGCGAAACAGAGACCAGATTTAGATTCCTGGTCAAATTTCGAGTGAAATGGGTCACTTTGGTAAGTTTCTAGGGTAAAAAAAAATAGTGGTGGGAATGTCACTGAAACAAAGTATTGAAAGAGGGGACGAATTTCAAAGAAACAGTCGGAAATAACTTTTGAACTAATTGGAATTTCGACAAGCGCCATACCTATTCGTGATCAGCGTTGAATTCTGTGCAAGAAAAACTAAGTTTGGTAACAATTGGAGGATGACAAAAAAAATGAACCAAACGCACGGGAAAGAGAAATGCGCTGTAATTAAGCCCATTAGAAAGAGGAACGCTTCAAAAAGGATAATACTACAATTATAAAAATTTTTTACTTTTTTTTCCGGTGTTTTTCTGATACTTGTCATAGAAATGCATTACCAAAGTGCAATAACTCGATTTCTAATAATCGCAGAGTAATGTTTTAAGTGTCTTCGGGTTTGGGAACGGCTCCCCGTTCGAATGACACAAGGTTTTTTAAAATCGGTCGGCAAGTTGGCTTTCAAGCCAAATAGGTCGGTTTTTCAAGAAGGTGTTTCGTTTTTTAAAAAATTAAGGAATTTCGGAAACGGAGACCAGATTTAAATTCCTGGTCGAATTTCGAGTGAAATGGGTCACTTTGGTATGTTTCTAGGTAAAAAAAAATAGTCGAATGTCACTGAAAAGACTATTAAAAGGGACAATTTCCAAGAAGCCGACATAACTTTTTAACTAATTGGGAATATCGACAAAACGCAATACATATTGTGTTCGTGTTGAATTTTTTTCCGACAAGTTTGGTTGAATGGGATGACAAAAATGACCCAAACGATGGAAAACGTTGTTAAGCCCATTTGAAAGAGAACGCTTCAAAAGGATAATACAACAATTAAATTTTACTTTTTTCCGGTGTTTTTCTGAAACTTGTCATGAAATGCATTCAAAGTGCAATAACTCGAGTTCTATAATCGCAGGTAATGTTTTGTGTTCGGTTTGAACGGATCCCCGTTCGAATGACACAAGGTGTTTTAAAATCGGTCTGGGAAGTTGGCTTTCAAACCAAATAGGTCGGTTTTTCAAGAAGGTGTTTCGATTTTAAAACAGTTACCGAATTTCGGAAACGGAGACCAGATTTAGATTCCTGGTCAAATTCGAGTAAAATGGGTCACTTTGGAAAGTTTCTAGTGTAAAAAAAAAAAAGCGTAGGTATGTCACAAACAAACTATTGAAAGAGGACGAATTTCAAAGAAAAAGTTGACATAACTTTGAACTAATGGGAATTTGACAAGCGTCATACTATTCGTGGGTCAGCATTGAATTATGTGCAAGGAAAACTAAGTTTGGTAAAATTGGGGAAAACAAAAAATGACCCAAACGCACGGGAAAGGGGAAATGCGTTGTAATTAAGCCCATTTGAAAGAGGAACGCGTCAAAAGGATAATACCAAATTAAAATTTTTTACTTTTTTTTGGTGTTTTCGATACTTGTCATAGAAAAAGATTACCAAAAATGCAATAACTGAGTTATAATAATCGCAGAGTAATGTTTTAGAATCTTCGGTTTGTGAACGGCTCCCCCGTTGAATGACACAAGGTTTTTAAAAACGCGGTAAGTTGGCTTTCGCCCAAAAAGGTCAGTTTTTTTAGAAGGTGTTTTTTCAAAAAAAAATTACAGGCATTTCGCGAAACGAAGACGGGTTTAGATTCCCGGTCAAATTTCGAGTGAAATGGGACACTTTTGGGATGTTTCAGGGTAAAAAAAAAAAAATATCGGGGGAAAGTCACTGAAACAGACTATTGAAAAGGGAATTTTAAAAAAAAAGTCGGGCTAACTTTTTAACTAATTGGGAAATTTTGACAAGGTCCAATATTCGTGATCAGCGTTGAATTCTGTGCAGGAAAAAAAATAAGTTTGGTAAGAAGAGGATGACAAAAATGACTAAACGCACGGAAAAGCGTTGTAATTAAGCTCATTTGAAAAAGGAATGCTTCAAAAGGATAATATTACAATTAAAAATTTTTTACTTTTTTTTCGTTGTTTTTTTGATACTTGTCATAGAAATGCATTACCAAAGTGCAAAACTCGATTTCAATAATCGCAGAGTAAGTTTTTAAATTCTTCGGGTTTGGGAACGGCTCCCCCTCGAATTACAAAGGTTTTTTAAAAACGGTCGGTCAGTTTGGGTTTCAAGCCAAAAGGGGGTTTTTTAAAAGGTTTTTTTTTAAAAAAAATTCGGAATTTCAAAGGAGACCAGATTTAAATTCCCGGTCGAATTTCGAGTGAAATGGGTCACTTTGGTATGTTTCTAGGGAAAAAAAAAAAAAATAGAGTGGGAATGTCACCGAAACAGACTATTGAAAGAGGGACGAATTTTAAAGAAGCGTCTTGGAAAAACTTTTTAACTAATTGGGAAAATCGACAAGCCAAACATATTGTGTTCAGTGTTGGGAATTTTTTGCCAGAAACACTAAGTTTGGTTAGGGAAATTTTGGGGTACAAAAATGACCCAAACGATCGAAAAGGTTTTAATTAAGCCCATTTGAAAGAGGAACGCCCAAAAAAGGGTAAAAACAACAATTAAATTTTTTATTTTTTTTTTCCCGGGGTTTTTTTTGAAAATTGTCAAAAGAAATGCATTACCAAAGTGCAATAACTCGAGTTATAATTTAAACCAAAAGTAATGTTTTAAGTATCTTTTGGGTTTGGGAACGGCTCCCCGTTCGAAATTTACACAAGATATTTTAAAAGGCGGTGTTGGCTTTCAAGCCAAATAGGTTTTTTTTTTATTTCAAGATGGAGTTTCGTTTTTTTAAAAAAAGTTACAGGAATTTTTGGAAAAAGGAGACCAGATTTAGGGTTCCCGGTCAAATTTCGAGGAAAGGTTACTTTGGAAATTTTTAGGGAAAAATAAAAAAAAGTGGTAGGTATGTCACGGAAACAAACCATTGAAAGAGGGGACGAATTTCAAAGAAAAAAATTGGGCATAACTTTTTAAACTTCCAAAAAATCGACAAGCGCCATACATATTCGTGATCAGCATTGGGAAATTTTGGCAAGAAAAACTAAGTTTGGTAAGAACTGTAGGATGACAAAAAAAAAAGAACCAAACGACGGGAAAGAGAAATGGGGCTGTAATTTAAACCCATTTGAAAGAGGAACGCGTCAAAAGGATAATACCACAATTAAAAATTTTTTTCTTTTTTCGGTGTCATAGAAAAAGCATTACCAAAGTGCAAAACTCGAGTTCTAATAATCGCAGGGTATGTTTTGGCTTGGTTTGGGGGGCTCCCCCTTTGAATAAAACAAGGTTTTTAAAAAACGGTCGGTAAGTTGGCTTCGCCAAATAGGTCGTTTTTTTAGAAGGTGCTTTTTTAAAAAGTTAAGGATTTCGCGAAACGAAAACAGATTTAGATTCCTGGTCAAATTTTGAGTGAAAGGGTCATTTGGGTTTCTAGGGGAAAAAAAAAAAAAGTTGGGGGGTGTACTGAACGACATTGAAAGAGGGGGGAATTTAAAAAAAAACAGTGGACATAACTTTTTTTAAAATTGGAATTTCGACAAGCGCATACCCATTCGTGATCAGGGTTTTAATTCTGTGCAAGAAAACTAAGTTTGGTAAGAACTGTAGGAGACAAAAAATGAACCAAACGACGGAAAGAGAAAATGCGTGTAATTAAGCCCATTGAAAAAGGAACGTTTTAAAAAGGATAATCCCAAAAAAATTTTTTTTCTTTTTTTCCCGGGGTTTTTCTTTATACTTGTCAAGAAATGCATTAAAAGTGCAAAACTGATTTTTAATAATGCAGGTAATGTTTTAAGTGTCTTGGGTTTGGGAACGGCCCCCCTTGAATGACCCGGGATTTTTAAAAACGGTGGTAAGTTGGCTTTCGCCAAAAAAGGGCGGTTTTTCAAGAAGGAGTTCTTTTTAAAAAAGTTACAGAATTGGAAGGGACCAGATTAGATTCCTGGTCAAATTTATGAAATGGGTCACTTTGGTAAGTTTCTAGTAAAAAAATAGTGGTAGGGATGTCACGGGAAAAAAACTATTGAAAGAGGGAGAATTTGAAAAAAATTTGGGCATAACTTTTGAACTAATGGGAATATCGACAAGATACAATTCGGGGATCAGATTGAATTATGTCCCAAAAAAAACTAAATTTTAAGAATTGGGGACAAAAAAACCCAAACCACGGGAAAAGAGAAATGCGTTTTAATTAAGCCCATTTGAAAGAGGAACGCGTCAAAAAGGATAATACCAAATTAAAAATTTTTACTTTTTTTTTGTTTTTTTTCTGATACTTGTCATAAAAATGCATTACCAAAGTGCAATAACTCGAGTTGTGTAATAATCGCAAGGTAATGTTTTAAGTAAGTTCAAGGTTTGGGAACGGCTCCCGTTCGAATGAGATTACAAGGTATTTTAAAATCGGTCGGTAAGTTGGCTTTCGCTCAAATAGGTCGGTTTTTCAAGAAGGAGTTTCGTTTATTAAAAAAAGTCACAGGAATTTCGTGAAACGGAGAACAGATTTAGATTCCTGGTCGAATTTCTAGTGAAATGGGTCACTTTGGTATGTTTCTAGGTAAAAAATAAAAAATAGTCGCGGAATGTCACTGAAAAAAGACTATTAAAAGAGGGACGAATTTCAAGAGCTGTCTGGACATAACTTTTGAACTAATTGAATTGACAAGCGTGTCATACCTATATTCGTGTTTAGCGTTGAATTCCCTGTGCAGGAAAACTAAGTTTGGTAAGAATTTGATTATGACAAAAATGACTCAAACGCACGGAAAAGCGTTGTAATTAGCTCATTTGAAAGAGGAACGTTTCAAAAAGGATAATACTACAATTAAAATTTTTTACTTTTTTTCGTTGTTTTTCTGATACTTGTCATAGAAATGCATTACCAAAGAGCAATAACTGAGTTCTGGTTAATCGCAGAGTAATGTTTAAGTGTTCGGGTTTGTGAACGGCTCCCCGTTCGAATGACACAAGGTTTTTTAAAATCGGTCGGTAAGTTGGCTTTCAAGCCAAATATGTCAGTTTTTCTAGAAGGTGTTTCATTTTTCAAAAAAAGTTACAGGCATTTCGTGAAACGAAGACGAGATTTAGATTCCTGGTCAAATTTCGAGGAAATGGGTCACTTTGGTATGTTTCAAGGGTAAAAATAAAAAATAGTCAGGGAATGTTCTCTGAAACAGACTATTGAAAGAGGGGACGCATTTTAAAGAAACAGTCGGACATAACTTTTGAACTAATTGAATTTCGACAAGCGTCATACCTAATCGTGATCAGCAGCATTGAATTCTGTGCAAGAAAAACTAAGTTTGGTAAGAACTGTAGGACGACAAAAAAAATGAACCAAACGCATCGGGAAAGAGAAATGCGCTGTAATTAGCCTATTTGAAAGAGTGAACGCGTCAAAAGGATACAATACCACAATTAAAATTTTTTTTACTTTTTTTCGGAGCTTTTTCTGATACTTGTCATAGAAAATGCATTACCAAAGTGCAATAACTCGAGTTCTAATAATCGCACAGTAATGTTTTAAGTGTTCGAGTTTGTGAACGAATCCCCGTTCGAATGACACGTTGCTTTAAAAATCGTCGGTAAGTTGGCTTTCAAGGCAAATAGGTCAGTTTTTCTAGAAGGTGTTTCTTTTTCAAAAAAGCGGCAGGCATTTCTCGAAACGAAGACGAGATTTAGATTCCTGGTCAAATTTCGAGTGAAATGGGTCACTTTGGTATGTTTCTAGTGTAAAAGTACCAAAAAAATAGTCGGGAATGTCACTGAAACAGACTATTGAAAAGAGGGACGGAATTTCAAAGAAAACAGTCGGATCTTAACTTTGAATCCACTGGAATTTCGACAAGCGCCATACCTATTCGTGATCAGCGTTGAATTCTGTGCAAGAAAAACTAAGTTTGGTAAGAACTGTAGATGACAAAAAAAATGAACCAAACGCACGGGAAAGAGAAATGCGCTGTAATTAAGCCCATTTGAAAGAGGAACGCGTCAAAAAGGATAATACCACAATTAAAATTTTTTATTCTTTTTTCGGTGTTTTTCTGATACTTGTCATAGAAATGCATTACCAAAGTGCAATAACTCGAGTTATAATAATCGCAGAGTAATGTTTTAAGTGTCTTCGGGTTTGGGAACGGCTCCCCGTTCGAATGACACAAGGTATTTTAAAATCGGTCGGTAAGTTGGCTTTCAAGCCAAATAGGTCGGTTTTTTCAAGAAGGAGTTTCGTTTTTTAAAAAGAAGTTACAGGAATTTCGCGAAACGGAGACCAGATTTAGATTCCTGGTCAAATTTCGAGTGAAATGGGTCACTTTGGTAAGTTTCTAGGGTAAAAATAAAAAATAGTGGTTAGTATGTCACGGAAACAAACTATTGAAAGAGGGACGAATTTTAAAGAAAAAGTTGGACATAACTTTTGAACTAATGGGAATATCGAAAAGCGCCATACATATTCGTGATCAGCATTGAATTATGTGCAAGAAAAAGTAAGTTTGGTAAGAATTGGGAGGACAAATAAATGACTCAAACGTCGAAAAGGTAATTAAGCTCATTTGAAAGAGGAACGCGTCAAAAAGGATAATACTACAATTAAAATTTTTTTACTTTTTTTTTTACGTTGTTTTTCTGATACTTGTCATAGAAATGCATTACCAAAGTGCAATATAACGAGTTCTAATAATCGCAGAGTAATGTTTTAAGTGTCTTAGGGTTTGTGAACGGCTCCCCGTTCGAATGACACAAGGTTTTTTAAAATCGGTCGGTAAGTAAGTTGGCTTTCAAGCCAAATAGGTCAGTTTTTCTTAGAAGGCGGTGTTTTATCTTTCAAAAAAAGTTACAGGAATTTCGTGAAACGGAGACCAGATTTAGATTCCTGGTCGAATTTCTAGTGAAATGGGTCACTTTGGTATGTTTCTAGGGTAAAAAATAAAAAATAGTCGTGGGAATGTCACTGAAAAAGACTATTAAAAGAGGGGACGAATTTCCAAGAAGCGTCTGGACATAACTTTTGAACTAATTGGAATATCGACAAGCGCAATACATATTCGTGATCAGTGTTGAATTTTGTGCGAGAAACACTAAAGTTGGTCAGAGTTGGAGGATGACAAAAAAATGACCCAAACGCACGGAAAAGCGCGTTTCGTAATTAGCTTCCATTTGAAAAGAGGAACGCTTCCAAAAAGCGATAATACTGCAATTAAAATTTTACTTTTTTTCCGGTGTTTTTTCTGAAACTTGTCATAGAAACGCATTACCAAAGTGCCATAACTCGAGTTCTAATAATCGCAGGGTAATGTTTTAAGTGTCTTCGGGCTTGGGAACGGCTCCCGTTCAAATGACACAAGGTTTTTTTAAAATCGGTCGGTAAGTTGGCTTTCAAGCCAAATAGGTCGGTTTTTTCAAGAAGGTGTTTCATTTTTTTAAAAAAGTTACAGGAATTTCGCGAAACGGAGACCAGATTTAGATTCCTGGTCAAATTTCGAGTGAAATGGGTCACTTTGGTATGTTTCTAGGGTAAAAAATAAAAAAAAATAGTCGTGGGTATGTCACGGAAACAAACTATTGAAAGAGGGGACGAATTTCAAAGAAAAAGTTGGACATAACTTTTGAACTAATGTAAATACCTGACAAGCGCCATACATATTCGTGATCAGCATTGAATTATGTGCAAGAAAAACTAAGTTTGGTAAGAATTGGGGGATGACAAAAAAAATGACCCAAACGCACGGGAAAGAGAAATGCGTTGTAATTAAACCCATTTGAAAGAGGAACGCGTCAAAAAGGATAATACCACAAATAAAATTTTTTTACTTTTTTTCGGTGTTTTTCTGATACTTGTCATAGAAATGCATTACCAAAGTGCAATAACTCGAGTTCTAATAATCGCAGTATAATGTTTTAAGTGTCTTCGCTTCTGGGAACAGCTCCCCGTCTGAATGACACACAAGGCATTTTAAAAATCGGTCGGTAAGTTGGCTTTCGCCACAATAGGTCGGTTTTTTTCAATAAGGAGTTTCTGTTTTTTAAAAAAAAGCTGCTGCATCTTTGTGAAACGGAGACCAGATTTGATTCCTGGTCAAATTTCGAGTGAAATGGGTCACTTTGGTAAGTTTCTAGTGTAAAAAATAGTGGTGTATGTCACGGAAACAAACTATTGAAAGAGGGGACGAATTTTAAAGAAAAAAGTTGGACATAACTTTGAACTACTCGGGAATATCGACAAGCGCCATGCATATTCCGTGATCAGCATTGAATTATGTGCAAGAAAACTAAATTTGATAAGAATTGGGGATGACAAAAAACCCAAACGCACGGAAAGAGAAATGGCGTTGTAATTAAGCCCATTTGAAAGAGTGAACGCGTCAAAAAGCGATAATACCAGAATTAAAATTTTTACTTTTTTTACGTTGTTTTCTGATACTTGTCATAGAAAATGCATTACCAAAGTGCAATAACTCGAGTTCTAATAATCGCAGGGTGTTTTAAGTGTCTTCGGGTTTGTGAACGGCTCCCGTTCGAATGACACAAGGTTTTAAAATCGGCGTCGGTAAGTTGGCTTCTTCGCCAACAGGTCAAGTTTTTCTTAGAAGGTGTTTTTCAAAAAAGTTACAGGCATTTCGGGCGAAACGAAGACGAGATTTAGATTCCTGGTCAAATTTCGAGTGAAATGGGTCACTTTGGTATGTTTTTCTAGTGTAAAAAATAAAAAATAGTCAGGGAATGTCACTGAAACAGACTATTGAAAAGGGACGAATTCCAAAGAAACAGTCGGACATAACTTTTGAACTAATTGGAATTTCGACAAGCGTCATACCTATTCGTGATCAGCGTTGAATTCTGTGCAAGAAAAACTAAGTTTGGTAAGAACTGTAGGATGACAAAAATGAACCAAACGCACGGGAAAGCAGAAATGCACTGTAATTACTTCCATTTGAAAGAGGAACTCGTCGCGCTGATAATACCACAATTAAATTTTTTAGCTTTTTTCGGTGTTTTTCTGATACTTGTCATAGAAATGCATTACCAAAGTGCAATAACTCGAGTTATAATAATCGCAGAGTAATGTTTTAAGTGTCTTCGGGTTTGGGAACGGCTCCCCGTTCGAATGACACAAGGTATTTTAAAATCGGTCGGTAAGTTGGCTTTCAAGCCAAATAGGTCGGTTTTTTCAAGAAGGAGTCTCCGTTTTTTAAAAAAAAGTTACAGGAATTTTCGCGAAACTATAATCAGATTTAGATTCCTGGTCAAATTTTCAAGTGAAAATGTAATACTTTTGGTAAGTTTCAGTAAAATAAAAAATAGTGGTTATGCATGTCACGGAAACAAACTATTGGAAGAGTTGACGAATTTCAAAGAAAAAGTTGGACATAACTTTTGAACTAATGGGAATATCGACAAGCGCCATACATATTCGTGATCAGCATTGAATTATGTGCAAGAAAAACTAAGTTTGGTAAGAATTGGGGGATGACAAAAAAATGACTCAAACGCACGAAAAAGCGTTGTAATTGGGTTTCATTTGAAAGAGGAACGCGTCAAAAAGGATAGCTGTAATACTACAATTAAAATTTTTTTGATTTTTTTACTGCTGTTTTTCCGATACTTGTCATAGAAATGCATTACCAAAGTGCAATATAACGAGTTCTAATAATCGCAGAGTACGTTTAAGTCTCTTAGGGTTTGTGAACGGCTCCCCGTCTGAATGACACAGCGGTTTTAAAATCGGTCGGTTAGTTAGCTTCGCCAAATAGGCCGCTTTTTCTAGAAGGTGTTTCCCCATTTTTCAAAAAGTTACAGGAATTTCGTGAAACGGAGACCAGATTTGATTCCTAGTCGAATTTCAGTGAAATGGTCACGTTGGTATGTTTCTAGGGTAAAAAATAAAAAATAGTCGGGAATGTCACCGAAAAGACTATTAAAAGAGGACGAATTTGCCAGAAGCGTCTGAAATAACATTTGAACTAATTGGAATATCGACAAGCGCAAGGCTATTCGTGGATCAGTGTTGAATTTGTGCGAGAAAACACTAAGTTTGGTTAGAGTTGAGGATGACAAAAATGACCCAAACGCATCGAAAAAGAGTTGTAATTAGCTTCCATTTGAAAGAGGAACGCTTCAAAAAGGATAATACTACAATTAAAATTTTTTTACTTTTTTTTCCGGTGTTTTTCTGAAACTTGTCATAGAAATGCATTACCAAAGTGCAATAACTCGAGTTCTAATAATCGCAGGGTAATGTTTTAAATGTCTTCGGGCTTGGGAACGGCTCCGGTTCAAATGACACAAGGTTTTTTAAAATCGGTCGGTAAGTTAGCTTTCAAGCCAAATAGGTCGGTTTTTTCAAGAAGGTGTTTTTTAAAAGTTACAGGAATTTCGTGAAACGGAGACCAGATTTAGATTCCTGGTCAAATTTCGAGTGAAATGGGTCACTTTGGTATGTTTCTAGGGTAAAAAAAAAAAATAGTCGTGGGTATGTCACGGAAACAAACTATTGAAAGAGGGGACGAATTTCAAAGAAAAAGTTGGACATAACTTTTGAACTAATGGGAATATCGACAAGCGCCATACATATTCGTGATCAGCATTGAATTATGTGCAAGAAAAACTAAGTTTGGTAAGAATTGGGGGATGACAAAAAAAATGACCCAAACGCACGGGAAAGAGAAATGCGTTGTAATTAAACCCATTTGAAAGAGGAACGCGTCAAAAAGGATAATACCACAATTAAAATTTTTTAATTTTTTTCGGTGTTTTTCTGTAACTTGTCATGAAATGCATTACCAAAGTGCACAACTCGAGTTCTAATAATCGCAGAGTAATGTTTTGCGTCTTCTGGTTTGGGAACATGCTCCCCGTTCGAATGACACAAGGTATTTTAAAATCGAGTGGTAAGTTGGCTTTCGCCAAATAGGTCGGTTTTTTCAATAAGGAGTTTCCGTTTTTAAAAAGTTACAGGAATTTCGTGAAACGGAGACCAGATTTAGATTCCTGGTCAAATTTCGAGTGAAATGGGTCACTTTGGTAAGTTTCTAGTGTAAAAAAAAAAAATAGTGGTAGGTATGTCACGGAAACAAACTATTGAAAGAGGGGACGAATTTCAAAGAAAAAGTTGGACATAACTTTTGAACTAATGGGAATATCGACAAGCGCCATGCATATTCGTGATCAGCATTGAATTATGTGCAAGAAAAACTAAATTTGATAAGAATTGGGGGATGACAAAAAAAACCCAAACGCACGGGAAAGAGAAATGCGTTGTAATTAAGCCCATTTGAAAGAGGAACGCGTCAAAAAGGATAATACCAGAATTAAAATTTTTTTACTTTTTTTTTTACGTTGTTTTTCTGATACTTGTCATAGAAATGCATTACCAAAGTGCAATAACTCGAGTTCTAATAATCGCATTGTAATGTTTTAAGTGTCTTCGGGTTTGGGAACAGCTCCCCGTTCGAATGACACAAAGTTTTTTAAAATCAGTCGGTAAGCTGGCTTTCAAGCCAAATAGGTCAGTTTTTCTAGAAGGTGTTTCATTTTTCAAAAAGTTACAGGCATTTCGCGAAACGAAGACGAGATTTAGATTCCTGGTCAAATTTCGAGTGAAATGGGTCACTTTGGTATGTTTCTAGGGTAAAAAAAAAAAAAATAGTCGTGGGTATGTCACGGAAACAAACTATTGAAAGAGGGGACGAATTTCAAAGAAAAAGTTGGACATAACTTTTGAACTAATGGGAATATCGACAAGCAACATACATATTCGTGATCAGCATTGAATTATGTGCAAGAAAAACTAAGTTTGGTAAGAATTGGGGGATGACAAAAAAAATGACCCAAACGCACGGAAAGAGAAATGTGTTGTAATTAAGCCCATTTGAAAGAGGAACGCGTCAAAAAGGATACAACCACAATTAAAATTTTTTTACTTTTTTTTCGGTGTTCTTCTGATACTTGTCATAGAAATGCATTACCAAAGTGCAATAACTCGAGTTCTAATAATCGCAGGGTAATCGTTTTAAGTAAGTTCGGCTTCGAACGGCTCCGTCTGAATGACACAAGGTTTTTAAAATCGTTCGGTAAGTTGGCTTTCAAGCCAAATAGGTCATTTTTCAAGAAGGTGTTTCATTTTTTAAAAAGTTACAGGAATTTCGCGAAACGGAGACCAGATTTAGATCTGTTCAAATTCTGAGTGAAAATGGGTCACTTTGGTATGTTTCTAGGTAAAAAATAAAAAAAAATTCTGTGGGTATGTCACGAAACAAACTATTGAAAGACGGGACGCACTTCAAAGAAAAAGTTGGACATAATCTCTTGAACTAATGGGAATATCGACAAGCGCCATACATATTCGTGATCAGCATTGAATTATGTGCAAGACAAAGTAAGTTTGGTAAGAATTGGGGGATGACAAAAAAATGACTCAAACGCACGAAAAAGCGTTGTAATTAAGCTCATTTGAAAGATGAACGCGTCAAAAAGGATAATACTACAATTAAAATTTTTTTACTTTTTTTTTTACGTTGTTTTTCTGATACTTGTCATAGAAATGCATTACCAAAGTGCAATATAACGAGTTCTAATTATCGCAGAGTAATGTTTTAAGTGTCTTAGGGTTTGTGAACGGCTCCCCGTTCGAATGACACAAGGTTTTTTAAAATCGGTCGGTAAGTTGGCTTTCAAGCCAAATAGGTCAGTTTTTCTAGAAGGTGTTTCATTTTTCAAAAACAGTTACAGGAATTTCGTGAAACGGAGACCAGATTTAGATTCCTGGTCGAATTTCTAGTGAAATGGGTCACTTTGGTATGTTTCTAGGGTAAAAAATAAAAAATAGTCGTGGGAATGTCACTGAAAAAGACTATTAAAAGAGGGGACGAATTTCCAAGAAGCGTCTGACATAACTTTTGAACTAATTGGAATTTCGACAAGCGTCATACCTATTCGTGTTTAGCGTTGAATTCTGTGCAGGAAAAACTAAGTTTGGTAAGAATTTGAGGATGACAAAAAAATGACTCAAACGCACGGAAAAGCGTTGTAATTAAGCCCATTTGAAAGAGGAACGCTTCAAAAAGGATAATACTACAATTAAAATTTTTACTTTTCGTTGTTTTTCTGATACTTCTGTCATAGAAATGCATTACCAAAGAGCAATAACTCGAGTTCCCATTAATCGCAGAGTAATGTTTTAAGTGTTCGGGTTTGTGAACGCCCCGTTCGAATAACACAAGGTTTTTAAAATCGGTCGGTAAGTTGGCTTCGGCCAAATATGTCAGTGTTTTTCTAGAAGGTGTCATTTTTTCAAAAAAGCGGCATTTCGTGAAACGAAGACGAGATTTAGATTCCTGGTCAAAATTTCGAGGAAATGGGTCAATTTTTGGTATGTTTCTAGGTAAAAATAAAAAAATAGTCGGGAATGTTCCTGAAACAGACTATTGAAAAGAGGGACGCATTTTAAAGAAACAGTCGGACATAACTTTTGAACTAATTGGAATTTCGACAAGCGTCATACCTAATCGTGATCAGCATTGAATTCTGTGCAAGAAAAACTAAGTTTGGTAAGAACTGTAGGATGACAAAAAAAATGAACCAAACGCACGGGAAAGAGAAATGCGCTGTAATTAAGCCCATTTGAAAGAGGAACGCGTCAAAAAGGATAATACCACAATTAAAATTTTTTTACTTTTTTCGGAGTTTGATACTAATATAGAAATGCATTACCAAAGTGCAATAACTGAGTTCTGGTAATAATCGCAAGGTAATGTTTTAAGTGTCTTCGGGTTTGTAGAACGGCCCTCGTTCGAATGACACAAGGTTTTTAAAATCGGTCGGTAAGTTGGGCTTTCAAGGCAAATAGGTCAGTTTTAGAAGGAGCTTTTTCAAAAAAGTTACAGGCATTTCGCGAAACGAAGACGAGATTTAGATTCCTGGTCAAATTTCGAGTGAAATGGGTCACTTTGGTATGTTTCTAGGGTAAAAAATAAAAAAAAATAGTCGTGGGAATGTCACTGAAACAGACTATTGAAAGAGGGGACGAATTTCAAAGAAACAGTCGGACATAACTTTTGAACTAATTGGAATTTCGACAAGCGCCATACCTATTCGTGATCAGCGTTGAATTCTGTGCAAGAAAAACTAAGTTTGGTAAGAACTGTAGGATGACAAAAAAAATGAACCAAACGCACGGGAAAGAGAAATGCGCTGTAATTAAGCCCATTTGAAAGAGGAACGCGTCAAAAAGGATAATACCACAATTAAAATTTTTATTCTTTTTTCGGTGTTTTTCTGATACTTGTCATAGAAATGCATTACCAAAGTGCAATAACTCGAGTTATAATAATCGCAGAGTAATGTTTTAAGTGTCTTCGGGTTTGGGAACGGCTCCCGTTCGAATGACACAAGCAAAAGCTTTAAAATCGGTCATAAGTTGGCTTGCCACACAGGTCGGTTTTTCAAGAAGGAGTTTCGCTTTTAAAAAAAGCGGCGGTAAATTTTCAGGAACGGAGGACCAGATTTAGATTCCTGGTCAAATTTCGAGTGAAATGGGTCACTTTGGTAAGTTTCTAGGGTAAAAATAAAAAATAGTGGTTAGTATGTCACGGAAACAAACTATTGAAAGAGGGGACGAATTTCAAAGAAAAAGTTGGACATAACTTTTGAACTAATGGGAATATCGACAAGCGCCATACATATTCGTGATCAGCATTGAATTATGTGCAAGAAAAAGTAAGTTTGGTAAGAATTGGGGGATGACAAAAAAATGACTCAAACGCACGAAAAAGCGTTGTAATTAAGCTCATTTGAAAGAGGAACGCGTCAAAAAGGATAATACTACAATTAAAATTTTTTACTTTTTTACGTTGTTTTTCTGATACTGTCATAGAAATGCATTACCAAAAGTGCAATTATAACGAGTTCTAATAATCGCAGAGTAATGTTTTATGTTCGGGTTTGTGAACGGCTCCCCGTCTGAATGACACAAGGTTTTAAAATCGGTCGGTAAGTTGGCTTTCAAGCCAAATAGTCAGTTTTTCTAGGAAGGTGCTTTTTTCAAAAGTTACAGGCATTTCGCGAAACGAAGACGAGATTTAGATTCCTGGTCGAATTTCTAGTGAAATGGGTCATTTTGGTATGTTTCTAGGGTAAAAAATAAAAAATAGTCGCGGGAATGTCACTGAAAAAGACTATTAAAAGAGGGACGAATTTCCAAGAAGCGTCTGGACATAACTTTTGAACTAATTGCACTTCTGACAAGCGCTCGGCTAATTCCACTGTGTTTAGCGTTGAATTTGTGCAGGAAAACTAAGTTTGGTAAGAATTTGAGGATGACAAACAAATGACGCAAACGCACTGAAAAGCGTTGTAATTAAGCTCATTTGAAAGAGGAACGCTCAAAAGGGATAATACTACAATTAAAATTTTTTTACTTTTTTTTCGTTGTTTTTCTGATATTACTTGTCATAGAAAATGTGCATTACCAAAGTGCAATAATCCGAGTTCTATTAATCGCAGAGTAATGTTTTAAGTGTTCGGGTTTGTGAACGGCTCCCGTTCGAATGACACAAAGGCTTTAAAATCGGTCGGTAAGTTGGCTTCTCTCGTCAAATAATAGGTCGGTTTTTTTCAAGAAGGTGTTTCATTTTTTAAAAGTTACAGTGAATTTTCGCGAAACGGAGACCAGATTTAGATTCCTGGTCAAATTTCTGAGTGAAATGGGTCACTTTGGTATGTTTAGGTAAAAAATAAAAAAATAGTCGGGTATGTCACGGAAACAAACTATTGAAAGAGGGGACGAATTTCCAAAGAAAAAGTTGGACATAACTTTTGAATCCACGGGAATATCGACAAGCGCCATACATATTCGGATCAGCATTGAATTTATGTGCAAGAAAACTAAGTTTGGTAAGAATTGGGGATGACAAAAAATGACCCAAACGCACGGGAAAGAGAAATGCGTTGTAATTAAACCCATTTGAAAGAGGAACGCGTCAAAAAGGATAATACCACAAATAAAAATTTTTACTTTTTTCGAGTTTTTCTGATACTTGTCAGAAATGCATTACCAAAGTGCAATAACCGAGTTCTAATAATCGCAAGGTAATGTTTTAAGTGTCTTCGGGTTTGTGAACGGCTCCCCGTTCGAATGACACAAGGTTTTTAAAATCGGTCGGTAAGTTGGCTTTCAAGGCAAATAGGTCAGTTTTTCTAGAAGGTGTTTCTTTTTTCACAAAAAGTTATACAGGCATTTCAAGCGAAACGAAGACGAGATTTAGATTCCTGGTCAAATTTCGAGTGAAATGGGTCACTTTGGTATGTTTCTAGTGTAAAAAATAAAAAAAATAGTCGTGGGAATGTCACTGAAACAGACTATTGAAAGAGGGGACGAATTTCAAAGAAACAGTCGGACATAACTTTTGAACTAATTGGAATTTCGACAAGCGTCATACCTATTCGTGATCAGCGTTGAATTCTGTGCAAGAAAAACTAAGTTTGGTAAGAACTGTAGGATGACAAAAAAATGAACCAAACGCACGGGAAAGAGAAATGCGCTGTAATTAAGCCCATTTGAAAGAGGAACGCGTCAAAAAGGATAATACCACAATTAAAATTTTTTTATTCTTTTTTTCGGTGTTTTTCTGATACTTGTCATAGAAATGCATTACCAAAGTGCAATAACTCGAGTTATAATAATCGCAGAGTAATGTTTTAAGTGTCTTCGGGTTTGGGAACGGCTCCCCGTTCGAATGACACAAGGTATTTTAAAATCGGTCGGTAAGTTGGCTTCGCCAATAGGTTTGGTTTTTTCAAGAAGGAGTTTCTGTTTTTTAAAAAAGTTACAGGAATTTCGTGAAACGGAGACTGTACTAGGATTCCTGGTCGAATTTCTAGTGAAATGGGTCACTTTGGTA